>OY730193.1:4707525-5307525 GCA_963422505.1 Pseudognaphalium luteoalbum | reverse complement strand
TAAATGTTGTGAAATCTCTGAATCACTGACAAAGTCACTTATGGGAACTTTAAATGACTGAAAGAGATCGGAATAGTCAAATTGCCAATCTAATCCCTTATGCACATCTGGTGTATAGCTTGTAACTTCAATGTTATAAACTATCTCCAGACGACTAGTGACCTTATTGAAAACCCTTTTATTTGGAGAATTAGGCATATAACCCAAGAAAAATCCTTCGTCAGCCTTCTCACCAAATTTAGCTTGATTCCCAGTTTTCAATATTGTACAAGCAACTCCAAAGGATTCAAATCTTTTTAAGTTTGGTTTCTTATTGTTCAAAAGCTCATAACAAGTCTTGTTATGCTTTTTCACCGTAAGAAATCTATTCAGAATATGACATGCTGTATTCACTGCTTCTGCCCAAAAGATGACCGGAAGCTTTGAATCTGCAAGCATTGTTCTAGCAGCTTCAATCAACGTTCTGTTCTTCCTTTCAGCCACACCATTCTGTTGAGGTTCATATGGTGCACTGAATTGATGAATTATCCCTTTGCTTAAGCAATAGATATCGAACGTTGAATTCTTGAATTCTGTTTCGTTATCACTACGAATACGCTTAACTCTCGTTTTGTATATATTTTCAATTTGATCTAAAAACTCAATTAGAATACCTGGAGTTTCATCTTTAGATCCTAAGAAAAATACCCACGAGAATCTAGAATAGTCATCTGTGACAACTAGACAGTAACATTTGCCACCTATGCTTCTTTTGCTTATTAGGCCGAAGAGATCTATATGTAGCAAATCAAATGGTGAGGAGATTGAGTTCTCAGTCTTATATCTGTGTGGTTTCTTATGCTGCTTTCCTTTCATACAAGGAACACACTTCTCCTCAGACTCGAAACGTTTTTGCGGTACACCCAAAACTAAACCATTTTTGGTTATGTAGTTCATTTTTCTCCAGTTTAGGTGTGCCATTCTCCTATACCATAGTAGCGCGTCTGCTTCTGAAGCCTTGGATAGTAAACATGTAGATACCATTGAAGAATTAGGAACACCCATATTTATTGCATAGATATCCTTCTTCCTTGGTGCCCTCATCAATATCCATTCTTCAGGGATTGTGAAGCCTGGCTTCAGGACTAAAGCCTCCTTTTCATTAAAATGAACTGGATGACCTTTATCGCAGACTTGGGAAACACTCACTAGGTTATGAGTTAGTTCTTCAACATAATTCACATCCTCTAGAGTCAAAGTTCCATTTGAAACTTTTCCTTTCCCAGTAATTACTCCTCCTTTGTCTCCTGCAAAATTTACTTTTTGCGTGAAACCTTCTCTGAAGTCCTTCAGTAGACTTTTTTCACCTGTCATGTGTCTTGAGCATCCACTGTCTACATACCACCAGCTGTCCTTGTTCACAGTCTGCTCCTACACATAACAAATGGTACACAGTTAGTTATCAAGAGGGACCCAAGCCATTACGGTCTTGGATTGTCCCTGATCATCTACAATCTGAACCTCCTTAAAGTAACCATAACTATTTCCATCAGGAGTCTTGGTAACCTTCACAGGAGTTTGAGATTGTTGATGATCTGTAGTCTTAGGCCTATGAGGAGAGTGAGTAGAAAACCTCCTAGGTACATACTTAGTTCCCTGTGCACTCGAAGTAGAGTCATTCTCAAATTGACTATGGTTTCTACTTGGGGTCCTAAACCTAGAAGGTGTCTTATCTCTTGGCTTATTGAAAGTATTTTCGTTTAGAGTATAAGCCCTTTTAGGTTTAGGTGGAGAGACACTATGATTACTATCTCTTTTCAGAATGTTTACAGGTTTGCTTCCTAATCCCGGTTTGGAGCCTAACCTATCTACAATCGAACTAGAAATAGTCAGTGTCTTTTCAGTATTCACTAACTTATGTGATGCTTCCAACTTCTTATTTGGGCAACAAGAAGCTACGTGTCCTTTTTGGTGACACTTGAAGCAAGACATCTGTTTACGTGACTTACTAACTTTTGCATCCGCTACCGGAGTTTTAGGCACTAAAGGTTCAATAACATGTTCTTTATTAACCACTTCATCAGTCTTAGTATCATTAATTACTCCACCCGGTACAAAATGTACTTTGGTGTGAGGAATTTTCTTACTATCATCAGATGAAGGGTTCTTAATAACACTCTTCTGTGCCTCTCTTTTCCGGTTTATTAGTTACTTTCGTCTCAGGGTTAACATCTGCCATCTCAATATCTACAGGAGTTTTAGTGTAATTTGAATTGAATGGGTGAGGCATATCATTATAACCTAAACCAGACATATCTTTCACACTACGCTGAGCACCTAACATTTTATCCATTTCAGATGTTCTATAGCTCTCAAGCTTACGATTCTGAGCTACAAGTTTTGTTTTGCAATCAGCTAACTCCTTATCCTTATTAGCAATGGACAGATTCAAGTCATTTATGTTCATATAGAGACCGTCTATGATAATTAATTTCTCATTCACGATATCTCTAAAAGCTGTCTTGTCAGCCGCATCTGCCTTAATCGTATCCTTTAAGGCTTGTTTATCATCACTTAACCTACATATATCTAACTTAGCTAGGTCAAGTTCAGATCTTACAGCCTCACTGGACTTACTAAGTGTGCTAAGTTGAGATGACAGGGTATTATTAGTTTCAGTCAAAGTCTTATAGGAATCAACATAAGCACTAACTTGGGACTGTAAACTAGAAACTAACTGACAAAGATCAACAAGAGACAAGATCTAGGCATACCCGTTTTTTTATCAGTTTGCAGTTCAGCCATCTTAGCTACAAAATCTACAGGATCCAAATCTTTAGTTGAACCCAAGTCTAACACATCATCAACATTAGCTTTAACAGGAGTCTCAGGCACCTTTATTTCAAAAGCTGGATCAGTGGGCATATAAGATAATGACTCAGCTACAATCTCTTGATCGTCAATCTCAGCCATCAAAGCTTCCTCTGACTGAGTTTTCCAATCATAAGACCCATCTAGCTGTTTCACTACTAAGGCTTTGGAATGCAAAGTATTTCCCGAGCCTTGTTTCCCTTCACCAGTCTCTACCTTAGGTCTTTGGCATTCTCTAGCAAAGTGTCCGTAACTTTTACAGTTATAACACTTGACCTTGGTTTTATCAAACCCTGATCTGTTGCCAACAACCTTTCTTCCATTTTTCTTTAAGAAATTTTTAACTCTCCTTGACAACAAAGCAAGTTGGTCCTGGAGATCTATTTCTTTAAGATAATCAGGATCTATCTGATCATAGTCTTCATCAAAAAGAATTGGATCATTAATCTTACAATCAATATAATTCTCATATGAAGCTACAAATGAAGCAAGAACAGACAGTTGTTGCTCAGCAGATTTCACACTCATAAGCATCTTTTGATGTTCTTGAGGTGACTTCTCAGAAGGTTTTCCTTTAGCTTCATTTCCAGATGATGTAATGAAACACAGTTCATCAGTTATCATTTCACGCTTTCCATCAACATTACCAACAAACAAAGCAGTGGTCGAGCTGGATGAAGTAGTCGAGATAGAAGTTTTTCCATGATACAGTCCTGGATCCTGAACATGATCAGAATCAGTATCTTTCGACTTCTTAGTGAAATCATATCCTTTGAGCTTGTCAATGACCTGCTCAAGAGTCATGGTTGCATATCTGGTTTCATTGTCTGTAATCATCACAGCATACATCTCCCATTTAGAAGGTAAACCCTCAAGAAACTTGTTGGTTTTCTCTACCTCCTCAATAGTGATTTCATGGTTTTCAATCTCAGATAACAAATGGTAGAAACGAGTAACATAAGCATCAAGAGTTTCTCCTTTAAAAGCTTTAAACAAAGTAAACTGCTTTTTCAGAAGCTTCTTCTTGCTAGCTTGCACTTGTGGACTTCCCTCACATCTTTTCTCAAGCGCTTCCCAGAGTGCTTTAGCAGTATGAAAAGATTTTAACTGATGATTAATTTCCTTAGATAAGCACATCTTGATACAAGAATGAGCTTTATTCTCATTCTCATAGTCTTTCTTTTGTTGTTCACTCATCAGATTATAGGATACCACAACAACAGCATTTTGAACAGTTTGGGTAGGTGCCGTGTATCCTCCTTTGATACACATCCAGATTGAGAGATTATGGAATCTACAGTAAGATTCAAACCTATCTCTCCAACTGTAATAGTCTTCAACCCGTAACAACTTAGGTGGAGTTTTAGATTTTCCAACCTCGTGCTCCATCTCGATCATTTTACTAATGTCAGACATTTTAAGAGTTTCGGGAATTAACAATCAGAAAAATCAGAAAGTTCACTTCGCAGAAACTCGACTCGCAGGACAGGAACTCGGTTCGCAGGGGGAACTCAGTTCGCAGAGGGGAACTCAGTTCGCAGGGGAACTCGGTTCGCAGGGGAAACTCAGTTCGCAGAGGAACTCGGTTCGCAGGGGGAACTCAGTTCGCAGGGGAACTCGGTTCGCAGGGGGAACTCAGTTCGCAGAGGGGAACTCAGTTCGCAAAATCGGCTGAAAAACCCTAAAACGAAAATTTTAGTTTTCTAATCGATTAAACCCTAAGATTTCGGTCGATTACGAAACTAAAAACTTCCAGAGACTGATTTTGGTCGTTTTTACGAAGATTAAACGTAACAACAACCCTAAATCTATCGTTATTATCCAAATAACCTCGAACTAACTAAGTATTTAGCCCGAAAGCTCTGATACCAATTGTAAGTCCCTAGTACGTGGATCGATAACGAGGTTATCTTAGGTATTAAGGTGCGGAATTCCTCAATACTTGGTTCACGGTATGTGAACGGTTTGTTTCGCAAGATAATAGCGAATTGATTGATCAGCAAGGTTTTGTATCGATTAATTAATGTTAATCGATCAATACCTAACCTTATGAATGCTTAGAATCGTTTTAGTTCTCTGGAAAAATGAATTGACAAAAGTCATTTACGGATTAAACCTAATTGAGTATTTATAGGTTTTAGTCAAACTCGATTCGCAGGTCGATGGGCTCTGCGAGTCGAGTTCAACTCGCAGCCCACGACCAAGCCCATCTCGACTCGGTTCGCAGCTCTACGAGCCCAGATCTCATCTCGCATGACTAAGTTCTGCGACTTGAGATCTCATCTCATAGACTTTAGTTTGTAACATCGTATTCGATATTCGTCTAACACTTTATCATACTAATATATTTAACGAATATTAATACCAAACTAATATCATTTACAAATCCAAATCAATTGTACAAACTTGATTACAATAATCACTAGTACTATTACAAGCTAGATCTGTTGTCACACATACATGTCTCAACAGGTGAAGAAGTCTGGAAATTCATTCCATACGCCGTATGAAAATCCATACGCCGTATGGAATGAGGCGGTGGAGGCCCAAGTCACGCGATGCTGGGCCGGGGTTATTTTTCATCCATACGCCGTATGGAAATCCATACGCCGTATGGATCACTTTTCCAGAAACTATATAAACTCGTTTTAAACCCTAAAGGGAGATATTATTCGGCTAGGGTTTATTTCTTACGACTCCAGACGTGTATTTTCAACTTCTTGGAGCATTCGGGAAGCACGAGAAACTATAGTTGAAGATTATTCATAATAGTTTCAAGTGATTCGTCTTTCGATTTGCATTTACTTCGTTTAATTCGATTACAATGATGTTTTTGATATTGAATGATCTGGTTTATGCTTATTTGATGATGAATTGATATTTTAGTAGTTGTGTAGTAAATGAACCGTGGATAATGATTGTTGAACGATTATAATTGCACGTTTAATAAGTTGTTTGATTGAAGATTGTTATGTTATCTGTAGAACCTTGATTGTTTATGGTTGTTAGCTACTACTTAACGTGGTTGATAATGTCATTGAGATTGAGTTCCTTTGATGTTATTAACTATTGATGATTATAAATCTAGGTTTATAGGCATTGCTAAATATGTTGGGTCTGATAGGTTAAGATAATAGTAACTAATTAATCTAAAATGAGCAAGCTAATAAGAGATTATTAGTAGGTATTGTTGAGTCTACCGCGAGGATTAATCATAACAAGTCGTGAATACTTAATGCATAATCTAGGGAAACACACACAATAAAGCACCATCCTTGTGACGTCGGATCGATGTTTAATGTGGGACTCTAGGTTATAGATATTAGTTGGACTCGGAACGTTGGCTAATTTGTATTTAACTTGGACTCTTTGATTAGTATCTAAGTTAAGTTAATAGAAATCACAATTAGACGATTAACGTGAAATGAATTGGGATATAAGAATTTGAGTGGAGTTATTAACACAATTACTTGTTCTTTCCTATTATTTCCTATTTTGTTATTATAATTAAGTGTTTTATTTATTTTATTTATTATTTCAATTAATATGTTCGTACGGAACTAAAGCGTAACCCCTATTTTACTGCTTTATTAATAATTCCAATTTAACTGAATAACATCGTTCATGTGTTCCTGTGTTCGACCTGGACTTACCATAGTTATAGTATTCCGATCGGGTATTCTTGCCTGGTTGTGTGATAGTAGTGATTGGTATTTCCTGTACTTTATAAATAATAAAACTAGACGCTTTCACACGCATCATAGTTCTTATCCGAAGAGTTTGTTGATGTTCCTTTTATTAATATGTTGCAGGCTAGCAAATATATTCAAAGAAGTGCACGACAAAAGTGATCGAAAGAAAAAGATGATGAAAATACAAATCAAGAATTTCCAGATAATTTATATGTCGAGCGAATAAAGTGGGTAGTTTAGTAATTTTTTATAGATGAGAGGTTTTAAAACTTTAAGATCCAAATAAAAATGTGTTATATGTAGTAGAAGATTATGGGGTGGTATTGACCGTGTCTGATTAGATGATAACCATGAGTACAAGTTCACTTTTGTTCTCTTACTTTGTTTGTTTGTTGTTATTTGTAGGTATTGATAAAATAAACATGTACTCAAAACTCCAACATAAGTACCACACATATATAAACTTTGACGTTTACTTCCACATGTCATGTGTAAAATGACATCACAAATAAATATATATATATATATATATATATATTTGAAGTTCACCACAAATCTGTTATATTCAATCATGCTAAAATCATTTAAATTCGAACATACATATGACACAATATAAATATGCCTCCATGCATGATTCCGTGAATTTGAGAGTCCAAAACTAGAAATTTTGTACTTAGCAATTTTGTTCAGTTAGGTTGCTCTACTATTTTCCATACTAAGGGGTTGTTTACTTTCCGCTTAATGGTCTGTTTCCAGACATATCTTAATACAGACAGAGAAATTGTTGTTTCTTTTTCACTTAATCTGAAAGGAATGTCTGTTTCTGAAATAGGAAGAAAAATGAAGTCCTTACCAAAAATACGCACTTAATGATAAATATACATTTTTTTTAACATTTTATTCTCAATTAAATTTGAACACGTCATTTTTTATTCAAACTTTATATCATTTAAGTTCACTATTTTGGTCAAAACAAAAATTACATTTACATAAACAGCACTTGTTATAAACATACATGTTTATCCAGACAGACATCACATGTAAACAGCACTTAATGAGAAAAAAAAGTAAACAGCCCCTAAGTCATTTAACTTATTTAACACGATTTTTAAGTTACTTAACTTATAAACATTTAAATAATTTGACTTAGTAAACACGATGTTTAGGTTAATCAAGTAATAAAGGGAAATTAAATTTTTTGCCCTTTTTCGGACCCGTATAATTCGATTTGCCACATTTTAAAAAATGTTGACGATATACCCCATCCGGGCGCAAGTCGCAAATTGCGACTTGCGACCCATGTTCTGCGATTTGCGACCTGGCTAAACTTGCCCGATAAACGAGTAAATGACACACGAACCCGACCACAAAAACCGGTCGCAAGACGCAATGTATGGGTCGCAAGTCGCAATGTGCGACTTGCGCCCGACCTTCATCCGAGTCGTTTATCATTTGACCCCTGTCCCGATCCGCACCATTCCATCCCGTCTCCACACCATTCCCTTTTGCGATTTGCGACCAAACACCCAACCCCTACCCGATCCCTTCCCGATCCACCACCATACGTCCGCCATCAACCACCACCATATCCGTCACCAACCACCACCTAACCCACCGCCACCATCACCCACCACCTAACCCACCGCCACCACCACCGTCTCCCCCACCAAACCCGTAACCCCTATTTCGGCACCACCACCACCAAAACCGACGGCAAAAGATGAATCGAAGGTAAATTGAGAGTGCATTGGCTCCGAACATGACTTCTCAAAAGGTAACAACTCGTTTATACTCGATTTATGCGGTATATTAGTGAAATTTCATTGAGGCATTTTATCGAACACTTGGTGTGCGTACGAATTTTACATATCTATGTGTTTAATTGCTTTTTTTATGTGATACTATAGTGCTTTGATGCGTTTGATAGGTTAAATTAATGGATTAGTGCGTTTATACTTGATATGTATGTTTTGTTGCGTTTATACTTGATATGTATGTTTTGTTTTATAAATTTCATTGAGGCATTTCATCGAACACTTGGCGTGCATGCGGTTTTGCGTCGTTTATTTGATATTTTAGTGTTACGGATGCGTTTGGTAGCTTATTTGTCGATAGATATAGATTCATTAATAGTATATGTTTTATGTATACCTTATGTATGAATAGAATTAGATAGTTGATGTAGTTATAGGTAATACTTGATATATATATTATTATTAGTATATATATATATATACTAATTATCATATATATGTATATATTATTTATATATATATATGATAATTATATATATTATCATATATATGTATATATATGTATATATTATTTATATATATGTACATATACATATATATATATATATACACTAATTATCATATATATATAAATATATATACATATATATGATAATTAGTATATATATATATATACACACATATAATTAGTATATGTGTGTATATATTAGTATACATATATGTTGGTACATCTAGATGTATCTGTCAGTTGGTCTCAGTCTGTAATAGTGTCATTATTGTAATTACGCATTGTATAGTTAAGATATAGTTTAATTACAAGTTTTGTAATCTTGCGACACAAGGATTATGTCGCAGATTCATTCTGTGCGACATAAGTATTGTGTCGCAGAATCCGTCAATGCGACACAAGGGTTGTGTCGCAGAATCAGTCTATGCGACACAAGGGTTGTGTCGCAGAAAGCTTAATTTGGGCTATAAATAGAAGTTCGTCAGCTTCTGTTTGGAAGCCACTAAACACACACATAACTCACTGTCCAGAGAGAAAAAGTCATTGGTAGGGTTATTTTGTTCCTTGTGTGTTTTGTCAAAGTGTATGTTTACTTGTTGATAATATATATATACATACATCTTTGTGTTGTGGTGATATTTAACTTAAATCTTGCATAACTTGTTGTGTTTAATTTCCGCATTTACATACAAGCAAACTACTCGTGTTGGTCCGAATAGTTGGAACCTACAATTGGTATCAGAGCCACATACTCTTGAGTTGTGATTGCGAGTTAGTTTTTGCAAGATTTTAGTCAAAATAGTGTTATTTTCATTTTGTGTGTTCTTGGTCAAAAGGGGCATATTTGAGCTTATTTTGGTGTTTGATTCCTAAGTGTTTGTGTTTGTCAAACCTTGGAATTTGTTTTTAAACAAAAGTTGGTAATCTTTTGCTTAAAAAATTAGTATTGTAACTGCAGAAAAGCATGGTGTATTTGTTTATTGTTTGTGTTGAAAGTTGAAATTTTTTTGTGGGCTCTAGGCTGTCTGCACGCGCGTCTCTGCGACACAAGCACTGTGTCGTACCACTGTTCATACGACACAACTATGCGACATTAACTTGTCTACGACATAGTGTGCGACATAACGTGCGACATAAGCCTACGACACAATCTTCTTTGACCTTAACTGGTCTGCGACACAAGTTGCGACATAACATACGACATTACTGTTGTGTCGCATTTTTGTCTTCTGTCTGATTAAGCTCTGCGACACATCTCTTGTGTCGTATTGACCTTCTGCGACACAATCACTGTGTCGCATTTTCCCAGACTTAGACAAAATTTCAGCTTGTTTGTGGAATATTTTCTAACTTTGCTTGCAGATTTTCAACATGTCTCTTCAAAGTGTTGATGCAGTTCTACAACATAATGCTACGATAGGTAGTGCCAATAAACCTCCTTATTTTGCGCCAGGAATGGAATATCGAGCTTGGAAACAACGATTTATATCTTTTGTGTTATTCACCGATCCTGTCATGGAATTGGCTCTTCTTGAAAGATATGAAGCTCCGGTTGCTCTTGGAGAACATATGGGCGTTCCTCCACCCAAACCTATTCGTTCATACACTCCCGAAGAACGAAAAGCATGGGAAATTGAACGAAAAACTCACTCTGCTATCACTATGTCACTTCCAACTGACGTCTTGGATATGTTTCCTCAAACAATCGCTTATGATCTTTGGATTGCTATTGAGAAGAGATTTGGTGGTAATTCAGAGTTCATCGAGAGCAAACTGGAATTAGTCAAAACTCAGTTTGATTACTTCTATATCCAGAAAAATGAGACTGTCAGAGACATGCTGTGCAGATTTACACGTACTGTAAATGAACTGCAAGCTGGAGGATATAATCTGAAGAATTCTGAAATTAACAAAAAGGCTTTGGCTGCTCTTCCTCCAAGTTGGGAAACGCGAGTTTTGTTGTTAGAAAATGATCCTAAGACAATGCAATTGTCCTTAGATGATCTTGTTGGAAAGCTTGAAGCTGGTGCTTTAGATATTCAAAAGAAGGAAACAAGATCCACTGCTCAATCAAGTAATAGTGGAGTCGCCTTCATTTCATCTGAAGTTAATTCTCAGAGATCTTCTTCTTACAGTAATCCTACTGTAGGAACTTTTTCATCCCTCCCAACTTATACTACTTCCTCAAGTAAAACTTGTTCATCATCGTCAGTCCCTTCTTCAGCCACCACAGATGAGCATGCTGCAATGTTCACTGCTTTTCTCTCATCGTATGAAGACTTTCTCTCCAAAAGAGTCAGTACTTTAGAACTGACTGATGAAGATTTCAATCAAGTTGATCCAGATGAATTAGAAAGAATAGACATTAGATGGAATATGGCTATGCTTACTCGCAGAGCCAAAAACTATCTAAGAAGAACTGGAAAGAGATCTCTAGAAGACACTGCTGACCGAACACCAATGGGATTCGACAAAAGCAAAATCAAATGCTATAAGTGTCAGAATCTTGGTCACTTCGCCCGAGAATGCGAGAAAGGACGACAGCCGACCACTGGTTTCACAAAGCCATCTGTTACTCCAAAACAGATTGAGAACTCTACTGCTAAGGCTGCATTGTTGATCGAAGATGGTGATGCTTATGACTTTTCTGCTCATGAAACTCAAGAACAATGCTTCATGGCCATCAACAATGAGTCAGATCACGTACAAAGCAGTAAATGGTATGTGGATAGTGGCTGCTCACGGCACATGACAGGTGACATGTCTCTTTTGTCAAACGTTAAACCATATCGCGGAGGACATGTTGATTTTGCTGGAGATACAGGTGGTAACATCACGGGACAGGGTACTCTTACAAATGGAAAAGTAAGCTTTGATAAAGTAAACTATGTCGAGGAACTGCAACACAATCTGATCAGTGTTTCTCAAGTGTGCGACAAGAAGTTTACTACAGCATTTACAGATGTTGAATGTTTGATTTTGAAACCGGGATTTGTTATTCCCGAGGAATGGGTGCTACTGAGAGCTCCCCGTGTACGCAACTCGTACATTTTGGATATGCAAACTGTTACTACCAAGGAGCATACTTGTTTGCTATCAAAAGCATCTTCTAAAGATTCACTGCTTTGGCACAGACGTATGGGACATATTCATTTTCGCAGAATGAATTATCTTGTCAATAATGATCTTGTGTTAGGTGTGCCTAAAAAATCATTCGAAATAGATGATGAATGTGTTTCCTGTCTCAAAGGGAAACAACACAAGAAGTTCCATAAGTCTAAGCAGGTGAACTCTATCGAATCTCCTTTGGAATTGCTTCACATGGATTTGTTCGGTCCTGTGAACAAGAAAAGTATAGGAGGAAAGTCATAATGTCTGGTCGTTACTGATGATTACTCAAGGTTCTCTTGGGTATATTTCTTGGCTGGAAAGGATGAAACAGCCGATACTTTAACCTACTTGTTCGATCGTCTGGAAAATCTGTGTAACCTGAAAATCAAGAAACTACGCAGCGATAATGGAACAGAATTCAAGAACAGAACCTTGGAAATGTATTGTCTTCGAAAAGGAATCTTCCATCAATTCAGTGCTGCTCGTACTCCTCAGCAAAATGGTGTCGCCGAAAGAAAGAATAGGACAATCATTGAAACAGCAAGAACCATGCTGTCTGATGCGCATCTGCCCACCACATTTTGGGCAGAAGCTGTTAATACTGCATGCTATGTGCTGAATCGAGTCTCGACGGTTAAGAAGCGAAACAAAACATGTTATGAATTGCTGAATAATCGCAAGCCAAATTTAAAGTTTCTTGAGCCCTTCGGGTGTCCGTGCTCAATATTAATAACTAAGGATTCAATAGGCAAGTTTGATGAAAAGACTGTCGATGGTCTATTTTTGGGATATTCTGTGAACTCGCCGAATAAACGAGTCTTCAACAAGTCCACTGGGAGAATAGAGGAACATTTTGAAGTACGATTTATGAAATATACTGATTCTCCAAAGGGTAAGGGACCGGAATCCTTGTTTGAGTATGACAAGTTGGTAGACTCATTCAATCTTCCCAAATTTAGTGAAGAAGATCAGGTGGTATCTTTGCTTCATGGCTTGGATCTTTCTTCCGACTCAGTCTCCAAGTCTAGATCGGTACTTCCTGAGAATATTGTTAATAATGATAATTCCTTCGATGGTGATCGTGTAGCTTCTGAATCTAGCCCTCAAACTGAAACTGATATCATCTTACCAGTTGACCATGAAAGTTGTGCCACTGATCACTCAGTTGCTATTGAACATTCAGAAGCCGCCCCTTCTAATCTGGATTCGATCATTGTGCCTGATCAGATCCCTCAGCTTAGAATTCACTCTTCTCACCCCACTGAAAATATCATCGGTGAGCTTCAACAAGGTGTTTTGACCAGAGGTCAGGTTGCAGCTAATGAAATCCGTGAGGAATCATCAACTGCCTCTTTTGCCTTCTTGGATGAAAATATGGAAGAATGCTTCCTATCTCAGCTTGAACCAAAGAAAATAGACGAAGCTTTGAAAGATCCATACTGGATTGAGGCTATGCAGGAAGAGTTAAATCAATTCAAAAAGCTTGATGTCTGGAGATTGGTTCCTTTACCCAAAGATGTCGATCCTATTGGCACTCGCTGGGTATACCGTGTGAAAAAGGATGACAGAGGCGTAGTTATTCGAAATAAGGCACGGTTGGTGGTTCAAGGTTTTACTCAAATCGAGGGTTTGGACTATGATGATGTGTTTGCTCCAGTTGCAAGGTTGGAATCTATTCGCATCTTTCTGGCTTTTGCAACATTTAAAGGTTTTCGAGTTTATCAACTCGATGTCAAGAGCACATTTCTATATGGAGAGGTTTTGAAGGATGTGTATGTCAAGCAACCTCCAGGCTTTGAAGATCCTATTCATCCTGATTATGTTTGCAAGTTAGGCAAAGCTTTATATGGTCTTCATCAAGCTCCCAGAGCTTGGTATGCGAGGTTGGCAAAACATCTAACGAAAAATGGCTTTTCCCGAGGCCACATTGACAGCACTCTCTTCATTAAAAGGGATGGAAAAGATTTGCTGCTGGTACAGGTTTACGTGGATGACATTATATTTGGTTCCACTAATGATTCTTTGTGCAGGGATTTCGAGAAAATTATGAAGTCCGAGTTTGAGATGAGTGCTATGGGAGAACTCAAATTCTTTCTGGGGGTACAGGTTGAGCAGTCTGATAAAGGTCTCTACATTCATCAGTCCAAATATGTCAATGACATGTTGACTCGGTATGAGCTCCATGATTGTAAACCTTATGGTACTCCTATTGAAACTGATCACAAACTCGGACCTGCTGAACACGAAGAAGACTGCAAGGAGCGAGATTATCGTTCTATGATAGGATCATTGATGTATCTTACTGCGTCCCGACCAGATATTGTGTTTGTTGTGTCTATTTGTTCCAGGTATCAGGCAAAGCCCAAAGTTTCTCACATGAAGGCTGTAAAGAGAATATTTGGTTACCTCAAATATAGGCCATCACTTGGTCTATGGTACTCAAATGAGAAAAATTTCTCTCTCTCAGCCTATTCTGATTCAGATTATGGCGGTTGCAATTCGGATAAGAAGTCAACTACAGGAGGTTGCCAATATCTCGGTTCCAGATTGGTGTCTTGGCAATGTAAAAAACAAACAACAGTTTCCACCTCAACAGCGGAAGCTGAATACATTGCTGCTGCAAGTTGTTGCTCCCAGATTCTGTGGATTCAACACCAATTGCGTGATTATGGGTTACTTCTTACCTTGACTCCTATTCATATTGATAACACTGCTGCTATATCTATTATTCGCAATCCTGTTCAACACTCTAAGACCAAACACATAGAGATTAGGTTTCACTTCATAAGAGATTGCTATGAGAAACACTTGATAGACCTTATTCACATTGATACCCTCATGCAAAAGGCCGACCTTTTCACCAAAGCATTTTCGCGTGCTCGTTTCAACGAACTTGTAGATATGATAGGGATGATTTCCCTTGATCTCAAGAAATGATTTGTGACTAGTTATATGTACAGTGTTGTTTAAATTAAATTAAAAAAAAAAAAAAAAAAAAAAAAAAATTCGCAACAGCCACTCTTTATTCTATGTAGTATTAAAGAAATGCAAGGTTGCTACATTTCTAAAATAGACGTTGATGTTGTGTCTGTAAAAAACTTGGGATATGATAGTACATTGAATGACATGCAATGAATATGGAAACTTTAAGATTTATCCTGGATGTGTCAGTAGATTTATTTGACATATTAAAATCAGTTTTTATAAACATTGTCTTCATCATACGATGTATTAGTAGGCATGTTATACAAATCTCTTTGAGAATTATTAAGAAGCCTAAATGATAATTGTCCATTTCAAGTGGTTCAACACCATTAGATGTATGACACAAGTCTTAATATCTTACTTAGACTAGATATGTTTTCGTGAAAGAGGTTTATTCGATATCATCTGGGGGTATATATTGACAGTTTCCTCTGTTATACGTAAGTATAGACCTGGCTTCTGTTGATATATATTTTAAAATTAAGCAAACGCAAGTCAAAATACTTGAAAAGTCTTTAAAATCAAGATACCTTACAAGGTCGCCAAAAGGGTTTGACCAAGTTCGGTTTTGCTTAAACCTGAATCAAGTTATGTCGCTCTGTTGTACGCACGTACAGAACTGTCACCGCTGTCTTGATTCTTAAATTTGATTTTCTAATATTCTCTCTGTAAATGGAAACACGGTCTATGTCTCAAGTTAAGATGTATATCTATGGTAGTGACCACAGCGAAATGAACAGTCCAATAATAATAAAAAAATATCTCCTAGATGTGAGTATAACACGTTTAAGTGGACAAATATACTAATAATCGTCCTGAAATAATTTTTATAAAAAGTGTTTCTAGTACGTCAAGTAAATTTAAAGCGGACAAATATACTGATGATCGACATAACACTTACTATTCCTAATTATTGCATGTTATGTCAATATGATCCCCAACCAGAATTATCATAACTCCGTCACCAAAAATTATTGCGCTTGTCCATATCTTTGTTATACCTTATTTTTATAGTTGTATTTAACTTAATTTTATCTTTCTTTTTGTCACAAATCGTTTCTCTTGCGAAAATTCTTTAATCTCAAACTAAATCGATTTCGAACACAAATGTTATGTCGCTAAAATCTGCTCTGTCTTCTGTGCGACACAAGCATTGTGTCGTATTCCACTTATACGACACAAGAATTGTGTCGTACATTGTGTCGTATCTCCTCTACACGACATAACCATTGTGTCGTATCTTATGTCACATGTGTGTTTGGGGGTTAACTATTCCCAACATACGACATAACCGCTTACGCTTTCATAATTACTCACGACACAATACATACGACACAAAGACGATTTTGCGACACAACTGCGATTTTGCGACACAGTCGTATACACGCTCGGATTTGTTGGTTCGAAGCATTTTCACAGTGATTTGTTACTCGATTCTTGTTCTCCACATCCTTGCGCTTCTTTCGGTATGATTCCCTCGTGTTTTTATTCCGTATCTTGCTTATAATTAGACTGTGGACATTACGGGTTTAGGGTTACGTTATTTTCTTACATTATTTAGGGTTTAGGGGTTTCTAGGGTTAGAAGACTTGATATTCTTGATCCCCTACTGTTTGCGAACCCTAGGGTATGATTACATTTTGAAAACCCCAAATTTTTGGCAAAATCATTTCTGGGTTGGTTTAGTGTTCATCTTTGCGACACAACATACGACACAAGCGTTGTGTCGCATAGATCAAACAGTTTTATGTCGTATCGATTCCCTCCGTTTATGTCGTATTGTGTACGACAAAACATACGACATAAGATGTATGTCGTATCATTTTATACGACACAACCTACGACACAACTGTTGTGTCGCATCTGAGATTAATTTCTCAAAAAATGCTAAATGCAAGGGAAACTCTGTCCGCGTGACACGTGTCATGCGACACAAGCCCTGTGTCGTAGTCTACCTCTACGACACAAGCACTGTGTCGTATCTCTGTTATGCGACACAACTACTGTGTCGCAGAACATTTGTAAAATAAAACGCGATTATTTTTTTGTGTACTAACGCTAACGCAGCTCGAGCTTTTGGTTGTATTATTGTTTTTACAGTCATGGCTGATCAACCTGCTGTTCCACCCACTGAAATCGATGTCACCAAGTACTTCTGGGAACCACGACACAATATCGTGGCTTTTATGAACACCTCAATTGAGACGTCGCGTCCGTACAGAGCTATGATAGCATTCCTACGACGTTCTCGAATCTACAAAGCTATCTCTGCTGATACTCGGATTTTGAGAAATCATATTACGGAGTTTTGGGACAACGCTGTCGTCAACAAAGACGAACCTGATACTCGTCTGATTTCTACTGTCTGTGGGCGTCAGGTCATATTTTCTAAGCAACTCATTCGGGATTTCTTCGAGTTCGGAGACAACTCGGATATGATTACTCAGTTTGCTGCTGCTGCTATTGCTCAAGGGATGCGTTCGATTGGATATCAGGATATCCCTGTTGACCAGTACAAGAAGACCTACATGACAAAGGTCTGGAGGTATCTGGCTCACATCGTCATTGTCTGTTTATCCAGTCGCCGGGCAGGTCTGGAAGGGATGAGCTACACAACTGCCTCTGCCATTCTCGCGTTGATTTACAACAAACCTTACAACTTTTCTGGTTATATCTGGAGGGGTTTCGTTGACAACGCTCTGGATACGAAGGATAAATGGGCGTTATATCCTCGGTTTACTCAATTGCTGCTCAATCACTTGCATCCTGATCTTCCAGTGATTGCATCGTTTACATTCAAGCAGACCCCGATGAATACCAGGATCTATACCATTTGTACCACTTTCGCCAAGCAGGGTCAGGCACCGGAAAGGGAGGTTGCCTTATTCGGTCATATCATTGATCCGGCTTATGTTGGTCCTCCTGGTGAACAGTTTAACGATCCAGCTCCCAGGCCTACTGTTTCACCAGCCCCAATTCCTCCTCCAGTCCAACAACCACCACCAGTTCAACCACCCGCAGCTCCGCAACCGTCTGTTTTGCCAGATCCTCTGGATCAGGAGTTTGTCGATCTCGATCGTGAGATCGACGCATATCAGCCACCCTCTCCACCTCCTGAATCCTCCAGCCGAGGTAAACGGCCTCGTGATTCTTCTGAGGCTGATATTTTGGATCCTCCGGTTCGCCTCTCTCGCACTTCAACTTCTACATCTTCTGAGCTCCTGAGAACCGAATCACCTATCACCCCTCACCCGGCGGTTATTCAAGAGCTCCTGCGCAGACTTGATAAAATGCAGCATGACATGGAAGCTCAACTCACGGTGTTCGAAGCTCAAGATGCCAGAATCTCTATCCTGGAAAAGGAGAATGCTGAGCTGAAATCAAAGATTCTACTGCTGGAAACCCAAGCTATTGCTTCGGGGGAGTCAAGCCAACCGGCTTTAGAATCAACACCTAGGGTTTCCGCCGAGGGCGATGAAAATGTAAATACCGAAAATGTAAATGATTCTGTTATTTATGAAACTCCTATTTTAGATTACATTCTTGAGTTACCAGGGCAACCGAAACCGTTAGCTGTAGATTACACCTATTGCAATTTGACATACTTTCAAGCTGCGGTTTATGAAGATGGTGTTGTACCTGAAGAGCCGTTTGATTTCGAGGCTGCAAATGATAATGATGACATTGAGGTTGAGCAGGAAGGGCTTGACCCAAATGAAGAATATGTTGATCAGCCCTCTCACCCACAAGAAGGTATTGTTGTATCTGATTCTTCAGACGATGAGTCAGAGCCTGCATTCAACTATGTACCAGGATCCACCTCAGGGTCTTCTTATCAGGCTTCTTCTGCTCCTGAATCGTCTGAACCTGTCGGACTGTCTCAAGATTTACCAGTTCCCACAGGATTCCCAAGGACAAATTACAATGACATCTTCCCACAGGATACGTTCGAACATGTTCCTGTTGACAGGGAAATGTCCATCAGGGATAACTGGTTCATCAAAGGTAAAAATATCGAACCTGTTCCTGTTACCTGCAAGAAATACAAGGTAGGCGGTGATTATACCGGCCTTATTAAAAGTTGGAAGGTGAACAAGGGAAGGTTCATGATCAAGAGACGTGACGGTATCCAGTACTTTCGTCGATCTCTGAAGAAATTGAGTACGTTGCCAAAGCACGATCTTGTTCGTCTTACTCGACTTTAGTTGATCAATCCTCATAAAGACGGAATAGCTGAAGTTATTCAGAAGGTCATGCGAGCAGAGATTCGATCAAAGAAATACCATTATGTCAGACCTGTGCTGGGTACATGTTTTACTTTCAAGAAAAAGCTTGACCCAAAGACAAATCAGCCAATCGTCAGAAATCACTATCCTCCTGCTAATTGTCTTCGTGAAGTCTCGCTAGAATCTGTTCCCCTTAATTTGCTGAAACGATTTCATTACTGGGAACTGGATGCTCACACCGGCGAAGCCGTTCTTGTCCACGTGCCTGATTCTGTGCCTCAAACTGGGTCTACTTCTCTGTGGGGTTTACCTAAAGCAGAATTCAGGATATTTGACCCGATGAGCATAATAAACTTGTCAAAGGATGACATGAAGAAACTATTCAACAATCGTATTCGCTACAATCCTGACAACGAGTTCAACACAATTCTGGCGAAGCGATTTCAGAAAATCGTTGATATATGTTTCTCTTTTGGTGTGCATGCTGGTGGAAACTTTCCACCCGGATGGGTTTAAAGACTGAAGCTAATTGAAGAAATTCTTTGAAGACCAAGCTGAAGACACGGGGGAGTTTGTTGGTACATCTAGATGTGTCTGTCAGTTGGTCTCAGTCTGTAATAGTGTCATTATTGTAATTACGCATTGTATAGTTAAGATATAGTTTAATTACAAGTTTTGTAATCTTGCGACACAAGGATTATGTCGCAGATTCATTCTGTGCGACATAAGTATTGTGTCGCAGAATCCGTCAATGCGACACAAGGGTTGTGTCGCAGAATCAGTCTATGCGACACAAGGGTTGTGTCGCAGAAAGCTTAATTTGGGCTATAAATAGAAGTTCGTCAGCTTCTGTTTGGAAGCCACTAAACACACACATAACTCACTGTCCAGAGAGAAAAAGTCATTGGTAGGGTTATTTTGTTCCTTGTGTGTTTTGTCAAAGTGTATGTTTACTTGTTGATAATATATATATACATACATCTTTGTGTTGTGGTGATATTTAACTTAAATCTTGCATAACTTGTTGTGTTTAATTTCCGCATTTACATACAAGCAAACTACTCGTGTTGGTCCGAATAGTTGGAACCTACAATATATGTATATGATTAAGCGTTAGACATTTATGTACATGTATATGTGTTCCCTTTTATTTTTGACTAATAGTGATTGGTTGATTTTTTTTCAGCAGTTTACTCATGCGAAGTTGACATTGAAGAGCCAGCTCAGTGTTATTAGTGATTTTGCGCGTGTTCTGACAACCGAGCAAGAAAAGATATTTCGAGAACATTGTTTAGGTCATTGGTTGGATTTGAAGACAATTGATAATGACCCCGGCTATGTACATCATATGCTCCAATTGCGCTGCAATCGACCTAATATGGAGCATCCTCGGGAGGAGGTTGATGAGTTATGGTTTAAGATCACCCCGGAACATTATATACGATTTGGTAGGAGGGAGTTTTGTCTAGTGACTGGACTTCGGTTCGGTCACAACGTTGATATTGCGCATCACATTAGTTCGGATGTTCTTAAGAGGAGGCCTGCATTTAAAGAACGTGTATTTCCGGAGTTAGATAAGGTGAAAGTAAGAAATCTTCAGGAAAAGGTTTAGGATCGAAACACATTTGTAGGGTCAAGTAAACTTATCGATGAGGATTGCGTTCGATTGTGTATGCTACTTTTGATAAACATGGGTTTTATGGGAAAGCAGCCGACGTATGTTGTCGAGGATTATTATATGCATCTAGTTGAGGATTTTGGCGTGTTTGACAGGTAACCTTTAGTCAATTTTGTTATTTGATTAGAAAACTTTCCATGTGGCCAGTTATTCACATATAGTAATATATGTCGTAATTTTATTTTTGTTTACCAGGTACCCTTGGGGTAATATTGTGTGGGATAGAACTTATGCACAGCTCAATAAGGGGTTGGAGAACCGAGTCGCGAAGGAAGGGATGAAATACACATTGAGTGGTTTTGGGTGGGCGTTTAAGGTAGCTCCATTCTAGTTATTATTGTTTAACGTAGCTTTCTACCTCAATATACTATTATGCTAATTTGAAGTGTGCTTATATGTTATTAGAGTTGGATTTGGGATGCTTTTTCCCATCAATTAGAAGATGTTGTATTCAGGTTGCCAAAGCAAGTTCCTCGGGGTGTCCATTTGACGCGCAAAATGAGGATTGGCGAGTCTCAAAAATTTGACAAATACTTAGAATTGCCGGTAATTGATTTACTTTTAAATATTTCATTTGTTGTTATTTACTTGATGTTATTTTCCAACTTATTTTGATACATGGTTGATGTTGCTGAAAGTGTGTTTACTTGTAAGCTGAAACATTATCTGGTTTATTAATTTTGTAAAAAGGACATTTTCAACTTTTTTTTAATTTGGTTTTAAAATGTAGGATGGTACCACTCTTGACATGCTTCCGAAGATGACGTTGAGGCCGACTAAAACTAAGAAGGAGTGCGATTGGTGGAAGGATAGTTACACCTTCTTCAATGAGCAGAAAAATGTACGTGAGTTCGAGAGGCCGACTAAGAAGCCACGAAATAGTTATACCTATAAAGCTCATGCTCAGTCATCACCTACCCCCGTATCTCATGACCAGGCGCTAGATGATATTGCTCTTTCAGCGCCTCATGACGGTCACCCGACTACTCATACCTCGAGTACAGGTTGTTGTCGCACCTCTCAGTCAGCATCACGGATGGAGGAGCCCTCCTTACGAGGTCGTGTCGACGCGCTTGATCAGATCATTTCCACCTTACGTGAGCAGGTGGACACGTTACTTAAGCGGGTGGACGCGCAGGATGTCATTATTGCTCAGTTTCAGGGTCAGGTATGGTGTTGTTATTAACGTTTACCTTAGTAATATGTATATATATGTATATATATACATATATATATGTATATATATATGTGTGTATATACATACATATATATGTATATATATATCAGTTGTTTACTTATATTATTTGATTCCCAGGATGACGTGGGTTACGACGATGGTTATGTATCCGACACTTATATTGCCACTGCGGCCAAGATGTCGGCTCCACGTGATTTGCGGCGTAGTATGCGAGATCGACGACGTGCCCCGGCTAGACTATCCCCGTTTATTACCCCGACACAACTTAAGAATCAGTTGTTGAAGAAAAGTGTGAAGGTGCATGAGGAGGCGCGTGAGGAAGCATCGGTTAGTTTAGGAGCTGATGATGATCACCGGGAGGTTGATGATCCGGTTTTGCCTCCGGTGGTTGATGAGCCGGTTTTGACTCGGGTGGTTGATGAGCCGGTTTTGACTCGGGTGGATGATGAGCAAGTCCCGCCTAGTATGCCGATTACCAAGGTAAAACAAACTCAAATTTTTCCGTTTCCTTAAAGATGTATATATTAGTATAAATATATGTAGTGATTGATTGATGATGTTTTTTACTAATGTCAATTAACAAGGTTAAAAAAGTCAAGCGTCGGGCAAGAAGAAAGTCAGGTGAAGATGAGGATGAGATTGATGAGGACACTAGATTGGACATGGTTGCGAGTTTTGTGCACCCGGAGACTGGGGAGCTCATTACTCCCCCCCCTGAGCCACCTAGGTTGGATCAGGGACCATCCACTGCCCGAGATTTATATCTATCTGGCGGCCATGTGCGTTGTATGTTCATCCGACCGGGCCTTAGTTATATGTGTGTTGGTCCAGCATTTTGGGGCCGATTGTATGGTGAAGTCGATGATGGATACTTAGAAAACGCTGTAAGACTCTAGATACCTTTATCTTTATCTTTATCCAAC
Organism: Pseudognaphalium luteoalbum; assembly: GCA_963422505.1. Lineage (NCBI taxonomy): Eukaryota > Viridiplantae > Streptophyta > Magnoliopsida > Asterales > Asteraceae > Pseudognaphalium > Pseudognaphalium luteoalbum. Next base: position 5,284,600 of record OY730193.1, on the reverse strand, counting down.
TACTGCGTTATAAATTTGATTTAGAGTTAGTTTGTGAATGTTATACTAAGACATCCTTTTCTTATAGCATATCGATGGTTGGTCCTATTTATTGTTGTGGTGGCGATATCGAGCATTTACACGTCCCACTCAGCTTAGACGGCCATTGAAATAGACGATTATGCCCCTTGGTTTTGCGAATATGATAAAAGAATTCGTACACTACAAGGATGAAAAGATTAGACGTCAAAAGAAAAGGACGCGGGGTTTGAGTGAGGGTGTGGAGGACAAAGGAGAATCGGGAGTGGACTATAAGTATTTGATGGGGTTCGCAGATGGCACTCGTGCACCTTACCCTCCGTGGTGGACTTGTGATAAAGTAAGTAAACCATATCTTTAACTATCTTTAATTATTTTACTTAATATATGTGTTTGTATTATATACATATATAACGTAATATATTATTTGAAAGTAGTATATGTATGTGGATGCAGGTATTTTTCCCCCTTCACATTCCAGGACGACAACATTGGATCCTAGTGGTGTTTGATCTTCTCCTTTTTGACTGCTACGGATATGATAGCCTTCCCGGTCTTTGCGCAGCTGAGGAGCGTAATAAATTAGTCGAGGAGATAGGTCGATACATACTACCTTATATGGATGCCATTAGTTTTTGGAGGCATTGGGTCCACAAGAAGCCCTTTGATCACTGTCAATTGCATTTACACATGAAGAAGGATGCGCCCGTGCAGACTAGTGGGCTAGGCGATTGTGGAGTATGGGTGTGCAGGAATATGGAGACGATTGCCAATGACGAAGATTATGCGATCAGTGGGGATACCACTACCGTTGCTATGGATTATAGGACGCGGATGGTAGAGACTTTCTTTAGGGCACGTTTTGATTGGCAGCCACCCGATCCTTGATGATTATTGCTTTTTGGTGTATTACAATTTATTAGTTCATTTTGACGTACTAGGCTTGATTACCCCTTTTGATGTATATGAACTGTTGACTTTATGTATTATGTATGGGGAAATTTAAAAAAATACCCTTTTTTCGACGAGTAAATGGATACTAAATAAGCAACATAACGATTAACAAATTACATAATTTGGCAACCATCCGATTGATTGAAACATACATACGAATTGCAAGATTTAACAAAATACATAATTTGACCACAATAAGAGGCATTGGCAAATCGCAAATCGCAAACTTGCGATTTGCGATCCAGCATCTTGCGTTTGGGAGCCGTTCACCCTAGTCACGGTCACTAGTCGCAAACATTGGTTCACGGGTCGCAAGATCTGGTCGCAAGGTCTGATAAGATTATGCAAGATTTTATCTAGATAAGTCGCGGATAAGATTTTCTGACCTTTTTGTGATTTCCAATATATTCAAGATAAGATTTTATCTAGATAAGTCGCTGATAAAATTATGCAAGATTTTCACTGGATTTTTTTGTACTTTTTGGATAATGATACGGATAGAGTTATATGTATATAATAAACACATTTCTTCAGTAGTTTCATAACACTCTCTCAACTCACAGTCTTTCATCTTTTTTAAAAATTTTCCACCCACAATTTTCATTAGTATTGCATTTTGTAATGAATAAGTTTAAACTTTTTATCTGTTATGGGGGTCGTTTTGAATATGTTAACAACATGCCAATGTATTTGCCAATAGAATGCAATAGAGTCCCGTTAAAACTTCCAGTGGCACCAGAAAGGCCTATGACGTGCAAAGTTTTGTTGAAAAACGTTTTAACAAAATTAGGTCTACCACTTGATTCACCGGTTTGTCTAAAATATAAGCTCGGTCAATATGTTGTTGATATAAATGATGATATTGATGATTTTGGGGATTTCCTGTGCCATGCAATTAACAATGCTCCGATAGAAATTTATATTGTTGATTTGGTAAGAAATGTTTCGGGTACGGGTAGCAATCAACGTAGTAGCAGTAGTTCTGCTTGTCAACCACAATTTCAACAACATACTAATGAAAATTACCAGCAACCTCAATATCAGTCGATGATGCAACAACCCTTTCAACCACCTCAATATCATTCATTTCAACAGCCCTTTCAACAATTTCCGTTTCCTTATCAACAACAATATCAATTTCATTATCATGCTCCTCCACAAAATACAGTCTTTCATCCATCACAACAACCCATGAACCATTCATTTAGTGTAGTTGAAAACACCCAAGATGATTCTAAATTTGATTCGGATGTTCATTATGATCATTCTAATTCAAAATACTATGTGGAGGAGCCAAAGCCCGATCCACATCCTCATGATTATGATCATTATGGTGAGGAAAATGTCAATCCACCAAAGGCTCATGACCATCCGTTTGGTAATCACATTGTTACCGATGATGAGGATGAGGAGGAGGATGATCCTGATCCAAGAGATATATACGACAAACCAATAACAGTAAAAGCAGCCGAACATGATATATTCTGGAATATACCTACGCCGTTAGGAGAGGAAGAAGAAGAAGTTCCAGAACGACCAGCTACCATGTATGGGACATCTTGTAGGATTCGAGAGGGCCAAACCTTCCAAAGTGAAGAGGAGTTTCTCCTTCAATTGCATACCAAGTGTCTCGAAGAAGGTTTTCAGATTAAGCCAAAGAAGTCAGACAAAAAAAGGTACACAGCAAAATGTATTTTGCCTAATTGTGATTGGAAGATAAGTGCAGCGTGTATCCAATATTGTGACAACTTCCAAGTAAGGAAGTTACACGACGTACACACGTGTTCTCGTACTCAAATCTTGTCAAATAGCCGTCATGCAACCAAGAAAGTTCTTGGTAACCTATTAAAAGAGGCGATGAATTTGGAAGGACGTGTATACAGGGGAAAAGAGATCAAAGCTGATATGACTCAACGCTTTAAAATCAGCCTTACATACAACCAAGCATGGAAAGCAAAGTGTTATGCTATAGAGCTGTTGAGAGGTAGTCCCGCTGAATCGTTTAACAGGCTTCCCATTTACCTGCACAACCTAAAACTACATAACACGGGGAGCACTACGAATCTACGTACAGACGATGAGGGTAAATTTGAAATGTGTTACATGTCCATCGGTGCAGCTGTAAGCAACTATTATTACTATACATCTTACGTTCAAATATGTACATTCTTATAGAATTCATATATATTTTTATCTGCCCTTTGCAGATACGTTCATTTGTCAACCATACACGCCCAATAATAATCGTAGATGGTGCACATTTGAAGGGTGGGTACTTGGGTACTAACTTAATTGCTGTGGTGATGGACGGTAATAATGGCATCTTGCCATTAGCTTATGGAATTGGGGCGGGAGAGACGTCCGAGGTGTGGACCTGGTTCTTGGGAAACTTACGTGACGCACTTGAATCTGCTGGTGGGATTGACAACTTAACATTCATCTCTGATAGGGCTCCCGCAATTGCAGTCGGAATTTCTGATGTATTTCCAGAGGCATTTCATGCCCTCTGTTGTCGTCATTTATTGATGAACCTGAGAAGCAATTCTTCAAAAGTCAAGCACTTTGAATGGCATTATTGGAAAATGTGTAAGGCTTACAGAAAATCGGATTTCGGTGAACATTTTGGTGTCATTTCTAGACATTTACCAACTTCATCCACGGTTCTTACAAACGTGGGGAAAGAAAGATGGTCAAGGCATCATTCAACAAAAACACGATATGCCTACCTCACAACTAACAGTGCAGAGTCCATTAATGCCATGACCAAGCATGCCAGGAAACTACCAGTCACAATGTTATTGGAGTTTTTTAGGTCTTCAGTACAACAATGGTATTTCAAACATCGAAACACTGCCGCGACTGTTAAAACACCACTAACACCATATGCCGAACACAAGATTGGTAAGAGGGTTTGCAAATCGCTTAGCTGGACGGTCAACCCATCCACAAACATGATATGTGAGGTGGTGGATCGAAGAAAGAATGGTACAGTCAACTTGGAAACAAGAACATGCACTTGCAAGCAATGGCAATTGTCTGGTTTACCTTGCGGACATGTAGCAGCAGTTACTCGTTACTTTAAAATGGACAATGTGACCTGCTTTGCGGAGAGGTATTTCACCACGGAAACGTATCGAGCAGCCTATAGTGAAGCTATAAATCCAACGCCTCATCCTTCAGAATGGGACGATCCAGGTAATCTGCAGATTTGCTTACCGCCTATATTGGTGAAGAGGCAATCTGGTCGCCCACCAGGCCGTGCTCGTATTCCTTCAAAGGGAGAGGAGAAACGGGAATACAAAAATCAATGTAGTCGTTGCAAGGAACACGGTCATAGTCGAGTTAATTGTACAGCTCCGTACGATAGAACAGATGAGCCAAGCCGATCAAGAACCACCGCAAGATCCAACTCAAGGTCAAAATCTAGATCAAAATCAAGAACGAAGAAAGTAAGTTGTTACTTTAATTCACTCGTCATTATTTTGACTTGCATTGTATTGTTAAGTTCCTATTTTTAATGCACTCGTCATTATTTTGACTTGCAGAAAACATCCACAAAAGTACAGTCAAGCAAATTCGAGGAGGAAGGAGAACCGTCCCAGGCAACTCAGACTTTTTCAAGTGTCCATTTGAGTCAGCCTTGAGCCACACTTGAAATTGTTGTGATGACAAAAATTATGTTATGTACTTGTTAAGAATGTTATGTACGTTTTCATTATCGTGGTTTATTGTATTCAATAACTTTGCTTGAACGTTACTAAAAATATCATTACATAAGAATTAGAAATAATAAAAGTAGATTCACAATACAACGTACATAATTGGCAAACTATCCAATTTATTAAAAGAAAAATACGAATCACAAGATTTAACCAATAACTAATCGAATAAACGCCTTGCACTTGAAGAGCCGGTAATAATTTTAGATATTGGTAACGACATTAAAGTATCCGAATTCGAGAAATGTGACAGATCAGCGCGTGTAACATACACCTCAATTTCTCTATGTATTTTTGCATAGTCGGTAATCTGCTTGAGTTGCTCGACATCATCTGTTATCAATTGTAAACCATTATCTAGGTCTTCATCATGCTCTTTAAAGTAAAAATACCACCTCTCCGGAGGACAGTAACCTAGCTCGTTCAAAGTCGTTTCCAAAAGTTTAGTTGAAAATTCATCGGCCTCAACACAATCAATAAACGTCAACAAACCTTGAACGTACATTCTTTTTGCGCCCTGAAAATGTCCAGCGTGACGGAAAGCAACACTAAACATCCATGGAACTTCGGCGTATATTTTCTCAGTTAATGGTTCTTCATTTGGAGAACGAAAATACCAAAAATGATCATTGTCAACCATTGTGAAAAAGATATGTGAAAGAGAGGAGAATGTAAAATGTGGGGAATTCAATCTTTCAGTTACACTATTTAAAAACAAATGAAAATCTCGAAAATCACAGAAAATCTTATCCAAAAAGATAAGATAATATTTTATCTCAAAAAGATAATAAGAAATCTTATCCTGAAAATCCCGAAAATTACGGATAATCTGATAAAAAAGGAAAACATGTTTAATCTCCCTTGTCAAAAAGGTCTGGAAAAAAATTTAGAACAAAAAAGTAAAAAAAAAGAAAAGTATCAAAAAATAATAATTAAAAAAAATAAGTAAAAAAAGGTAAAGTTAAAAATAAGTAAAAAGAAAAAGTAAAAAAAGAATAAAAAACGTACTTAAAAAAGTAAAAAAATTAATAAGTAAAAAAAACTTCTAAAAATAATAACTTAAAAAAATATGTAAACTAATAAAAAAAATAAAGAAAATGTAGAAAAAATAAGTTAAAAAATAAAAATAATAGATATAAAAAATAAGTCAAAGGTCGCAAGTCGCATCATGGTCGCAGGTCTTGATCGTATCATGGTCGCAGGTCGCATGGGTCGCAGGTCGCAGGTCGCACCATGCGACTTGCGACCATGCTCGGATACGCTTGTCTTTTACTCGGTAACCATTGAGGGTCGCAGGTCGTGGAGCACGGGTCGCAGGTCGCACCATGCGACCTGCGCCCGGATGGGGCAAAATCGCAACTTTTTTTTGGGGGGGCAAAACGAAAAATATGTTCAAGAAAAAGGACTTTTTGATTAATTTCCCAGTAATAAACACTATACAATCCAATCACTCCGTTAAGTGTCGAATTTTTTTTCTCAAAACCATACAAATAGTCTGCTAAGTGCACTGACTTGAACTCCCTATAGAAGTTGAGTTCTATAAACAAAGTCGTGTTAAATGTTCAATGTTTATGTCTAAACAGTATATGAATAAACCTATACGAATAAACATGATGTTTCATTCGCCACAAAAATCGCAACTAATGAAAATGCCATCACCAACTCAGTGGACATATCTTGCACTCCAAGTTTGGTCTTAGATTACAGTTTATAGCTGATAGTTACATGGTTTTCTGATATATACGGTTTATAACTGATAGATTATGGTTTATAGCTCTAAGTTACTCTACATCTTTTTATTTTAGTTATCTTTTTATGCTAACAAGCAAAAAATTGATATTTCTCAGGCAATAGATCCGATTTAACAATTACCTTAAAACCTGCAACTTAGTTAAATGGTAGTGGGTGGACCAGAACAAATACTATTATCTTCATTATTTTTGCTATATTGCTTGAAGTTACAATTATCAAATTACTACTTAATTATCATATGGCAGTTCGTGAATTCGCGGGTTATAATTTAGACAAGCCTTCAACGTCATAAAGAAAGATGTGTATTTATAGAATTATAGTTATATCCAATCCAATTCCATAACAATAGAACTTTTGGCTTATAAGTATGTAAAAGCTCGCAAATTTTGCGGGTTATAATCTATTACTTAATGAAATATACCATTACGACAATATAACTTTCTTAAAGTAAAGAAAATGACTATAATGTAACAATGTTAATTTAAATACATTTTAAACAACTATTAAAAATGTTTGATACACATAATTAGTTAAAGTTTGCAGTTAGAACTATAGATGTTAATATATAGGTTAATAAATAGGAAATGAAGCAGATTAAGGTTCTATGGTGTAGTGGTTAGCACTCTGGACTTTGAATCCAGCGACCTGGGTTCGACTCCCGGTAGGACCTCTTTTTGCATATATATTTCATAATCAATTTTCATATATTTGGCTATTTTTAAATCTCAACTTTTGGGCTATATATGTTGCTGGCTGGGCTCATCTAAAGTGCATACCGAGAGTCCGAGAGTGTGTTGGGTAGGTAAGTCAACGCAGACATTTTTTAAGTGTTCTGTTGATAAAGATATGGGCCAGAATAGTAACCTTGTTGTTAGACTATAATGGGCCTTATTTGATCGGCCTATATCTACAGTTTTCTAATACTACTTATAAAGACTTATAAAGACTTTCGATGCGTTGAATCTTAGGGGTGTTTGGGGAGCTTATGTTGTTGCTTATTTGCTTATTGTATATAAGCAAATAAGCCTAAAAATTTTAACTTATTTTGAGCTTATAAAATCTTCCTCACAAGCAAGCAAATAAGCTAACCAAATAAGCTCATCCAAACACTAAATCTCAAGCTTATTGTGATACAATAAGCAAATAAGTCAAAAATATAAGCTACCTCAAACACCCACTTAAACTTCTTAAAAAAATTAATGTGACTAAAATACCTTCTTACATCAATCTAAGTATAGTAAATGAAATCAAAACATCTAATCAATTACCAAATATACATTGTTTATATATAAAAAATACATCAAATAATTGTGTACATATTTTAGGTGTGATTTGATAACATTCTATCTATTAATAAAAATTAGACTACATACAACCTATCGACTAATATTGTATGAGTAAAAATTATTCCTTATTATTAACCTATTGCTATACAATTACCATATAAATAATATTTAGCACATACGTCACAAAATAAAAATTCAAAACACATATTTACTCTCATTCTACCATCGATACCATCATCCTTATTACGACTTTCACCGCAGTATTACGCGGGTATTGTGCTAGTCTAAAACAAAAAGGGTGTGTTTGATTACGAAAAACTCTTCAACTTTTTTTGTAAAATAAAATTTGTGACGTAACGTTTTATACATTTCTTATTTTGAAAAATGAATATTTTATATCTTACATTTAAATGCATTTTTCATAATTCTATTTGTTTTAAAGAGACATAAAACTCCAGAAAAAACATAACATTATAAGAGACTAGTTCATTAAAGTACAAGAATTATTAAAAGAATGAAAGTACCAATGATATTGTGCCATGTGTACAAAGAGAGTGTTTCACATGTACAAAACTCATTTACCCCCAAACTTAAATATCTCACAAACGGCAAATCGAAAACTTATGAAAATTGCACCATTAGATTCAGCGTTTTATCCTCTTCGATTTGCCGTCTCTCAAGACATATTTTCGACGAGTTTTTTTTCTTCCATTTTTTGGTGGGTTTCACATTTTACAAACACATGTGTTAATATTTGGTTGAACCGTTGAACATTAAATTTAGATATAAAGTTTATGGTTTAGGGTTTAGGATTTAGTAGGGTTAAGTAGGGTTTAGGGTTTAGTAGGGTACATGTGAAACCCACCAGAATATATGAAGAAAAAACTTGTCGAAAGTATGCCTTGAGGGATGGCAAATCGAAGAGGATAAAACGCTGAATCTAATGATGCAATTTTCATAATTTTTCGATCTGTCGTTTGTGAGATATTTAAGTTTGAGGGTAAATAGATTTTGTACGTGTGGAACATTCTCTTTGTACACGTGACATAATATCATTACTACTTCTATTGTTTGTACTCTAATGATCTATTTCAACATTATAAATGGAAATGCTTTTCCGTAACCAAATACAAACATTTCTTCTAACTTGAGAGACAAACTTGGATTGTGGAATTCCCACACGTGTATACGTGTTTTTGGTTGTAGTCATGCTTACACTCCTTATCATTTTGGAAACGGTATTAAAAACATCCCATCAATATATGTTTTATTATTGTAAATAAAAATATAAAACGTATATGCATTGTCATACTATTATTATTATTTATTGAAAAAATAGTTTCTTTGATCCTAACGGAGACTATAAAGTTCTATGTATCGTCTTCCACATGGATATCAAAATTTGAACAAAAAGACATGAAAATATAAAATGTAAATTGATTTGGGGAACTTTATAATGTGAAAAAGCATGATGATATGGTCATGTTGAGTGATACATGGTCCACCAACCATGTGCAGATTCTATATAGAGGGCACATATGTTTCCTCTAATTATAATAAAAGCATCCGTGTAATTTGTTATTTGTTAAATAATGTTCTTTCAAAATGGTAATATTACTAGAAAGAATCCTAATTTTTTTCACACATGTACTAAATAAAGGTTGTAAATAGAATGATTTTACAAGTTGACATTATATTGAAAAAATAAGTTGGTTTAGAATGTAATGGATGGATAAGATTAAATTTAATGAGTAAGATTAAGTTCTATTTTAAAGACGTGTTTTGCTCATGTTGCTTACTAACATTATATTGAAAAAATAAGTTGGTTTAGAATGTAATGGATGGATAAGATTAAATTTAATGAGTAAGATTAAGTTCTATTTTAAAGACGTGTTTTGCTCATGTTGCTTACTAAGAAAAACGGAGGAACGTTATAGGCGCATTTTGATGTCGTCCGTTCCCATTAAAGCTTTTGTTTGACTATGAACGAATAGTGAGGAACGAAGAAAGAGAAAATAAACTTTTCTTTTGCAATATGTACTAGCTGTATTATTGGTAAATATGAGTCTCATAAATAGTTTAGTTTTTCAATTGTTTGTAGGTAAGTGTTCAATTACAAGTTTTTTTTTCTTTTTGCTGATAGTGACACTAAAATAACGTTTATTTATCGAGTTGTCTAAGTCATCGTTGTAGTAAATTGTATAATAATGATAGATTTTTTGTATGATAATGAAAGACTAAAGGAATAAAGAATACTATAATTTGACCATGATGTATTAGACTCCTTTTATCATCAATTAATTAAGCAATACAATAATAAATAATTTTCGTCGGCCGTTTCATTTGACGTTTTCATTGATCACATTAATGGAGTCAAACATCTTCCACCGGTAAGCCGTCCTCATTGACCTCCTTCATTTCCCTTCTAGAGAGAGAAACAATACAAACAACTTTTAGAGAGAGAAACCTATACATACAGAAACTAAAAATATGCATGTGGTACATCCGCCAAAGCCGTCGGATTCCGCTGCCGGAGACGACGATGATGAATCGCCGGAGCTTCTCCGATCATACCAGACTTGGAAAGGAAGCAACGTATGTTCATTCACTTCATATTTCCGAAAATTAGGGTTCTTTTTTATGTCATTCTTTCGAATTTATGATATCGTGATTCTATAAATTGAAGTGTGACTTGCAATTGACTGATTTAGTCGTTTGAGTTGTAGCCGTCTTTTTTCAAATCTAGGGTTTTAAATGTTGAATGATAATGAAGTTGATGATTGTAGATTAGTGAAATTATGTTGTAGATGTATATAGATCGATAAATGAGGAGAATGCATTTTTATGTATGACCTGTATTTTAGGAAATATTGTAGTGTCATGATTTTTTTGTCGTCCTGATAAATTAGTTGTTTTTGTTATACTGTGCAGATATTTTTTCTGGGTGGAAGGTTTATATTTGGACCAGATGTTAGATCTGTATTCCTATCAATATTCCTGATAGTTGCACCTGTTGCGGTTTTCTGCGTATTTGTTGCAAGAAAGCTGATTGATGATTTTCCCCATCATTTTGGAGGGTTGATTATGGGCGTGGCGATAGTATTCACATGTTATGTAAGTCGTCTTTACTCGATAAGAAATTAATTGTTATGCCAATATTCGTATGGAATCTTTGGGTTAGGCTTATGCATTGTGACTAGGTTGATTAGTTCTTCTCTCGTGCTCGCTAAACACCTTTAGGATGGATGAGCATGCATTTTTTTGCTTAATAGTTCGCGACATCACAAAAGCAAGGTACTTGTTCTTGTATGTTAGGAACTATGTACGGGAGAAGTTGGGTACTTTTCGAACTTGAGTTTGATATAGATTGTGATTATGCATACAGAAGGGTCTAAGTGTCAAGTGTATGCTAGGACTGGGCTTTGGCAATATGGTTGGAATTGTGTGGACTACATTTGCGAAATATTGTTTAGATATAGATATGTTTCTTATTTAGGGATTTTAAGCTCTGACGTTTAACTTTACTAACTTTGGAGCTATAATTTATTAAACATCTTATAATCTTTTAATGAATAGGGGTTTTACTATTTCTGTACTTTTATGATTTTTCTGTGTTTGAGCTTTTGGCTGCTGTGGCCGATCTTTGGTGAGATTGTGGTCTTCTTTAATAAGCCTTTACTTTGTTACCTCTTTCTACCACAGCTTACATTAAGTGATAGGGAGGACATGGGTATAGATGGAAATCCTTAGAAAATGATATTAAAAAATGATGTATAATTATGTGAAAGATTTGTTTAAATAGGGCAAATTGCCAAGAAAGGTAGTAAATAATTCAAAATTTCTCAATGTGGGGTGTATACTAATTTCTCTTTAATGGAAAAGATTGTAAAATTCAATTATCGTCAAGAAAGAAGTCTAAGTTCAGTTATGAAAAGTATAGACAAATTTTGTCAAAAGTTGAACTGTATTTGAGTCCTAAACTTTAAAAGAAATTAAACTCACACCTTTCCTCGTCAAAAAATCAAGCTATCGCTTATGTGTGTCAAAAATCTAGGATGGTACTTGCTTTTTCTTTTTGTTTTTATGTCAAAAATCAAAGGTTACGCTTCTTGTCAAGAGAGAAATTAGTATTTAGTATTGGATTATTTGCTACCTTTTAAGTAAGTCAATATATGATAAATTTAGCATTCTAAAGTAGTATTTAGGTCAAGCATCTTTGAAAGTTAAAGTATTACTGCGGAAGCATGACAATTGACAAAAAAACTCAATTTGAATGGTGAAGTTCACTTGTGACCAAAAGTCATGCTATGTTTTCTTTCTGTTGATTGCTTTATTGTATAATAATTATGAATTTCTAAATTTTTTAGGAGATAGGGTATACATAGTGACTATAAATTTTGTTTGACTTTGGCTTTCATGCATGATTCTTTACAAGAGTAAGTTCCATTTCTTTAATCTTTCCATTCATTTCATCTCCATTCGTAATTCACTTCGTCTCCATTTTCTATCTTGCTCAACATCATGTTCGTAAAAGAGATAGAAATTGGTTTAGTAAAGACCATACAACATACGAAGCATTTTTCTACAAAATAGGCTTTCTTTATTATTATATTTAGTTTTGTTTTTTTAATTTATGGGAAATGACAAGGTGACATGCAAATTGAATTTCCTACTTCTTTGGTTGAAATAGTTTACTTTAAGAGTCTTATGGAATAATCAGATGTCGTCGTTATTTTACTTGTACGGTTGAAAACCTGTCAACTTGGAGTCGGTAAAACTAAAGCTCGAGAAGTAAATTATAAATCAAATCTAATACACGAAGAGCAGAAAACAAGACGGTGTATATAGGAGCCTATTGATATAATAATATTGCTTCCTAGCTGCTTATTCGGATCTCCAGCTAACATAAGTTTATATTACACTAGTGCCCAAGGGCATACTTTAAGGAGTTTATAAGCTAAAAGTGACATAAGTTTTGTGTTCTCACACTTCACCACTAACAAAACTTAGGACAAGCTACTGCTGCTTCTTTTTTTTTGTTCTTATCAATGAAGAAATATATACGCAATAGCATTGTATCCATCTTTTCAGTAAATACATTACCCGATAGGTCAAGCTTTTCTGGAGGCTTGATATTGCGATTGAAGCTGGTTAGATTCTGTAGCTAAAATTGTGGCAATTAGGTTGCGTCTCTTAACTCTTAAGAGTTATATCTTCATACTGTCTGATCGCCTTTTAGAAGATCCAGATTCATAACACATAGCCACATACCAATGTGTTCCTATTAAATTCTATAGAATACTTTTATGATTTGAATATATGTTTAAGTGTATGATTATGAATTAAATGGCATAGCTCTTGTCAAACTCTATCACCCTAAAAATGTTTAACGAAACAAATTCATGTACTACTGTATTGTAGGTAATAGTTCTGCTTCTAATGACCTCTGGAAGAGATCCGGGTATAATTCCCCGTAATGCACACCCTCCACAACCAGAAAGTACCGATCAGGGTACAGAAATTGGGTCTGGTCAAACTCCACAATTACGATTGCCCCGGATTAAAGAAGTAATTGTCAATGGGATGACTGTAAAGGTCAAGTACTGCGATACTTGCATGTTGTATCGACCCCCACGTTGTTCTCATTGTTCAATATGTGATAACTGTGTGGAAAGGTTTGATCATCACTGCCCATGGGTTGGCCAATGTATCGGACGGGTAAAGACTCCTTTATCCTTAACTTGTCTCCATTTGATTATATAGTAGAGGTGGCATAATGGGTGTATCGCCTAGGATGGGTAAAATGTAATAATTAAAATCTTTTTTTATATGCTGGGGTTAACATGCGTTTACCATTTTACTAACAATCTGTTTCTCGTAAGAAATTATATATTAAACTTTATACATTAAAAATAGGTTTTTGACGGCTTCGACGCGTTTCTTGTTCATCTAAAATTGTTATTCAACATTATCAAAGATAAATACATTACCCAAATTGACCTAAATGGGTTGAAGAAATTGCCGTCTTTGTACAAAGCAATGTGTTACATTTCCACCTACAAATGAAAGCTTCACTTGGAGAAGATAGCTGTTTTGGATAACTTGTGACCTAGTTTGATGCTTGTCAATTCAGATATTATATGTGGCAAGCAAATGTTTTGTAACCATGCATTTGCATTGAAAAAAATGTTATGGAAATTTGATCACCTGTTTTTTTGTTGCTATATCTACAAGCTGAGTACTGATTGGACGATCGGCTCAGATAAAAAATGTCTAAACAAACTTCATGTTTTGCAAGTAGAATGGTTGTTTTTAACACAACTCAGTCCAATGTTGATTTATGATTAACACATTTGGTAATAATTAAGTTTCTTTATGCAGCGTAACTACCGGTTCTTCTTCATGTTCGTGTCTTCTGCAACTTTGCTTTGCATTTACGTGTTCTCCTTTTCTTGGGTGTATGTCATAAGGATCATGCACAGCGAGAACACATCAATCTGGAGAGCATTGATCAAGACTCCCGCATCAATCGTGCTAATAGTTTATACTTTCTTATCAGTTTGGTTTGTTGGTGGCCTCACCATCTTCCATTTATATCTCATCAGCACAAACCAGGTATGTCGTTGTTTCCTTTCGGTCTATGTACTTCAAAGACATAGTGAATCTAGAGGCTGGGTTGGTCGGGTGAGTTGAGTTGTGGATGAAACAATTTGAATCAAAGTTAGTAATTTCTCTATGTGTTGGGTCGTGTTTGGTTGATTTGCAAACATCCATTCTTCCTTCTTAATAAAAAATATGCTCTCTTTTTTTTACCCATCCTTAATCAAGCTATGTAGGACGTGTTATCTAGTCATAATACACTTGGTGACTTTTAACTGATTCAATCCATTTGACCTGTTAGGCACCTTCTTATTTTTTTAAATATTTTTCCTTTTTCTATTTTACCCGTTTGACCTGTTAGAGACGAGACATTTGAAATTAAAAAGTAAATCGGTTGAAATTGCCACCTTTAGGATACACATACAACAGAGGCATTTTTGGGAACTCTGTTACTAAAAGTATGTTTACGTCTAATCTTGCAGTCGACATATGAAAATTTCCGATATCGATACGACCGGACCGAAAATCCGTACAACAGGGGCATATTTGGAAACTTAAAAGAGGTTTTCTGGAACAGCATTCCTCCTTCTAAGAACAATTTCAGGGCATTTGTGCAAAAAGAGCCTCAACTTCCAACTAGAGTTGCTGCTGGTAGTTATGTAAACTCAAACATAGAGAAAATCCCAAGCGATGTTGAACATGGTAGTGTGAAACCCATCTGGAAGAACGAGGCCGTTACAGGAGACAGTGGTGGCACTGGTGGTGGGGCCGGTGGTGGCCGACGGTCTAGCTGGGGAAGGAGGAGCGGAAGCTGGGACCTACAAAATGAAATTGCTTCAATTGCTTCAGGTGTCGGATACTCCGACCGAATCAGCGTTGGAAGTAGTGGCAGCTTAGGTGGCAGTTGGGATGTGGCAGTCAAATAACAAACCAGGTTTGACTGTATTTGGGGTTTGTACCCTTTCAAAGTTGGGGTATAGTTATAGTTGGAGGCTTTACATCAAATACATTGTGTATATTTTTTTTAACCAGTAATCTTTATGGGTATCATTGAACTTATTATTTAAAACAATATATTTTTTTAATCTTAAAAATCATGTGATCTTGAGGAAACAGAATATATATCAAGTTGTACACATAAATGTATAAATATGCGTATACATATTTAACTAGTTTGTTTCTAGAAGCATATGATATTTTAAAATGAAAATATTGAAAAAATAGGGCGAATGGATGGTGATAGGTAGAATCTTTAAGGAAAGAATCAAAGGGAGTGATTAGCGTTTGAAGTTGGTGTTGCTTGAGATTGAAGTATTCTTTTGACATATATTTCATTCCCATTATAAACTATTGGAACATAATCTTTTATTTTTGTCAATAGTTCTACGACAACTAACACTATGACAACAACACTATCCTCTCCCACCTATACCGGCTATGGGAAAACATTTCTATCATGCGTAAAACAGATGATATGGAATCATATTTGTAGATAAAAATTCATTTGGTATGTTTCTATGACATCAATCATGATAAAACAAAGTAATTTATTCTTGAAATTGACAGAAGATCGAAGAAGATAAAATCTTGTGAGATAGATAAGTACGATCGAAATTTGTCTTAATTTTGTATCGTACAAGATACTGATTTTAACACATACCTAAAAAAGACCAATGGAATAAATCAAGATTATGAGATATAATGTACTTCCATCACTATTACTCGTTACTCAATAGTATCGTACTCAATTTTCTATATATCAACAGTATATATAAGTATAAGGTTCTCATCAAAAAGTATACATGT
The DNA here is from genome assembly GCA_963422505.1 of Pseudognaphalium luteoalbum. Lineage (NCBI taxonomy): Eukaryota > Viridiplantae > Streptophyta > Magnoliopsida > Asterales > Asteraceae > Pseudognaphalium > Pseudognaphalium luteoalbum. Next base: position 5,268,465 of record OY730193.1, on the reverse strand, counting down.
CATGCTTAAAAAACTTGCATCAATTGAAAAATAGATAAAAAGGCCAAGAAAAGCTACAACTTCTCAAGTAAGGAAAGCACCTATGCTCAAAAACACCATTGACAAGATCAATTCCCCTTGCTTGCTTATGCTTCTATTACTTGTTAATCCTTCAATGCTTTTCCCATAACGGCTTCTACCTTTGCTTTTCCTATCAAAGTCTTTCATACTTTTCTTTCCTTTTCATTTTATCAATCCAAATTTACCATACTTCATCAAATCTTTCCAAAAGATTTGTATTTATTTATTTATTTATTTATTTTGAAATTGAAACAATAACAAATATATAATGGTAAAGAAGTCTTTGTTGGATCGGTGCTCCTTTTATGTCATATATCCATTAGTAAGAGAGTCCTTTCTATTAAAAAGCAAGCAAATACAAGTCAAATTGAAAGAAATAAATCTTGACACAATCTAAAGAAGTGATTAACTTGTCATGATTTGGAAAGGTTTAATCTTTTTTTCACCTATCGTTACATTTTATGCTAATTCAAGTCATTGAAGCTTGTTTACGATAATTTATATCTTCAAATTCAATCTGGATGCAACAAACATCTTACCACGATGTAGTTTTTGAGATTTATAAAGAAGTATTATGGTTTATACTAATTACATGAACGACATACATTTGTGGGATCTATAATGCTCATTATTTAGATAAACACCAACAAGATTCAACTTGAATCTTATAGCTTATAGTTACGGGTTTGTTTCCTTTATTTCTTTTTAAAGATCTTACGTAACATATAGTCGTAAAGCTTATTTTTTGACCAAAATGTTAAATTTTCCTTTTGATATCCTAAACAATTCTCATGGCCAAATCTTTTGCATTAGAAATGATAAAAAGATCCAAAGAGATTCAAGAGCCAAAAGCCAATAACTCCATTGGCTACTTGGGACAAAGGCAATTGCATTTGTGAGACATGTTCAATGCAAATGACTCAACAAAACTCAAAGCATGCTTTTAAAGAAACAATAATCCTAAAGCTAAGTTAAAAGTAAAGAAACACATCCACTTTTACTTTAACACCGCAATATCTATATTTACAAAATAATTCAACATATATATTGTTTAGAAAATATATATACAGTAGTTTGCAGTGACGGAGCTTGAACAAGTTTGTTGGAGGAGCTGAGTTACTTAACAATTTAATATATTATTCGTTATATACAACAACCCATATAGTTATGAGTTATATAAAAGGAAAGACGGAATGAAATTATAAAGAAATAAAGTCGATATACATGTTAGAGAACCTTTAGTTTATGTTGTTATGCTATATATTAATATTAAAGACATACTTAATACTTGTAACAAATGAAATCTGGTATGAAATTTTTGACAATGAAATTAAATAATTACTATTTCAATTCTAATACTTAAATAGTTAACATATTACAGGTTAATTATAAGAAAAACATTAAATAGACATATTTTACTAGAAAAGAAAGTGATTAGGTGGCTTATATTTGTGATTTTTAACACCTTTTTGAAGTAGCCGAAACCATTAAACATAAAAGCACCCTTAGATATTAATAAAATTACAGTAATGCCACATGATTTTGGAGGGTCACAGCCCTCCCCTACCCCTTAAAAGCTCCGTCCATGAGTTTGCTATATATGCATATTAATTATTAGTTATGCTCACAAAACTTAAGGGATAAGTACCAAATGGTATAGGTTCCAAATTGATAAAAAGAAAAACCTTTTAGTTTGATTCTGTATAACCACTAGTATATAAAGATCAATCATATCTTTACTACTTCAACTTATGACTTAACCATTTCTTCTTCTCTTTCTTTAAAAACTCTCTAGCTTTTGCTTTGATGTCAACTCATCAAAATAAGCATGCAGAGAAGGTTAATATAGATGTATCAAAGCTCAATTTTGTCAGAGATGGGGCTATTAGATTGCCACCCGGGTTTAGGTTTCAACCAACTGATAAAGAGATTGTATTTCAGTATCTGATTCGTAAAGTCTTCTCGTGCCCTCTTCCTGCTTCAATCGTTCCTGAAATCGTCAACATTTGCAAATTTAATCCTTGGGACTTGCCTGGTTAGTACTTTTATTGACACCATTTTAGAATATGATGAACTTTAAGTACTATTTGCTCCCATGCTTTTAACAAGGAAAAAAAATGGAATAATAAGGCGTCATCTTTTTGTTGTTTAAGCTCAATTTTCACGCACTCTTTAACTTTTGAGTTTTATGCTCAATAGGGGATTGGGAACAAGATAGGTATTTTTTCAGCAAAAAGGAGGCCAAGTATGGAAATGGAAATAGATCCAATAGAGCAAGTGATGACGGATATTGGAAAGCAACTGGTTTTGACAAGCAAATCACAAGGTGTTGTAACAACAATCCAAAATCAAGAAAAAGAGAGATCATTACAGGGATGAAGAAAACACTTGTTTTCCACAGAAGAAGGCCTATGCATGGGGAGTCAACCACAAGAACCTGTTGGATTATGCACGAATATCGCCTTGTTCATTCATCTTACTCGCCAAAATCCAGCTCAAGCGATAAGGTAATGTGCATTTTACTCGTGAAGCGTCCACATTCTTCAAAACTATAAATTTGTATTACTTCATAACCATAAAATGAAATTTATGCTACATTCCTACAAGTCACTTACTCATCGCGAATAGGGTGGCCACTTAGAAAGTATGTACATAGTATTATGAACCGCACACGCCTAATTCTAACCATTTTCTTCGTGTTTTGGTGGTTTGTTTCAACAGAGAGCTTGGATTCAAATGGGAAATTGGGTTGTATGTCACATATTTCTGAACAAAAGAAGTAGAAACATAGGAAGTGAAGATGGGAAGCCATTATCAAGTGGTTTAACTCCACAGAAACAGCTTCCACATCATGGTTTTATGATGAGAGTTAATGATGGGATGTATGTCACACATGAACCACCATCTTCGTCATCATCTTGTGGTTCAAGTGTGGTGACTGAGGAGGTTTCTTCATGTAGAAAGTTATTAGATCACGAAGATGTATATCAAGAATAATGTAGACGTACACTAGCTTGTTTTTTTTATTTATTGTATAATTAATGTGGTTGCATTTTAAATGCATGTTATTTTGGTACGTATTCCAAAATGATAATCTATTTAATTGTCTAGAGAAGATTTAATAAATTTCATTTAGAATTTAATGGTTGAAATTTACCCCATCATATCATCGTTAAGTCTGCATCACAAATCATAAAATAAAAATTAAAATATATATTAGTTTTGTTTAGTGATAAATGAGACATGCATCACCTCACCATTTGATATTGATATACTATACTATACGTGATTAGTAATTATGTATCATAGAAAGAAAATTAAATAAATTAAACATTGGTGCCTCTCATGACACCTAGCTAGTAATCAAGATCGATCTATTGCAATTGCCTTTCAGATAGTATTATGTTTAAAATCGTCATCAAGTTGAGTACTTCGAATTGAAAGAGATCGACATCATATGATCACATGCATGTGGTACGTGATTATATATTGTTTTCTCTAAAATCGAAATTGTCAAATTGCTACCACCAACAATGTTCTTATTAAGGCAGGCCTGCCCATGTAACTATATATAATTGCCTTCTGGAACATGCTTTAATTTGTCATGAAAGCACAAAGGGCTCGTATTCTTCACGTACACAATTTAAGCATTACGTACTATTCATAGGGCCGGGTACATTAAAATAAATTTTTTTGCATCACCATATATTTTTACATTTATATTTTTTTAATATTATGTATACTGTAAGTATTTATTATGAGAATTAAAGTGAGACTAGATTATAACTCTCAAAATTTGTGTGCTACACTATAAAAAATACATATGATGGAATAAAATTAAATTAGTTATCAAATTATAATTCTATTCATGGTTGTATATACATAGTGACACATATGTTTTAGAATGTTGAAATTTATAAATTAAAAAACAAAATAACGTGAAATATCTAAATATCGTATACATAATCGGATCCTCCTAAATTTTATTTATACGGAGATCATTCATATTAAAGATTACAAAAATAAATAAAATAGCCACAATCATATGTGACATATACTATTCGTCTTCAAGGAAGTAATCACCTTCATACTCCTCTTCATCTTCGTCTATTAGACGGTATTGAAGGATCTATATATATATATATATAGAGGGCCCTTCTTTTGTTCTGTTTCCTTCTTCAGTATATTTGCCAGAAGCAACCTATATTTCACATATTCCTATAAATAAATTTGTAAGTAATTAATATATATGTCTATAATAATTATATTAATTTGCTTTTTACATCATGATCTTCATATATCTCATCTATATTATTAAATTGATCATCTTGTTGATAAATATACTTAAATAATTGGACATAATCAACATCATCCACATCAATATAGGCACACATATCATATTCACATTCATTTTATACATGAAAAAACTATAGAAAAAGACATACCATTTTTCCTTTTGATTCACAAATCTCTATTGGGTCCATCGACATTCCTTTTGTAATGTTATCTTCACGCTTGCATTTTTTTTGTTTCAAATACATCAATATGTACACTAAATAATATATATGTAAACAATATTCTTGTAAAAATTGATGAATCTATCTTACATTTTCTTCTTGTAAACCAAGAATTTCAATTACTTCGACTGAAGCCGATTTCTCCATTGATATGGTAGTTTTGTTGTGTTTCATTATCCTACAAAACAATTATGTTACACCTATAACTATATTATTTTATAACAACAAAAATTCTTTACAGTTAAGATGAAAAGATTACTTTGACTAACTCAATTAAAAGGGATGATTAATTCAACTTGGGCTGAAGTCAAAATGTATAACCATTTACCCCCCTCCAATAAAAGTAAAAAGAGATTTGTATTTCTCAGATCCCGTATAAGCCATATATATATATATATATTTTTTATATTTATAATACATTGGAATAACAAAATAACAAGAACCAATTTATGTGGATATTGTTAAGATTTGAAATTTTAAAATTCGTATACATTTTGGCTTCCTCATTTTTTGCAACCGATTAATAAGAGATAAGGGTTAATCAAGTCACCAATAAAAAATAAACATAGTATGTAAATATATATCCTATGTAAACATTCCTGATAATCTTAATTTGCGGTCTAGATTGCTTTGACTAATTTAGTTAAGGGGGAATATTAATTCAACTTGGACTAAAGTCAAAATGTTTATGCACTTTCCCTCCTCCAATAAAAGAAAAAAAGAAAAAGAAATTTGTATTTCTGAATCCATTCCCTGTATCTTGTATAAGCCGTATTTTTTATTATTTTTATTTTTGTTTATTTTAAATTTGAATTTCAAAATCACTGGAACCAAATATGTGGATAAGCCATATTTTTTTAAATATTTTTATTTTTATTTATTTTAAATTTGAATTTCAAAATCACAGGAATAAAATATGTGGATAATTGAGATTTGAAAACTTGAAGTTCGTATAGGCTTCCTGATTTTTTGCAACCGAATAATTAGAGAATAGGGATAATCAAGTAATTTTACCAATAAAAAAAATATAATACGTAAATATTTCTGTAATCTTAATCAACGATCTAGATTGATTTGACAAAATCAATTAACAAGAAGGATTAATTTAGGCTGGTCTATAGTCAAAATTCTTATGCATTTTCACTCATCCAATCCAATAATAATAAAAGGAGATTATAACCTTCATTTAATTAATTAATTTACTCTAGATAAAAATGAATGATGGACAAAAAAAATACATTTGATGTACGAGATCTCTTTAATAAAAATGTAGCATACTAATGTACGTTATGTTTAGTTTGAAATTTGAATATACGTTCCTGAATAGCAGCAGGAGTATTATTAATTAGTTGTTGATTTGTTCCGCTAATTTAGCTTTTTCTGTTTTCTTTGTATATATTTAAATAAAGTGCGGGCGATCGCATTGTTCACTTTTCATCTTCATTTCAGAATACAGTAGATCGAATTCTTTCTCAAGTATTTTAATTAATAGTCTTTTCTAGTTTATTTTTATTTTTATATTATTTTTAATTACAATTTTTATAACTTCTGCGTTCGTGGTCAGCAATTTTCTTGGTTTTTGATTGTGTTTGTTTGTTTGTTTACATTTGGAGATTATGGGATTTTAAAACTTTCATTTCCATTTTGTCGTTTTTTTTCTTTCCCAAAACTGATATAAAATATCTCACCAAATTAAACATCTACTAGTTTTTGCAGCATTATCTAGTACCAGTACTACAAGAACAAAACCGCGATATGGAAACTCAGTATTTGTCTAGCCTTCCTGAAGACATGATACAAACCATCCTATGTCTTGTACCTAGCTATTATTGATGCGGTCAGAACGAGCATCCTCTCAAGGGAATGGAGACACAAGTGGGTCGAAATTCCTAAACTTCATTTTAGTGAGGAAGATACGTTTGATCATCTATTCGATGAGCATCCACAGGAGCGTCTAGAGCTAAGGAATGGTGAAGAACGATATACTGATAGGAAAGCTGCTGATCAGACCGTATAGACTTTTCTATGCTATACACCAAGTTCTGTTACAGCACCATGGTTCATTGCTTGACTTCGCCCTTGACATGCATGCAAATTACAACTGTATTGAAATCGACCAAATTTTAAATTGTTTGTCGAGGAACAATACTGTGAAGAAATTTTACACTAAACTGCTACACTGATACTTATCAGTATAAACTGCGCTCAACTTTCTTCTCCTTGCATCAGTTAACAGACCTATATCTCTCTCTCTGTTATTTTAGCCCCAATGATACATTTAACGGATTTCGTAACCTTACAAGCTTATACCTGGACGATGTACACATTCGTCTTAAAATGCTTTTACATCTCTTGGAGAACTCTCCTTTACTGATCAAGAGCTTCACTCTGAGCTTCACTCCTGCGGTAAGTTCTTAGTTAATTACTAGAATATAAATCTATTCAAAAGAAATGAAAAAACCTACCTGAATAATGTAAGTTGATGCAGATCCTGGAACATTATTCTGAGGATATGGTAGTTCCAGTTACGAGCTATTCAAGTATTTACCAGTTATTGAAGATCTGGATCTTTGCCATTTATTTCTTCGGGTAATTTAATCTCTTCACATATATATATATATATAAATGAAAGAATAATTTATTGTTAATATTTGCTTTGGTCTATAACTCCCGAAAGGTATTGCAGATGAAGTTGTTCCACCAGAGCTTCCAAGTGCACTAGCTAGTCCACCTCAATTATTTAAATTTAACGAATATGGGCTGTTTGTGTTTACACAAAAAGTGTGCGCATGAATATTGTGGCTTCCCTTTCCTTGGTGTTTTGATCAGAAGCTCTCCGAACTTGAAAAAAAATCTATCTGGAGGTGATAGATGTAGAGGTAATAAACATACAGCTATATTGCATCCTATACATATATATGTATATATTAGAGGTGGCAAAATGAATGGTTCCGATCGGGTCGGGTCTCGGGTCTAGATGCGTTTGGGTCTAAATGGGTCCGGGTCTAGATGGGTCATTTAGAAGGATGGGTCTAAATGGGTCCGGGTCAAATGAGTCTCAGGTCGGGTCGGGTCATCGGGTTCACCAAACTTTTTTTTTATTTGAGTGAAAAATGAAAAAAATGAAATGAGGTGGAAAAAAAAAAATTACCCGCTATACCCATCCAAACTCGTTGGTTAATTGTTACATAATTATAAGTTATATTGAAAAACTCATTTAGACTCATCCAAAAAATGGGGAGGAGATCCAACAAACCCACCCCCTCCTAAAAATTAACCAAATTGACCCATAATTAACCAATGGGTCTAAAATTGCCACCTCTAGTATATATATATCCAACCAAACTTCATAATATCATATATATATATATCCTTTGAAACTACTAAAATTCTCATATTTGTCCATTACACTAATAAATACATATAATTAAATTTTAAAAACTCTTTAACTGAATACTCATGCCACTTTGGGTACAATAAGGGTCTGTCTAGCCAGGTTTAGATATTTAAGGGTTTATGTTCTTTTTTGTGTTGGGTCAAATGGGTCGATTTGGATGAGCTTTAGATTATCGAGTGTTTTTTTAATTATAGAATTACAAATGTGTTGAAAGTTTCCGTCCTTAAATATTGGCCTAAAAACATGCCTAAACCTTCACTTGTTTTACACATGGATTCCCACCTATTATCATTCATCACACATTTAGGCACACATCTTAAACGTATGTATCATTTTTCATATACCTTTATCCTCATGGCTTAGTTCACTAACACAAAAAATACTGACAGATGATGGGTTCAGCTTATAACAATCCCAGTGTGAATCCCTTTGTTAAACTCCATGATCATTCAGATATTTGGTTTGAACATCTGACGGAGTAGAAGATTTTCACCGTCTTTGAACCTTCCATGGAGTTTGTGAAGCTAATCTTGCTCAAGTCACCTGTGCTAAAGGAAGTGATCATACTGCTTGCTATTGATGCGGCTATTGATGATGAGGTGATTTTAAAAACACTCTGATGCTCCCCACGTGCGTCACCGCTAGTAAAAATCATTGTTGACTGTTGTTGACCGTATGGCTTCATGTCACTTGAGACCACTATCACTATGTTTCTACTTGTTTTTATGTATACTATTAGTATTAAAATAATTCCGAGTTCATTTCTGTTGCTAAGTCCAGTGGCTGTTACAGGTGTGACTAGAATGTTGTTAAGTAACTAGTCAAAAACATATGGATGAGAGTAGGAATGTGGTTTGTAAGTTGACATGACTTTGACCAGTTGTAAGCAATTATTGACTTTAATATATCTTTGGTAAACAAGAAGCAAAACATATCTTTTACTGAACAATTTCACTTTTTTACTATACAATATAAACTAAATCCTCCGTGAAACAGCTTAACAGAAAGTTCTTCATTAAGATATATAAAAAAAGGTCCCCGTATGTCAAAATCAAAGACTTGGGATGAATTTAGTTTATAACGAGCCTTTTCGAATAAATATTTTCACAAAAAGTTATTGTTTTATAATCAAATTTGGACCTGATTAAAATCGGATGTATTGTTTCATAATATATTAAACTTTACACTTTTTACTATTGTATGCGATGAACTTTCACTTGTTCTATTGTATGTAATGAACTTGTAAATATTGTCTATTGTATGTATTATTTTCTTGTTTGGTAAGACCAAAAAAGGAAACTTTTCTATTTGGGCCTTACCCAAAAAGGACATTTTACATACAATAGACCATATATACAAGTTCAATACATACAATAGAAGTTTTCAAAGTTCGACGCATACAATAGTAAAATGTTTAAAGCTTAATACATAACGAAACAATAAACCCATTAAAATAAGGTTCTTTGCTAATACAAGCGGAAACAATGTTTTGAAAACCGGTTGAACCGGTCCGATTTGACCGGTTCGATCAGAAAAATGGAGGATTCCAGCCGGTTGAAAACCGGTTCTGTCAAACTGGGCGGTTCAACCGAGAACCGGACCGGTTGAACCGGTTTTTGATTTTTTATTATTAAATGGGTTTTGAGCCGGTTTTCGGGCGGTTCGACCGGAACCGGACCCTTCCAGTCCGTGTCGATTTTCGGTTTTAAAAAACATTGAGCAGAAGTGAGCAGTTTGTACATTTCAGTTGGTTTAAACTAGGGGTATTTGATCATCGGTTCGGTTTTCAATTTCCTCGGTTTATCCGGTTTGAGTTGTTCAGTTTTGAACATTTTTTGAGCAAAACCGAAAATCGAATTCACAGTTGGTAACCGAACAGAAAACCGAATTCAAAGAACATGAGCCGCTGTGAAGGATTCGAGATTTAGCGACTACAATTCTTTTTTTCTTTCTTTTTAAACTAGATCATAATCCGCGAAATTCACGGGCTAGAGCATATGATTTTAATTAAAACACTAATATTAGATGGATTGACACATAATATTGACTAACTGGGTTGCTTTTGTCATGACTGTTCAACCCATAATTCCATGCATTTAGATGGATACTCTCCTCTTGACCCAAATATTTCAGTTTCACCACTAGTTTTACCATTTGGGACTTGCTCGGAAGTGACCCCAAAGGTCATCGTAAGGTAACTTATATATGAATGTGTATTCGGGATCAATTCTATCTCCAAGTTTATGGATTTAACTTACATAAATTGTATTAAACACACAGAATGCCAAATAATAAGAAAATATCAAGTTACCATCATTAAATAACATGATATAAAATGTCATGACATCTTTGCCACCTACGCATTTTTACCTACTTTTAGAAGGTTAACAAAATTACCAAATAGAATACGCCATCTTTTAGTGACTTCAGAAAACAATTCTTAAATATATAACATGCTATAAAAATTTATAAATGCACTCTGCACTTATCATAAGTTATTTACAAGTACTTGTTAGAAGGTGGTAAGTAATTTCTAAAAATTGAAGAAAAAAATATCTAAAATGCACCGTTCTTGTTAGTGTATAGCTGCAAAAGTAAGGGAAAAAAATAAATGTATCAATAGAGGTAGTCAGATGAATCGGAGGGGTTGTAAGTAGTCAGAATTCTTAGATTTTTGGGAATGGTTAGGCGTCAAGACGCATATAAGTATCCATTCCTCTGTTTACTATGGTAAACGGTTTGAAATTGCTAATTAGAAACAACACAACTAACTTACTGGTGTTTTGTCCTGTTATCTTGCCCGCACGACCCACCTATTTTACAACTTTCAATATGGGATGTCCTTTAGTTATAAGGTGAAATTATATATAAATATAATACATATATATAAAATGTTACAGTCTTAATCATCGCATGTAGACCCATATTAAAACATTACCTGGTAAGGCCAAAATTGTAGAGTCTATTCTCTTTCAACTGTAATTTCGAATCAACTGAAAAAAGAAAAAGTGCAAGTGTAATGAATCCATGAGAAACTATGACTAAAACTAATATATGAATGTAGAATATGCAAATCAAGTCATTTGATGCCAAACGAATTGAATAGGCTAAGCTAACAAATAGAACTAACAAACAAAATGTAGTAACCCAAGAAAGAAGAGTGTTTCGGTTCAGCCCATGTGCTTACGGAAAAATCAACTCAAGTACCAACAGGCCTTTGGCGTGTTTGGTATCTTGATGGCACATCAACCAAAGTAAAATAGTCTCCCAGAGTATACTTAATTATGTAGAACCTCCAAAGTTTGTTTTATTTAATAAAGTTGGGCTATTATTTCAATAATCATTTGTGCGATCGTGTTTAATGGATTAGTTTATAACTACAAAAACGCTTAAGAAAGTGGTAGTGAGTCGACCCTCATTTCAATCATTTGCTGTCCTAAATACGTTTTCTTATTGGCCTGAACTTTATTTGGCCTCTTAACCCCCCATATTGCCACCTTGGTTTAGCAGCCAGATTGGTTATAAAAAATGTATTATTCTCACTATAATAGATTGTGTGTATCTATATTTGTTCAGCTCACTTATGTAATAAAAAAGGTCAATCTGAGTTGAGTTCTATTAGTCACGAGTCTAATAAATCAACAACTACAAAACATCTTTTAGTTATCCAAGTATAAAGTCTTTACAACCTCCTACATGTATACGTTTTCCATCTCTTCCTAATTATACCCAGATCGTTTCTTTCCTTCTCTCCGCAACTGTAATAGCATCATGTATATGCAAGTGTGTGAGGTTTGAACCTGTATCGTAAATTAAAAGTTGTAGTTAACACAACCGAAGACAAGTTTTCTAATGCTTCAAAGTACAAAAGCCTCAAGTTTGCATCAGTTGATACCAAGATATCCTATTAGCCATTCCATCAATCCTTATAAACTAACCAATTTTAGTGAATACATTAGAATAATAGTAATATGTTATGCAAACAGAAACTTTGATCATACGGTTTTGAATTTGGTAATGTTTGACCTTCACCTACCTATCACACGAGATACCTAATCACTTGGATATTTATGTACCTCACAATTGTAAGAGCCAATAACCCCGAATATAATAGGGAAATTAGCTAAACTATAAGATTAATTAGAGAATCGAAAAAATAATCAAACGGTAAAACTAAAAGAGTTTTTACAATTTATGTTTTATAATCGCAATAAGACATCAACTTCACTTCATCAAATAGAAACCAAAAGAATTGAGGTTAGTGTTCGCAATTCCTAGTTTCACATACTAAATAAAGAAAACAGCTGCAATTTTTGTGGTGAAAAAAACAGAATATAACGTGACAATTGTCGTTTGTATATTCCATGTAGTAATAAGGCTCAAGTAAACTTATAATCTGGAGGTAATACTAACCAGGCAATAATTCAATAAGTAAAATTTACCTTTATTGGCTTCCAATCCAGATCATTGTTTAAAAATAAAATTTGTATGCTACAATCTTGAACAACAATAATGTCATTGACTATAATAATAGCTAGAAAACTTATGTGACCACCTTGTTCCGAATCAAAATAACAATATAAAACAATCAATGAAAATACACATGATAATGCAAATAGAACCCTGCCATTGATTATCACATTTTGTTGTTTTCAGTACTGTTACAAAATGGATCCATGTCTCATATTCTTATCGACTGTCATTCCCTGAGGACTTTCATCAAACACGTGGTGTGCACTACACTATTGCAACTTAATATACATACTAAACAATGCATTCTCCATTACCATCGAACAATTATTGAAGATAGCATGGGCTACTACACCAGATGTTAACAAATGTCACTGTATTCCCACACCATGTGACATACTAACCAACCAATTAGGGATTTTTATTTAAATTTAAATACAAAACAAATTAAACAGTTGTTTCAATAAGAACAAATGAAAAATAGCTATAGATATCGAACCCATGAAGTCATAAGGCCAAGTTATTAAACAATCAGTATCAATGCCATACACCATAAAGCAATAACAGAGAATTTTTATGATAATGGTTCAGATGCAACCAGTAAAGTAAATGGCATCAAATCACCACCAATAACGATGCAGCAAGAATACGAGGCGCACGAGCATTTACATGACAAGTAACAAAAATAAATCTTACCACTACAAGTTTGATTATCTGCTACAAAGTAAAGAACACACACCACAACAAATCACAAAAACTCGATTGCTAGGGCTTTGTTGCAGAAGTCAAAGTTATTCAAACAGCAAGGCACAACAAAGGATTAATATTAACATAATAGAGGTCTTACAAGCGGATCGATTAAAATCATATCCATGGAGGAGACTTGATTTGGCGTGTTTTTGTAGCTCTGTTTCCACATCATATGAACTTTTACTCTAATATTCCAATCACTTTTCTCATCTGTGATTTCGTTTAGCGGCGTGAAAAGAACTTCTGCGACCATTGGCGATGGTGTAGTATGCTGTAATTTCGGTTCTCCAAGTACGACTGATAGGGCAGATTAATCCTTTAATTGCACACGATATGTAGAAACGATGGAGACAAGGAAAGATCGACAAAAAAGGAAAGCAATAATGCGATTTAATATGCACCATGAATGTTGAATATCCTCCAAATTTAGATCGGGTTCTTTGATTTTGAAATTCAAACCACACAGAAATTGGTGGCGCCCTAATTTGACTTGTTGGTGGCGTGTTTTTGAGGGGTATAAGGGTACTTTTATAATAATGCTAATTATTTATTTGCTAATCAATAATGGGGGTAACTATAAACATAAAAGGTTATTTAGAAATGATTTGCCTAATCACACCCTCTTTTAATAGTTAAGAGCAATATTAGAATTTATAAAAGAAGATAGCATTAAGAAATTTAAGCCTTTCATTAACCTCTCTAATTGAAAATCAATGGTTAAAATTAATTTGGAATAAGTACAGTTAACACCCTACCCAAACGGCAAAGAAAAAAAAAGTTCGCTGCCTTCCGTAAAAAAAAAGTCGGTTGCCTTCCGTATTATTCAACGCTTTGAATTCTATATTATAGCATTGCCAACGGCAATGAGTTTTGCAAACCACTTTCCAATCGGTTAGAATTTTTGCTCCCAATGGTAACCACTTTCTAACCAGTTATCACTCACAACCGGTTATAACCGGATATCCGGTTATAACCACTCTCCAACCACTTCTGCTAATGATCGAGTCTGTGATCGGAGAACATATATGATCCATCACGATTAGTTTTAGTAAAATGTGCATAACCTTCATATACCAAAGTAAATCACAAATTTGTAGTAGCATGTAAAAATCAATTAATTTGTATGATACTATACAGATAATTAATTGAAACTGAAAATGATAACCAAAAATAATACAGAAGAGAATATTACATTGTTTATAATGATAATGAAGAACACATCACCAAGAAAAGGACTATAATCGAGTCGAGTTGAGATGGTAGAGTGTCAAGTTTGAGCTTGACTCGATTAGAAAACTTGTAGCTCAAAACTTGACTAGAGCTCAATCAAGATTGTAATTTCAAACGTGATCTACGCTCGACTAAATAACCGATACAATCAATCTCGGCTCAATTATCAACTTCGTGTGAATAACTTAGAATTGATATTAATTGACGCGATACTTTTTTCTCGACTTGACTCAAAGTTTAGTATAAATTATAGCAAATATGTTGATACATATAAATAAAGGGTAAAAATGTAATATAATGTGACTTTGGTCAGAGTCGTGCCTTTTGAGTGGGGAATTTTAGTACTCGAGCTCGACTTACACCTAGATTCTGAGTATTTCTCGAATCAATATCAAGTACCTTACGAGAAGCCACTGAATATGTAAATATGAAAAAGTTATAGGACATATAAATTACTATGAATAAACTAAAATAACATTAGGTGGATCTTAAACTATTAAAAATAAAGCCCCACAAAAACTCTTTGTCTACCTGCTCCTACTCTCATTTTAATTTTTAACAATTTATTATTATTATTATTATTATTATTATTATTATTTACTCCGTATTTATGTAGAGTTGGTAATTAGCAAAGGAAAATGATTTGTATACCTAAACTTGTAAGCCTAAATTTAGGCTTAAAAATTTGATTGGTAGATGTGAAAAATTAATTAAATGAGATTATGAGAGAAAAAAATTCAACAAATGAAATAAGTAGGTTTATATTTAAGTATGTGTAATTAGTCTTATATAGCATTACTCGTCGGCCAAATACACCGGTGGGCTATTTTGTACTTTTATAATAACACCACTCACCAGTACAGGCGTACAGCAGTAACAGCACTATGGGTGATTTTGGGCTTAAGTCTTGAAGTGTTTTTTAAATGGGCCATGATGGACCGGGCTACGATACACATTGGTGGGTTGTTTGTGAGCAGATAAAATAAAAACCTAATGGGTCCAGTGGACTTCGCATTCATCCACGCCTATTCTCCTTTCGAAGTTCGAACGAAGAACAAATAAAAAAAGCTCAAAATCAGTATTCATCAATCACTCAAATCAGCTGCAAAAAAGCATCATCAAGGTATCAACTACGAACGCTTTTTTTTTTTAATTAGGGTTTCGAAATAATTAAACATTTGCAGCATTTTGTTGACCTTTATTCATACGTTGGTTATTTGTTTGCTCTAATTGCTCCATGTTTCCTTTCCAATTGTTGTTTCGTTATACTTTTTTTTTGGCGGGTAGATATGTAGAAGGAGTTTTATCTATATAATGCAGTAGCTGTAGATTCATAGTATGAGAAATTTGTTGTTGCTTTGTTTTTTTAGGTGGTCTCATACAGCTATGCAAATGCAGATTGTTTTTGGATACTTGATTACTGGTTATTGCTAGTACATCTTTTGTGTGTTCTATTTTTTGCTTCTTTATAGACATGATGTGATTGTAGAATTTTAATTAACAAAAACTAACAAACTTTTGAGCTCAACGAAAGATCTTTTGACCGCTTCGGTAATAGAAGATGTGGAATAAGACACAAGACATTGTTTTTTCCTTATAAAACAAAGACAAAATGCATTTCATACATCATATCGACTCAGAAGTAAAAGTAGAACTCCATAATGAGTCATTTAGGTTGTTTCAAATTACTAAATGTGGGTTCTTAAATATTTGAAAGTTGTGCGGCCTGCTATGTGACATCATAATGGTGGTTCATCAACTGCCCAGGTGTAAATATGTTCAACTTAACCAAATTGGAGCATACATTGCGACTGCGACCTGATCTTTTGAGCCTCCCTCTCAATGAAGCAGTTAAAGGGGAGCTTGAGGATCTCTTTTTGGATAAGGTCTTGGATGATAATATTTTCACGTTAGCTTGTTTTTATAAATTCTTGAACATATGGAATTTTATAATTTGTACAATTCTATAATTGACAGGTAATTGCAAAATTGGGGCTATGCATATCTGTGTATGATATTGAGTCAATTGATGGTGGTTTTATCTTTGCTAACGAAGGCGCTCCGACTTACACAGTATGTCTTACTTTCTCTCTCTTACCCAATAAAATCAGTAAATTGTTGATCACTATTTTTTTACTTTAGATTGATAGAATGATGGTTTTATAAAACATACAAAAACCTACGCAGTGAAGAGATATTTTTGATGTGGCAGTAGTCAGTACATGTTAGCGTAATGCGATGTTGTGCTGCATATTCTCATAATGTAAATGAGACATTGCGATACTGGTTGCCATGCTTTGTTAAGTATTAGCAGTTCATTATACTATTTTAATGTTATTCATCATCCATGTGAAAATGGTGTGTGATGACCGAATTTTGACATTTTTGGCAGGCAAAGTTTAGGCTGATAATTTTTCGGCCCTTTGTAGGAGAAATTATCTCTGCTAGACTCAAAGAGTCTAAAGCTCAGTCTATGATGTAAGTTAGTTTCTTTCCTTTTTTAAAGTTTAATAAATTTGAATCTGACTAACACCATGTAAGAATTTCAGTAAATTTGCGGCGTTTATTTATACATTTTTATCTTCTATTTCTAAGCACTTATAAGAAAAGTCATTTGTTCTATCCTGCTAAATGAACTATGCCTACAATTTTGCCTTGACCTCTTATTTGTTGATCAAACGTACCATTAGAAGTTAATCGTTTTATGTACTGATACTGACTGAACATATTGCAGTATCACTTGGATTTTTCGACGACATATACATACCAGAATTGCTAATGCCAGAGCCTTCCAGTGCTGAGCCCGTCTCGGAAAATACGTGAGTTCTCACTTATTTTTTAGTGGCTGTTTTTGAGACATGGTAGAATCTGTTCTAATACGTGGTCAAGTGTTTCTAGAAGTTGCAAAATGGGCGGGTCAAATAGGCTGGGTAACGGTTCAAAATTGGTGGTTTTAGGTAGGGGGGTGGGGGGGATTTTTGTCCAGTTTTCTCAATTTCTAGTAAATAGCCAGCGAGCCAAAATACCAAATAATGGTCACAAATGTTATATAAATTCAGTAAAAATACTTTTGAGTAAAACGATTCAGGATATCTTATGCTGATAATTTATGAGAGCGACTTTTGACCGGTTTCCTTTAAATTTTATTTTATTTTACCGTTTTATCTAAGTGGTTTGACCCATTAAAGGTAAACATGTCATTAGTTGACACACTTATAATAGATGAGTCATCTAAGTGTTTATAAACATCTGGTTTATTTGTATATTACCAGGAACCAAGTCATATGGACATGGACATTCAATGATGAGAAGTATTTTATAGATGGAGTTGACGAGGTAAGTATTTTCTAATCAATTCCAAATTTGTATTCCGATTACACTGATTGCATTGCATTGAGTATGGATACGAGCCATTTCAAAACTTAAGCGGTAATAGGTTTCTTTATTCGACATTATGGTTTGTGACTTTGCAACAAATTTATATGTTAACGTTCCTAATTTGGTTGTAGATTAGGTTCCGAGTTCAAAATGTTAAGTTCCCTGAGTTCCCTAAGGAGCAAATAGAGGCGAAGCCATTTGCCCCTATGGAAGTCATTGTAAGTTGCTTAACTCCACAACAGAGGTGTCAATATGGGCTGGTTGGGTAATGGGCCAAAACTCAAAACGGGTCATTTTTTAGTGTACAACCGGCTGAAAGCTGTCTAATGTGTGTGTATTCTTAATGCATAAAACCTCCTAAATTGCTTTATTAAAAGATGTAGATATAATTACTGTAATATATAATTTTTTTTTTTGTAATCATATCAAATGCTCTAACAATGCAAGTTATGGCAAAAAGTGTTTCAGGTGAACCCGGCCTGGTTTGATTCATACTGAAAACACTCGTTTCAACTGAAATTTGTTACCCATGCCACTTCTATAGCATAATTTGAAATAAAGATCTCACTTGTTTGTATAATATTACTTTGGCAAGGATCACTTGTGTCGGAGGGGGGTTTGGGCCCCATTTCGTGGTGGGTTTAGTCTGGTGTAGCATGTCTCCGACAACTTTTACATGCCTAGGAAAATGCAATAGATACCGTGCAGATGAAACTGATCCCAATTAGAACACACATCCTCAGAAAAGTGCAACATGTAATCTTTCAGAAAAGTGTAATTAGAACACACATCAGTGAATGAATGAATGAATGATACTGTTAGTTATTTGTGTAGAAATATCTTTTGTCAATTTCATGTTTTGGGGGCCTTGGGGGCATGTTGGACATTTTTTTTCTTTTTTTGTGGAAAAAACATGATAATATATTGATAAGGAGATATAAAAATCTGTAGTGAGTCAGTGACGTTACATTTGAGATTATACATTGTGAGCCATTGAAACATACAATTTTGGCATTGAATCATTGAAACTGAACACTAAAACATTTGAAGTCTTGATTTGAATTTCAACTTACTGGTAAATGTTGGACCTAGTAGTAAATGCAGTCATCCTTTTACTACTTTTCCAAAAAAGAAAAGAAAGGCAAATAAATCCATTTATCTTGCATGTATTTTAGTTTTGGTTGCTAAAGATGGTTTCATATATCAAATATCTATTCTACTTTGGTATATATAGGCAAAATGTATGCCATGTATAAAAACTAAAAAGTAATATCCGGTTACTGTCAAAAATGAAACATAATTTTTATTAGTTGGATTATATCGAGTTGACTTAAACTGCCTTACATTTTATCTGGATAGTACAACTTTGTAACTTGTAATGCATCATTTGAATAAATCTATCAAAAATAAAAATAAAGGTGAAAATATTATTTCCATTTTGATTAGTACGTCATTTTGTATTACCATCGAGGCAAAATAAAAAATGCAAATTGGTTTAGCCATATTGAGGTGAGGTGACCCTTTTAAGTTGTGGATTCAAATCTAGAGGTGGACATATGTGTATATTTGTAGAGGATGTGTGAATTTATTGTCTTTCTAAAAAAAGTACGTGATTAATACGATACAAATCATATAAATTTTGATTATATTATGGCATATGTTATGTGAAAGATTATTTTAACAGAATGTAAACCATAGAATACTACGGAGTATTTGATTCATAGCGTTGATATTTATTTACCAAGTTATCACTTTTAAGTTTTAGTAAAACTGAAAAATATCTCATAAGGCTTGCAAATCAAAAGTAATATTTTGTTGCTATTTTGGGTGTGCTCTTATAATCTAAGCAATATATCTCGTCTTAAAAACATAATTTATTTATTCGGTTCTCAATTAACGATCTCAATCTAAAACATTTGGAATTGTTCATTCCTTAAATTATTTAATTTATGAAACGTACCACATATGATCATTATGATGATATCGTTCAATACAAATTATCCGCAACATGAAAATAAAAACCGAAAGAAATCAGATACTTTTTTGTAACGATAGATCGAATATCAATTAAATATAAATAAAAATTTCCAAATTAATCGTGAGTGTAAAGAGGAAACCAAAAAGATTGCATGCAAATTGCTCCATATTTACAGCAAGTTTCCATACTAGCATCATCTCGATCTCTATATGTAACACCCCCTCCAACCACCTTCTTCTCCATATACAACCTCCAAAAAAGCAGTCGTTGAAATATTTTCATATTGAAAATGATGATGATGAATAGCTATGGAAGAAAGAAACTAAATGTTTTGATGTTTCCATGGTTAGGCCATGGTCATATATCTCCTTTCTTAGAACTAGCCAAAAAACTAAGTAACACGAATCGCTTTAACATCTATCTTTGTTCAACTCCTGCTAACCTTGTTTCGGTGAAGAGGTCGTTATCAAACGAGTTTGGTTCACCCTTGATTCGTCTCATTGAACTTCACCTTCCAACGTTACCCAAGCTTCCACCACACCTTCACACCACCAATGGCTTACCACTCCATCTTATGCCTGGTCTCAAACAAGCTTTTGACATGGCAAGCCCTCGGTTTTCTAGAATCTTGATAAACCTTAAACCTGATTTGCTAATTTACGACATTATTCAACCGTGGGCTCCTTTGGCTGCTGCCGCCTTAGGAATCCCTTCCGTGGTGTTTATCACCACTAGTGCTGCTGCATCCATGGTTCATTTTCAATTAAACACCTCTAAAAACATTCCGTTTCCATTCTCGTCGACGATATACTATCGTCCCTATGAAGATGGGCATGTTTCCAAGAGAGCGGTTAACAAAGAGAGAGATCGTGTTAAGGAATGTGTTGAAAGCTCGTCTAGTATTGTTCTTGTTAAGTCTTTCAATGAGATTGAAAGTAAGTATGCTGATCATCTTTCTCTTTTGACGGGTAAAAAGATTGTGCCGGTTGGTCCACTTGTTGCGGAACCATTTAAATTGGACATGAAACAAAACAGTGTGATCGAGTGGCTTGACACAAAAACTGCCGGGTCCACTGTTTTTGTTTCCTTTGGGAGCGAGTATTTTCTTTCTACTGCTGATTTGGCCGAAATAGCATTCGGGTTGGAAATGAGCAATGTGAATTTCATTTGGGTTCTAAGGTTTCCAAAAGGTGACAGCAAAATATCAATTTCTGAAGCTTTGCCACTAGGATTTCTTGAAAGGGTTGAAGGTAGGGGTTTAGTGTTAGAAGGGTGGGCTCCACAAGCACGGATATTAGGACACAAAAATCTTGGCGGATTTGTGAGTCATTGCGGTTGGAACTCTGTATTGGAAGCTATGAAATTCGGTGTTCCAATAATAGCTATGCCAATGCATTTGGACCAACCAATTAATGCTCGGTTAGCGGTGGCAGTCGGGGTTGGGGTGGAGGTTGTGAGGGACCAGAATGGGAAGCTAAGGCGGGAGATGGTATCAGCGGTTGTGCAACAGGTGTTGGTCAGTAAGTTAGGGAAAGTAGTGAGGGAAAACGCGAAGAAAATGGGTGCCAATTTGAGGGTGAAAGGGGAAGAGGAGATCGATGTGGTGGCAAAGGAGTTGTTTCAACTATGCAAAAGTGCGAAGGAACTTCAAAAGATGAAAAGTGAAGTATTTGGTGGTACCGGTGGTGGTGGCATGAACAAACTCCAAAAGACGAAAAGTGAAACATTTGCGATGAGTTCACTTCGCGCTATGAAGGGTGAAGTTTAAAATGATACAAATCTCCCCTCTTTGTTTTCTTTATTATGTTCGGATGTTAAGTAGCTACATACCGAAGAGTGGGAAAACGATCTAAAGGTTTCGTGTTAAGTGTATCGACTTAGAAACTCTTTAGACGTACCCCTTTGAGTATTAGTATAGTCCGTAAGTACTAGTGTTTGTGTTTGAAAACATGCATTTTTAACATGTATTTCAAAACCTGATTTTTAGTTTATGTTTTTAGTTTTCTGGTTGATAGAGGGGAGATCTTTAAGAGGAAAGGCTACCCTCTTTTGTGTAGCCTAACTATTTAATCAGTTAATAATTACGGAGTAATAAATAATAACGATTAGGAAAACTATGAGCAAACTGTAAATCTTCATTAGAGTATTAATTTAGATATCTTATAATTTGTGCTCTAAATAGATACATCATTCTAGATGTTAATGTAGGTTTTGGTATTAAAATTAGACTTAAAAATCATTTACCACCATCAGTCAAGTCTAATAAATGCTCGTAAATTAATAATATGAAGCTAGCTAAACGTACGAATTAAAACAGTTGAGTGTTTGATTTAGTAAGCTATTTTTCAGTCAAATTGATGGTGACAATTGGAAGTCTTAATTGGATTAACGTGTGATTGACTGACAAATTTCAGTGAATCCAATTAATAAACTAATGTCTGTTAATTAAAAACATGCTAATTGCTGATTGCTGAAGATCATAACATAAGATGTTACAAAAAATATATTTTCGTTTTAACAAGAAATTAAAAGATGTTACAAAAGTATATATCACTCGTTTTTAAACAATAACTAGATCATAACCCGCAAAATTGCGGGTGAAATCATTGTATTGTATTCATAGTAATGTTAGTTTACAAACGCTAGTTAATGTTCTTGGAATTCAAGAATTGAACACATCAACAGGTCAGAAGTCGTAAGAAAACGAATGATTTCTCATAAATAAAATAAACCATTGACCTCCGTAAAATTAGTGCAAATAAACAATAACGTGCTAAAGGTCACAAATTAGGATTTTTAGACCAAGTAACTACCAGATATGTATTAAATCATTCATCTTCCTCCTCATCAATCTTGTCATCCATTATTGCTTTTCACTATAACATAACACATAAATAATAAGATTAAGAGTGGCTAATTAAAATCATTAACCCAATAAGTATTAAAAATATAATATTCATCACCACAAGAAGCACCAACACCAACCTCTTAAAGCACTTATACATTGTCATACATTTTGAAGTAAAAGAAACTACATGAAAACATATGTAATCACTTAATATTAGCCATCATATCCCCTTCTCATACATATACATATAAAAATAACAACCCGTTTAAGTCAATTACCAAGAAGAATAAGCCATTTAAAGAGTAACATAAGCTGCTGCTTTTACTAATACATCACCAATACACAAACCACATATTATACAAGCAAATAAAAGTATTTTAAATGACATCTTAAGCTTCTCAAAATTGTGTATATCATAATCGAGGTATCTAAAAACTAAAATACCAGATCAAACCATTACTCGAGTTATCCGGTCAAACAAAAATTTTAAAGCTCACCCAATAACCGACACGAGGAACCCATATAAGAAAATTAACTGACACCGAATAGTAAGCCCGATATGCATCAAAAAGAACCGTTTAGCCCAGTACTTAACTGGATCCGATGGGTTATTCGGGCTTTGGGTAAAAATGACACCCGTAATTACTTCTACTTGTAACCAGGTAATATATGACCATGAACGTTGTTTCAAGGAACTTGTTGCAAACCATTAACAAATAAGAAATTGCAATATTACATGAGTTACAAAACCATCATAGCTACCACCATCAGTTCTTGCATTGTCATCCCCTGTTTGCTGCCATATCGTACCTTATATTAGCTTTTGAGTTGACGGATTTTTGACCTGGTAGATTATATATACTTATATGTATAAAAAGAAGGGTGATTCATGAAAAGAAGGGCATGATACTTAGTTAAAACAATGTAAATGTGATTGAATAGATAGACAACCACAACTTATAAAGTCCGACCTCATTATTTAACGCATCAACTATTTATTTAGTGGACATGAACAATGTTTCCGGGTCAGCCCGCACTTAAACATGACCTACTTCAGGCCCAAACAGTTTTGACCCGTTATCAAACCTGTCTAAACCTCCCATCATGCCACTATAGCATATTTACTAAATATGTTACGAAGGCTTAATACAAATGAGGCACCTCAAAAGGCACCTACTGATATGCTCCAGTTTTGCGGCTATGACACAAGTCTGAGCCTTCATTCTTACAACACCAAAATCGGCCACCTTAATGACATGTATAGGAAACACATAATAGCAAAAGTTGCACAATAGCCTTGATTTTAAGCAAAAGCGCTTTATCTCTGCATCATAATAGCATAATGATACATGCAAAAACGCTTTTTTAATTCTTTAAAGATAAATGTAAATATTAGAGAAATAAAAAAAAAGAGATAAAAGAACATAATTCTCGAATAATACCTTCAATATTGTTTGCAGCTGCACTTTCTGTTCTTCTTTTAGATTAAATTTATCTGCAAGTTCTTCTGAAAGTGAATTAAAGATTAAGAAATGAAACCTAAAGTATGATTGGAAGGTCTGTATAAATGTACTCGAGAATGAAGATGTGAAGTCCCACAATTATACTTGTTCACACAAATGTATTAACACAAGCAATGAATTCTTGACAAGAAGTTTGCGGAATAACACTTGTTAAGTTAGGAAGATTATATGTATTACTTGTAGTAAGATTATAACAGATTTGAAAGTATAAATAGAACACAATTGTTTCAATAGTCAAAAGCTTCAATATTATTATTTCAATAATACGGATACACTTGTTGTATCAGGGTTACAAGCAACTTGAAGCTAAGTTACAACTAACTAAAGACTTGGGTACAACAATGAATCATTAGTCTTACTTATACACAAAACAAGTAAACTATACTAAATCTACTTTACTTGACCAAGTCTTTCTAGGAAACACGCCAGCATTAAATGCATTACCATTCCTTGTCTGCTGCGTGCACTGTTCCTCAAAAGCATGCTTGCAGTAGGTGTACTTGTGCTGCAGGGTTGGTGAAAAGTAGATCCACTGAGCAGAACTATCAGAAATAACGAGCAACACTAACAAAAACAACTGGCAGAACTAATCTTGGAATTCTTTCAGTCTGGCAGAACTAACAGCAAAATGGCTTGACAGAACTAACACACAAAGGACTAGCAGAACTAACTCTGGAAAACTTTGTCTTCAATAAATGAACAGAGCTAACTCTACCAGCAGAACTAAGTCTTTAATAACTAACATAATTAACTTCAACAGAGCTAAACATTTAGAGTATTTATTCACTTGATCTTCAACAGATTTTAGCCCAACAGAAGATATAGATGTCAATTGTTACATGTCTTCTTCGAGTGGCTCTTCCTATGTTCTAAATGTGAAGGGGATGATATAGTTGGTGACTGCAACCTGTTTATGTAATCACTCAGAGACTTTGAACTACTGGCACACAAGTGGGAATAGCCAAAATCAGAAAAGTTGATTCATATACTTATTATACAACAATTATACCATCACCTCATAAATTTGTGTTGATCACCTGTAAGCAGAAAGCATGCTCCCAAAAAATCCATGCAACCCATCAATATGTATAACCACCCACTAAAAAACAGAAACAAAACATATATCGAACTTTGAAGCACATATGTATTAACATTTAACAACTTTGGATCATTTGACAAAATGAAAACTCAAATGTTGCCTTCTTATTCAAATAATGTGGTTTAGATGAGCACAAATATTAAAAAAGAAATCAAATGGTGTCACATGATTTTCTGTAATGAACATAAGATCCATGACACATAAAAAAAGAGACAAAAAACGAAGAAACATAAACCTCAAATGTATTCTTGGTATCACAGAATTTTATTGCTCTCAAAGACTATTAGTATGTACCTCTGTTGTATTTGTAACCCTTTTTCTAGACATATTCAAGCTTTCTGAAAATAGAGAAATTGGCAACATATATAAGACATATACATCGATTGAGCAATAAAAAAGGTTAGTTTTTCAGGAAGATGGGTTTTGGTTTAAACAATGGTTTTGATCCGTTACCCAACCCGTCCATTTTTCACACCTTTAGTTTTGAGCACTCTATACCTATATAATGAATCAAAAAGCAAAGCCTTTTCTTTTTTATATTCAAATCTCTGAACCAATTTATGATTAAATAAATTCGACAATTCATTCTTTCAAATAATAAATAATAGGTATAATAAGTAAGCTATAATGATATCAATACTAATAACTTGTGGTTAGACTGTCAGAAGTATTCAAACATAAGGCTATCAAAAATGTGTTCATCTAATCATCTACGTACACACGTCACAGTAATTTTAATTATCTATCAGAAAGCACATGAAACATAGGTACGGAAATATAAACCGAATGCATACCTCAGACAATGCAAAATAAATTTTGATTTGCTATCTTGTACATATACTTCTTGCGTGAGAAAAATACCCAATCTTGTCGCTTATGTGATCTATTATAAAGTATAAGATTTAATTTTATAACTGTCTCACGCAAGAAGTATAAGTACAAGATAGCAAACCTCGTTCATATATTGTGCCATGATTTTCAATGCATCTAGACATGCTAATATTATATCTAGGCCTTGATCCTATAAAAATTTATGAAAACAGACAGCATAGGTAAGTACATACCCATTTACATAGGAATGAGTCGACTTAGGTAATGTTTTTTCTATAACCCATCATATAGGTATACGAAAGTGTTAAATTAGATAGAACCAAGTCAAATGGGACAAAAGTAGCCCAATCTGTAATCTTAAAGCATCTAACCTTCTAAACATGTTTTGTAAAAAAAAAAGTCAATACTGATTTATCATTTTAGCAGATTCGGTTAGAAACTTACACAAAAAGTGTCGTTTTGACTCACACTAAAATTTCACGATTTGGCTCAGACTCGTTTTGTCTACTTGCTGGTGTTGAAATTTTTGGTCAGCTATACCTCTAATGCAACCAAAAATAAAATCTTGACCCACAAAACTAATTCACAATGAAATTCTATCAATTATAATACACAAATTATATAGAAAATGATAGTTTTGTGATGCTAAAGAAATTAAAACCATGCGGTAAGCATCGTATTCTGTACAAAATGATTATGGTATGTACAGGTGACAACTTCATCCCATTTACTAACAAATGGGTCCATTTAAGGATGCGTTTTTCTCAAACGGGTCAGAAATCACCAAAAGTCTAAATGTAACGGACACAACCTACAAAATCGTTTTTATTCAAAGATTTAGTTTTTTTATTGTAATCATATTTAACACTTCAATTAATGGACAAGTCCATTAACACGTATGGTATATCTATTTTTTCTTTACCACCCGTGCACCACATGAAAACCACTACGACTTCACTGCACCAACTAAACATGATTACTCAATGCACAACCTTCCAGCAACCAAATGAAAGGAATCAAACCTTTCTGCAGACCCGGAACAATCTTAACAAAAATTACATACCTAGATAAAGCGCACCTCTATGAATGTAGAAATACTGTTAAATTACCACTATCCGATGTAGTTGTCTACCGTCTCATGCTGGCATGATAATTAGATATATGATATGCAAATATTAAATACACATGCATTTGGATTTGTTAATTAGATATAAGATACGCAAATAATAAATACACGTGCAGTTCTCATGTGTTACGTATATTGAACCGAATGTACATGAAACCTACAACTTTTGAACTGCATTAAGCCTGACAATATATACCATCTAATCATTTAATCACAATGCTACACACTACATTTATTCTAAACATCACCTGATCAATAACTTAGACTTCTACTATTAGGAATCGGAACCTCTTAGACTGTTCATTGGCTAACACTAATCTAGCACCAACTAATCAGAACCTCTTAGTTGTCTATGTACCACAGGAGAACTGCACCTACAGTTGCATTAGTCCCTAAAAATGAATGATATTTACACACAACACCAGGTATGTCAATGCGCGTACTCACATGACATGACACATGAACAGCAAAGAGAAATCAAGGATTAGTATATGATTTCCAACAACATCATATATGTCGATGCGCGTACACACAACACATAAATACAAAAAACAGAGGCTGAATTTACCCTGCTTGAATTTTTAAATACTTGCGTAATACATCAGCATTGCGGGAACCATGAATACCTGATAAGAAAAGTCAATTTCAATATCAAAAAAGACAAATGGGTGTCTTAAACCCTTTTGTTACGTATATTGAACCGAATGTATATGAAACCTCCAACTTTTTCATTGCGGGAACCATTAATCACAAAGCTACACACTACATTTATTCTAAACATCACCTGATCAACACATCAGACTAATAATATTAGGAATCAGAACCTCTTAGACCATTCATTGACGTGTTGCATCATCATAGATTACAGTATTGCCTTCCCCTGAGCTACATACCTGCACAAATACAGATAACGATTTTTTGAGCAGAAATCCATAAATCACAACACGTAATAGTTTATCATGTACTCACAATTCTGTATGACATATATTTCCACCAATTATACTAACATTAAGGACTAAAAATATATTTATAGCAGTTATAAATACAAAATAATTGAAGTACGTATTGTAAAATTTAATTCAATCAATGTTAATGTTGTATTGAACCCTTTTGAGGCGTTACCACAAACACTTGATGTGTTTCATAAACCTATGACTGCTACAACCGATACAAAATGATTGCAGTACGTATTGTAAAATGGTGAAAGCTATCAAACATACAGATGAATGAATAATCAAGATATAATCCTTAGATTTATTTGATTAGTCTGTTCCACCGTTAGCTTTTACATTGGCATCCTGCGCACATGATTGATGAAAAAGTGTAATAAGAAATGTAACGACAATATAATGTTGGTGAAGCAAGAAAATAAAACGCACCAAATTAGCTTGAACTTCAGCCAATTCTTCAATTTATGGGTATCATTTTATAGTAGAGTATATTAGGAGTAAAGAATGCACTAAATAGATTTGTTAATTAAAATTGATCAAATATCAATGAGACATAAACACAAACACTTGGAGGTCATATAAAACCTGAAACCTTTCAAAACAGAGTATATTAGGAGAAAAGAATGCACTAAATAGATTTGTTAATTAAAATTGATCAAATATCAATGAGACATAGTGCATATAAAACCTGAAGCCTTTTAAAAGCATACTAAAATTGTAGGTAACAATTTGTTCACAAGATTCTTAACTGGGCATCATATACTACAATTGTAGGTAAGGGTAAGTTACTCAAAGCCATCATCATGCTAACACAAATAATAACAACAGTTGCATAATAAATCTTTTCTTCTATAACCCATGTTTTTCTAAATGAATTTCCTCTTAAATACATGTCGATTGAACAAATAAGAATCCTACCAGAATCATAACTCAATACGATTGGAGGAAAAACATGATTGTAGCAAACGAACGGATGGCATCAGAATCTTCAATGATTCTTTACATAATTTTAGCACAATATATATTGCAAACAAATGGAGATACAAAAAAAGATAGATTGCACCTTCAGAAATCAATCAGGCGTCGTTATATTTACAATCACACTCCATTCTTTGTTTTATTCATTAACTTAGTCGCAAGTGGTAATTGGGAAATACTGAACAGTGGATCGATTTGATGTTGTTTGTAGGGATAGGCTGATTGATTTGAAACAGAAAGGAAGGTATATTAGGAACAAATTAAGGCAAAAAATTGGAAGATTAATTAATCACTTTGTTAATGACAATTAAAGACTAGGATTAATTTGGCTAAGCCAATTCATTGGTGAGATTATTTTTTGAGGGTTGAATTAGAAGAAGATTAGTTAATTAACCATCTCATTTAATAGATAAGAGAGAAGAGATAGATGGGTTTTAAATTTAGTAGCAATATTTAGCATCTTTTAAACTGATCTTACTATTTACTTTTATATTAATTGTTTTAACATCTAGGTGTGTTGTCATATGCTTTAACTTAACACTTAGCATAAACTATAAGTAAACTTTATTTAAAAAAATACTAAAGAAAATGTACATACTTTTAATCACATAATATTTGCAAGTGTTTTTTATATGAAGATTAAAGTCCTAAATCGATAACTATTCTTTTTTTCTTTCTAATCAATTGTAGTAAGTGTTCAAATTTTTGTATTATAAGATGTCTTGAACTCTTTTTTTATGCGATGATATAAAGCTTATTTATCCGTAGCAAAGCGGACTTTTATTCCCCTTGTTTTAAAACAAAATGCATAATACAATGCCCTCTAAGATCATATGTCAAAATGCATTACTCAACTTTAACTTACTTACATGAAAAACATCCGAAATTCACCATGAACACCAAATTAACAAATGACAATGTGGCTAAACTTGATATAAAACAAACAATGAACTTTTCATTGCATAACTCTGATACGGCAATCTTTTATTGATGCATATATAATAACCTTGTGAAAATAACATAAAGCAAACTTAAGATTCAGAAAAGAAAGGAAACACTGGAGATTTCAAGACAACATATTCCAAAAAGCATATAGAAACAACTCCCGCCGTGTTAATTGCTTCACATATTTGTCCACCGTCATAACCATCTGCTGATCACTATCTTTCTTATGCTTTCTCCTGCATCTTAATTAGACACCATATCCGAAAGTTACAACTCAAAACCAAGCTTCCGAGTAAAAACAGGCTATACGAATAGTAAGCTTTGATCGGGCACAAATACTTCAAACGAAAGCTTGAAAAAATTTCAAGAGTAGGGTTGACTGTTAGATGAGTCAATAAGTTACTAGTACAAAATGACTATTAGTCTAATCACTCATGGCGTCAAACTGAATTACATAGTAAAAATTTTATGTAATGATAATGATCACTTAAATTTACTGCTACCAAGGCATTCAAATATAATAAATATACAGCATCAAATATGCCATACCTTTTAAGAAGAGAATTTTGAAGAAATGTAGTCTTGATCCTCCAGAAAGATTTGAAGATTCTTGCTTTTCAAGAGAAACTCAACCGCTTCCTCATCAAACTTCACCAAAAAACCCAACCTGATTAGTTCAGAAAGCTGTGGCACAAATTCTTCAATCTCCCAAACCACAACATCAGCTATCACTTCCGCAAAATGAGACGCATACTCAATCACATTTTTGTAACCACAAGATTTCTCCATCTTCTGCATGAAAAGCTTTGAGGTCTGCTTGTCCCAACGGATCATTCTCTTGGCTTCCACATCAACCACATCTCCAGAAGAAAAAGACAAACTGTATCGAACAGTCATCGGTTCCTGTGTCTCAAAAGCTTCAACTGCAACTAAACGGCTAACAGCTTCATGTCTTTTTTCCACATCCACTTTATGACTTGGATCAGCAAGAAACCCAAGAATGAGTTTAAACAGACCCTTTTTGATAATCTGATTTTCAGAATTTACTGGCTCGAACTTATCGTGATCAACATCTGATATGTTTTTCTTAACAGATTCAGATATTGTACGGACACCAAGTTTGCGGTAGATGTCCATGAGTTTGGTTCGGGTTATATGTTTCAAACTTGGCTGAGGATACCAAACAAACATGGGATGAGAAGATATCTGAAAGAGGTCTACCAAAAACAGATCATCACCAATGAAAACATCACACTTATGAAGCAAGAAAATCCCATCAGAAGTGGGATCTAAAACAGGAAGTTTCGATATGTTACTAGAAAATGTTTCCTCTGTTCTCGAATTCCAGATTCCAACTACGAACTCCCAAAAAGCACAACATTCGGCCTGTGTAATTTGACATCCAGATGCCTCCCATTTCTTCCATAACTTGCAGTAGTCTTCAACTGAAGGGTGAACTTTCACATTGAAAACATTAGCAAAGAAGTTAAGAATTTTATTTTCATACTTGCATTTCTCCAAAACATTCAACTCATCTCCAAACAAATTGTGCTTATCATGAAGAACACATTCTTGAGGCGTTACCCATTCTCCATTTTCAGTTCCTCTCGGTATCCATATCCTTTGGTTAAATTCATCAGTAGCAGGCTTCCAATTGTATTTAGACAGGTAATTGTAAATGCGATTAATACTTTCAAAACTTGAGTGAGATTCAAGATAACTAGCAAGCATCTGGCATCCACTGTGAATATCTGTTATAACTTTTAACAGATTGAGCTCATTTTTGTAAGATGCCACTTGAGATCCATAAAACTCTTCATCAATAAACGGACCATCACTTCGTTTAACTATAGGATCCCAAGCGGGAGAGTAAAGTAGACAGTCATCTGGCCATTTGTATCCAAAGTAGGTTTTTATCCAATTCTTCTGGGAGAGCTTTTCGAAAAATTTAGTACGCGCTTCCGATTCAACTTCTTCCAGTTTTTTTACAGATTCAAGAATTGCAAAAACGCTTACAGGAGTAATGCTGCTAGAATCCTGAGGTAAATAGATCCCAGCAGCAACAAACTTTGCACCGTCCTTGAAATCGATAACTACACCGAACTGCTTGAGCTCCTCTTTATAATCACGGATCTGACAGCCATACAAACTATCACTGTCATCAATGAACGGAAGCAGCGATACCGGAAAAATCGGTTCCCAATCTGTTCCAAAAAGAATACAATCACTCGGTGACCTGTAGTCACCGAGTTTTGTTCGTAACCATTTCTCTTTGCGTAAGCTGCTACTGAGTTCTGAAGGCAATTTGACCTCCATTTTCTTTAACTTTCTGCAACACTCGAGCAACGAAAAAACATTCTCTTTTTCCATACAAGAAGCCCTTTGCTTAAAAGTTTGAGTAAATTCTTTGGCAGCATCCTCGAAATCAACCTTAACACCGATTTTCTTCAACTCATTCGCAACTGAAAATATTTTAGTTCCGTAGAAACTTTCATCCAGAAAAGGGAATGAGTTAAATACTTGCAGAAGACATCCCCAATCAGATTCAGGATTCAACAGAAAACATTCTGATGGACATTTGTAGCCCATGTTCGTCTTCAAGCATTTCTTACTCTTAACTGCATGCACCAGCTTATCAGATGATCCTAAATTCTGTATGCAATTCAACATCAAGAAAACAGCTTCAGATGACAAAGAAGTCGATAAAAACTTCAGGTTATCAGACACAAGTTGGTAACACTTATGATTAAAATTCACAACCACACCCAACAGCTCTAGTTCTGTTTTAAAACAAATTAATTCGTTTCCATAACAATATTGATCAATAAATGGAATGTCACTTATTTCTGAAGCTGCATTCCATTCACGATTGTACAAAACAGTATTTCTCGGAGCCATATCACCTTTAGATGTTCTAAGCCATCTTCCATCTTTAATACTGTCGATAAAATCCTTCCTGGATATATAATTCGCTCCCAAATACTGAATAAACTTCAGTATCGAAATCACATTATCTCTTGTAAGCTTCGAAGAAGCTACAATAGACATGAGACGATCACCAATAAACTCACAAGCTTCTTTGTTCTCAAATCGAACGCCAATCATTCGTAACTCTTCTTTGTACTTTTTGATCTCGTCACCGTAAAAATTTACATCTATCAACGGGATGTCAACAAGCACTGAACCATTCTGTAAAAGCTTTCCGATTGATGCTTCTAGCATGAATGACTCTTTAGGTGACCTATAGCCAGTACAACCGCTTAACGAGATCTTCAACCAACTGCCGTTTTTAATAGACGATAAAAACTTATCGGGCAAACCAACTCTTTTCATCCTTAAACTGTGAAGCCATTGTAGAAGCAAAAACGTGTTTTTCTTAGTTAAAGGGGAAGACATAGTAGGAACAGCAGCATTCGGGGAAGATAAATCAGGAACATCAGAAGCATCAACAAAAGTTTTCAGAAACGAAATTAGCTCTTCCCCTGATGTAACCATACCAAAATAGCTTGCACAACGAGTGTAATCTTCTCCCAGCTCAACATAATTATGTTGTCTCCAAGGATTTGAACCAGTCAGCTCCACCCACTTGCTTCCCATAGTTATCAACAATCGGCATATCTTTACAAAGAATTTCAACCTGATGCCTCTGCAAGTACTTCTTCTAACAAAATGCGCATAAGTAACAGCCAGTTTGCGGTCACTACCAATTGAAGAAGAAAGATCTACAGCATATTCATAAACACTGACAAATTTCACCTTGACTTGTTCTCTTAACCACTTCTCTAGAGTGTGTTTCTTTAAACACAATCATGTGTGACTTTTGGTAAAAGAACCTGTTCAGTTGAGCTGTGAAATTCTTTGTTCCAGTTAATCAACCAAGAGATACAATCAGAATTTGCAACAAGCAGCTTGTCTGTACACACTTCGATTTTAAACAATGCCACCTGGCCATCAAGTCCAACATACTTGATCAGTGGTATGTTATTGATTTTGGTATTGTGAAACGACCCCCACTCTTCTGCTAAGAAAACAACAGCTCTAAATAGACATCTTCTGAGACACCCATTACAAGATTTGAACTGGCTATGCATTTAGCATACCATTCATAATCAATGTATTTGATTTCCAGAAACGCTAGAACAGAACTGTACTCCTGTTTATCAAAATAAGAAGTGAGAAGATAAGCTACATGAGATGAAATGTTCTGGAAACTCACGCCTTCTTTTCTAGCCTTACTCAATATGCTCCAAAAGGAAGGTTTTAGCCTAAAAACTTCAGCAGGTTTACGAAACAACTTTTGTACCGTGTATGACTCACAAGGAACAATTGCTTCATTCATAATATTCGCTTTAATTGCATCGCAAACATGGTTCAGTTTGGGATGCGCAGAACATTCAACAGGCAAAAACCGGAACATGTTAGGAATATTAAAAACAGGAGCATTGCTAGTAGACTTTACAAGTGACTTAAATGCATTCAAAAACGAAACAGGGACACAATCGAGAATCCCCTGGT
Organism: Pseudognaphalium luteoalbum; assembly: GCA_963422505.1. Taxonomy (NCBI): domain Eukaryota; kingdom Viridiplantae; phylum Streptophyta; class Magnoliopsida; order Asterales; family Asteraceae; genus Pseudognaphalium; species Pseudognaphalium luteoalbum. The sequence continues at coordinate 5,233,870 of OY730193.1, read as the reverse complement.
TCCATTTGTTGTCCCAGAGAATATTCTCCCTTGAAGAGGCGAGTAGAAAATCAGCTTGAATTATAAATGGGAAATTTGTTACTGTTTCAGTTGGTAAAAACGAATAGATGCCAGGCATACTTGAGCCTCGTTTGAGTCTTTTCCCATTTGGAAAAGCCAATGTAATAACCCATTCTTCTACCTCTGATCTGACATCAACTCTATTTTCAGTTTTCACGGGAAACCTTTGTTTCCACATATAGTAACCACATTCAGTGTCATCTTGAATGTCAGTATCATCAGCAGTAAGATGAAGAGTGTGTAAGACTCAGCATCCATGCTCTTCAAAGTAACAAAGTTTTTTTCACTCGAAATAGATATCGCACTTACAGTGTTGAGTCTAGGATCCTCATTAATTTCCTTGACTGACAGCCGTTTTATTTTCGAGAGAAATAAAAGAACTTCAGGATGAACACTTGAAAGCTGGTCCTTCACAGGTCTGACTTTGTCTGCTTTCAGTGGTAACACCAGAGTTGTAGTTGGCAGGGCAGAAGTGGAACCATATATGCTTTGAATGGCAGATACAATTGAATCTTCCTCAACCCATTCAGGAACAATACAACCAACATTACATTGTTGGCAAGGTTTTTCATTAAACCTAATCTGATAGCCATTGCTAAATATGTAAGGTTGAGCTGTTATAAGAAACACACTCTTGAACCCGATTCCTGGTTATAAGGTAAAGAAGGTATCAATAGCAGACCAGAGTTAAAATAAAAAAGTTGAAAGTACTTCATAAACAAGATTACTTACACACCACATGGTACAAAATCAGCATAAATATACAGCAACACAGAAAATCAGGATAGTTTTTAATAATTCTGGTGGTGTTTGAATCACCTTTGAATAATACTGTACGGAATAATAGAAGAACAAACAAGCCTACATTTCCATTTAAGCATACTTACAATTCAAAATACTAGTTTATCTGAACTAAACATTTAAAGAAAAAGAAATACTGGTACACATTGAATTTAATCATCAACACTATAACAATCAAAGACTAGCACACCAAAGAATCAAGCCAAATTATTATACTCAAATCTTATTGATCGCAAAATTACAAAGAGAGTTTTAACTACAAAAAAAGAACAATGATCACAAAGATTTGCAGTTTCCTGCTATACTGCTCATCTAATCCTATATGTATACATAAACAGTACTAGACAGCACTTTACATACCATAAGGTATTAACTATTGACACATAACCACTTAGACTTGCATGTTTCTAGCAAAATATCACATAACACACAAACGGATTATACACACACAAGTTCTAAGTTAAAACCAATTGACAAGCAGCAGGTGTCTGCCTTTTAAGTTACGCTAGTATCAATATAGTTTTTACTGCTATGAGTAAACTAACTGTTAACTAACATAAGAATCATTAAAAAAAGATCTACTACAATACAAAATAAAATCCCAAATATAGTCATAATATGCATTAATATACTTCACAGAAAACACAATCATCAATCATAGATACAAGACCTTCAGCATGTCATACATTAGCTAACCTATTAATCTTACTGAAAACAAAATAAACATACCTTTTTCACCAATATATCCACGCTTACGAAGACCTTTCTTAGTCGATCGCCCCACACTACAAATCGAATCAATATTCTTGCGTGAAAACCCTTTCTCATTGTTGAAAACCAACAAAGTCGCTGGAGCTCCAGTGCCTGTTATGTCCTTTGACGTAATAACAAACTCCAGTGACGGATCAACCCCTTCCGAATACTCATTATCCTCAGCATTCTATTATAAATCAATCAAAAAAATTAATCTAACTTACTCACAAACCAAGCATCCTTACACAGCTATAAAAAGCACTTCATAATTAGTGACCTCAAATCAAAGCATCCTCTAATTTACCATCAATTCAAATATTACAGAGCACTCCGTAATTACATTATCAACAAATATTATATAAATTTGTATGAATATATGGATGTATATATAAATAGAGAGAAATTAAGACCTGAATTAGTTCCATTAGGAAGTGAACATCTTTAGCGTAAAGTTCAGCAGACAGATTTTTAACTGCCTGATGAAGATCTTCGGTTAACGGATTCGGTTCACCGCCGATCGAAAACTTCGTCCGCCGTATCTCCGCCACATGCTCCTTCGCCGCCGACGTCATTACAGATCAACAAATTAAACACAATGTACGATTCTAACAATTACTTCAAACTTAATTGACCTAAACTATCAACGACTTCAGTATGTATGTATAAGAATTTAAAAGAAATTGAAAGGACGCAAAAAGAAAATGACGGTTACAGTAACTGACTCGTCGTCTTAATTAGTCAGACTTCTCAATCTTTTCGGATACTTAATATTAATGGCGGGCTTTTTCTTTTTGCACTTTACAGTTTTGATCCTTGTTAAATAAGATAGTTGACTTAATGAACCTTTTAAGTTTTAACTATGGTTCGGCTAAACATTTTGGTCACTTGAAACTTTGCACATGTTTTGGTATCGATCATGCATTTGCACTAATCATCTAATTATTTATTCGAAGATTATATTTTAAATTTATTGTCCCGAAAATATATAACGAGTTAAGAACAAAATTTGCAAACAAAAGGAGAGTTATGTCTCGTGATTATTATTGAGATAAATTAAATCATGTAACTACAAACATAAGAGATGATTTAGGTATGATATTTCTTTATTTATTATTTTCTATTAATGTACTCAACATTCAATTGTTTTCGATTTAAGGTACTCACATTTTGATTCTTCTTAAAAAAATTATTTCCAACCTCTTAATCAGGTCACAGCTTACAACAACTCAACTTGAAAATTAATACTGTCTTAAACCATTATATCTTAGTAATAATGCTAAACAGGAAACTAGATGTATATAAGTAACTCGATAATTAGTTCACTATTTGATAGTTTAAAGAAAATAACCACCACTTTCAACTTTATAATCTCCGTTTCAACACAAACATTTCATACTCCATCCGTCTCACTTTTAATATCTACTTTTGACTTTTGAAGTCTTTCATTGATAACTTTGACATTGAATATTTTTGTTTGTGTTATATAATACTTGATGCAAATTATACCAGTGAAAATACATTCAAAACTCAATTTATTTATATATTTTGCATCAAATATTATATAACACAAACAAAAATATTAAAGGTCAAATATCGAAAATAAAAACTTCAAAAATCAAAACACGACGATAAAATTGGGACGAAGAGAGTAATTATCTTATGATTAACGGTATATATTGCTTATATGTAAGAAATTAGTCGAAATCGTAATTGGTGACCGGCTACAGGCTCAACAAGTCAAAAGTCCTTAATTTGATCATGATTAGAGAGTCGAGTATTTTAGTTTTAAAACAAATTACTAGTATTATACATTGGGGAAATGCTTTGTGATGTTGAAGTGGACAACATAAAATATATTCTTAGTACTATTAGAAGGATCAAAAAGGTAAAATATATAATTCTGGGAGAAAAAATTGACCAACAACACCATCGAATTGTAGTGTTGAATTATGTAGATAAATAATAGTACACTTTATTTGCCCTTGTTCATTATATGAGAATTGATTTGAAGTCGGGTACCTTTTTTTTGTATTTGCGTTTTATATATAGTTCACAAATAAAATAGATAGATGCATATCATGCACATCAATTCATGTAACCCAACCCATTACACTTAGAAGAGTATTAAAAAAAACACTAAATTCAAAAACATATTATCTAATTGCAAATAAGATAATCTAGTCTATTAAACTAAAAGTAGTTTTGTAGTCCAATTTAAAACTTTGAATAGAGTTTAGAAGAAGAGGAAAAAGTTTGTAATATCATAGTTGATATAACAACGGAGCGGACAGCGGAGGTCACACGATCGAATATTTTCAACGTATTTGATATGTTTCCAATGATGATGGATACGATTCCCAATGATCTTGTTGTAAATAACATTTTTGACCCATGCAAAATGTTTATGCTCATGATGCCTACTAATTAATAACAAAATTAATGTTTGTCGCATTTCAAGTTTCTTTTGCCCCTTTTTACTATTTTGAGTTGCATTAAACAATTTTCAACTTTAATATAATAAACAATATAATCAAAAGAAATTCTAATTGATAGGGATGTAATATTTTTTAAAAGCAAAGAATTTTATTAAGTCTCATCATGAAGACACCAAAAGGTTTACGATATTGAATTACAAAGGATGGTTGACTCCTAACTACAAATAATTGCATGAAAAAAGCACCAATACTACTATCACGTTTAGATGACGTATGATTTAACCCTAACCAATTTCACGAGGGTTAAGAATCCACGAGTTCCACTTCATAACCTTTCGTGCACATCTATTATTCATCCATAAAAGAGCAAAAGGTTGAATATTGGGAAAAATATCCACTTGGTGCAACTTTTGTTTCTTTTTGGATCCAAAGCATGTAAAATTGTGTTCCTTCATCTCCAAATCGTCCAAATTGGGACATAGAAAACACCCTTCAACATCTTCCCAATTACCTTGTTCTCATAAACAGACAATTTCCCGATGATTATATCCAATAGTGAATGGTCTTGTGTCGGATGAATCTATTACCAGCTCCAAATTTTCAACCATATGGGCCTCACCAAGTGGCATTTTAGTAATGATCCTGGTTTTCGGGGCCAGACCACATAAAACACAAACATCAGAGTTCAAAATTATCGGTCGTTTGCATAGGTTGACCCGTGAAAGAAGGCAATCAGAAAAAGCACGTCAAACACAAATGTTTACTTTAATCGGCAACCATGAATTCCATATGAAAATACTTGTATTTGTTGACTCTTGAAGGAAAATCGTAATAGAGAATCATAAATGGTGGCCGAAAATTTTAGAACATCATTAATACCTTTAAAAAATAAATTTTTACGTAGTTTGTAATTTCTTGTGGGGGCGTTTGCCTACGCTGCCCCCGCCATGTCTCCACCCTGTCTCCGCCCCTACTTATAATACCTACGGTCCAATTTTTGAGTCGTTTCACTCATATTCTTAGAGCTATTTTTTGACTGTTTGTCGTAACTTTAAATTCATGAAGACTTACGAATACACAATATAAAATGTAATTAACAAGCTAGGACTTCACCCTCAGCGCTTTATTAACGAAAAAATACGCATCAGTTGGCATGGAAACCTTAAGAAAACATGTTAAGAGATGCCAGCTACTTGTCAAGAACAAGATAAGCACAACTACATATAAATTGTTGTAGTAAAAGTAACATTCAAGGAACTGTTTTGGAAGTAAATCACTTGTACCGTACCCAAGTCAAACAATATGTATGCTTATAATATATTGCAACGTGGACATCAAAATCAAGTAGTGATCCATTTCCAAGAGCTGCCATATCATATTTCTGTCTAATGTGGCAAAAATTGGGATGGTCATATGAGTGGAAAACGGGTCAAAAGGGGTTCTGCTATTTTTTGGTTTTGTGGGTTGGTAGGGCGGTTTGGATATCGGGTCAAGACAAAAAAAAAGGTAATGTGAAGTATGGATCAAAACGGGTGGAAGTGAGCTGCCATATTTTGTTTGTCCTAGGTGGCAAAAGGATTGGTCAAGTGGGTCGGAAAACAGGTCAATAGGGGTTTCATTTAAACATATCATTTTTGGTATCGGATCAGATGGTCTGGCTCTGGTTAGATTGACGAGCAAACACATATTTGTTCATTGTTAACATACTAACAAATAGTTAAATGTTACATATTGCTACAATAGTGATCTAAATTTTAGAATACAACAATTACCACATCATATTATTTAGGGCAAATGGTCCAAAAATGTAGCCAACTTATCAAAATTTGACAATGAAGGGTAATATGAGTTTTATCGATGTTCAAAAATGACTTATACATTAAGATTGTACCATAAAAGGATTTAAGTTGTCAAAAAAATCAATTTAAATTATAATTATTTTTACATTTTTCTCACTTTCAATTTTTGATCTATTTTAGCTAATGCGAGACTTAAATCTCAAAATTTATTTAATATGTGACATTTTTTACCTATAAAATATACGATATAAACACCAATTATACTGTTTGAATGCTTAAACTTGAATTTCATTTTTAGTGTTAAATCCTTTTATGGCACGATTTTGAAATACTAAATCCTTTTAAGGCACATTTTTAAAATGAAAATGTAATTTTTACCCTTAACATTGTGACACGATTTTGAAATGTGAGTCCTCTTTGGACATCGACAAAACTCATATTCCTTTTATTGTCAAATTTTAACGAGTTAATTACCATTTCGGACCATTTGCCCTTATATTTATGAATCTTATCTATGCTTAAGGTATTCTTTTAGGGTGTTTGGTATTTCTTATTTTACCTATTGCTTAATTTTGCATCAGATAAGCAGAAACAATCACTCTTCATAAATCTGCTTACTTTTTAGGGAATAAACATTTGGGGTGTACTTTGTTCAAAGTGGGGAATGGGAATGGGAAAAGGAAAGGATATACTAAGGGAATATTATACAATGCAATGAGCATTTCTTAGTAATACATTTATCATTTATGATGCTTAATTATTTTTTTAATCATCACGAATAAGGTGACAAATTTGGTCGAGTCAAGTTAAAGGATTTAAAGTACCAACTCGAACCTGACATGATTTGATAAACGGGTTGGCTGGTCAAATGTTTCAAACCCGAACATGATCTTAATATCGGCTGGTTTTAATTTTTCGTCAAATGAGTCAAATTTAATGGGTTACCTTTCGATTAGTGGTTTGACCCCTTAACCCGAACCTTGAAGGGTTGGTGGGTTCGATCCATGTCAAACGGGTCAAGTTTCCTTTGGACTGGTGCGTAGATCCGTTAACCCGAACCCAACTGAAAAAATTAAACGGGTTGACGGGTATCAAGTTAATATCGGTTGGTGAAATAGTTTCACGTCAAACGGGTCAACTTCCATGGGTTACTTTTGGGTTGATGAGTTGACCCGTTAACCCAAACCTTGACCCGAGTCCGACCCCTAAATTTAATGGGTTGGCGAGTATCGGGTTGACAAGTTGACATACATTTATAAACGTTATATGTAATGATAAGTAATTCCATTACCCCCAATTTAATGTGGAATGGATGATTACCCACTAATGGGTGATGAAGCATTACATTATAGAATATCAAGCACTATCATTCATTATCTTTCCCACTCCCCACCCCTAATACCTCAACCAAGCACCCCTTAAAAAATTAGTATGAAATCCCTTGTTTAGTTTTAAGCAGAAAGTGCTTAAAAAGGTGATTCCAAAGACCCCTTACTTATCAATTATTAAAGTATTTAGCTGATAAAGGACTTGTAGAGGAGGTCTAAACAAATAATACCAGAAGTTGAAAGACAACTTAACATGGGAGTTGTTATGCATACATCAATAATTCAATATGCGGCAGTTAATCCATATTTCCGTCATTTTACATTGGCTTTGAGTTGGTGACCAGACTTCATCATTAGTATTCCATATTTATGAGGTTCCACAATTATAATTTCCAGATTTTTCATATGTGACAGTAGCAATCAAATGATACCTATATGCTTGTCAACTAATCAGGGTTATTCAATTTTCAGGGAAATCAGATCTAAGCGAAACGTGAAGATCGGGTCCTTATATTTCTGGAGGTTCATGATTGTGTAACAAAAGGACCTTCACAAAAATCAGCATAACTTGGCCGAGGCTCCATTTCAGGCCCACGAACTGTCGACTCGAAGCTTTGGAGCGAGGCCCACAAACGACTTCTAAAATAAGTTATGAATTATTTTATGCTTTTTATTTTATTTGAACTTTTATTTGGGCTTTGTGTTTGACCCGTTATGTCTTTAGGGCCCCTTTCTAATATCTATACCCTTTTTAAGGGGAAGTGATAAATATAACATCGAAATTGATTCATACAACACATTATACAACAGTACAAGCATATGATGGTACAACTTTGGTGTATGAATGAATTTGTGTATTGTATACCCTTTTTAAGGTTTCATGTTGATGGAAAACAATTCAATTTTTAATTTGCTTTTGATAAAATCAAATTTTCTCTCAAATTATGTTGTTCAATTGAGTTGAATTTGACCTAATCGTGACATTCTTTTGAATCAATGTGAATTAAAAGGGATTATTATTGGTATTCAGGGAATCAACATATTTAATTCTTGTTACTAATTTGTAATCTACATCAGATCCACCCCTAAAGGTGTTAATTGGATAAATTATTCAGGTTTCAGGTTATTCCGTTTTTCAAGTTTATAATCTAACCCAAAACCCGATTTAAATAAGGTTGGGTTATTAGAGTTCGGATTATTTGAATTCGGGTTAAGTGTGGGTTATTCATTTAAACCCGAATAAAATGAATTGAAAAGAATTAAAACTTTACAAAATGACACTCATTAGCAACTTATATGTATATTATATATGGATGTATTCATATAAATCATAAGTAACTTTTATATATATATATATATATATATATATAGTTATATTTGTATATAAATAATTTTATTGATTATGCGGGTTATTCGGATTACCCGAATTATAATATATTTGTCTGAAACCCGATTCAAATAAAACGCGGGTTATTCGAATCTGGATTATTCAAGTTCGGATGACTGAATAACCTTTCAATTTGAATTAAATTTGAGTAAGGGTTAACTATTAGAGTTTGATTATTTGTGACACCCCTTCCTAACTGAGTGTCTATAATCAAATTTGGAACTGATTAAAAGAAAAAAGGGCCCTCGCCAAACCATTTCAATTGGTACATTTCAGTTGGTCAACAAACTCAGTATGCAAACTTGCCAAACCATCCCAAAATGAAGGTCAAAAACTGTACCAGTTTATACAATAGTAAGTAAGCCTTTTGAAGAAACATGTAAATCAAACACATTTCAAAACTCGATGCATAATACAATGTCACTAAGATCATCTGTCAAAATGCATAACTCAACTGTAACTTACTTCACATGATCAACATCCGAAATTCACCATGAACACCGAATTAACAATTGACAACGAGGCTAAACTTGATATACAATAGACAATGAACTTTTCATTGCATAACTTTGATACCACAATCTTTGATTAATGCATATTTGGATAGGTTATGATTCAGAAGCTAAAGCCATAGATAACCATAAAAACCATAGAATTCAGAAACCAAAAACATCAAATCCATTACATGAACAGAAACCTTGTGAAAATAACAATAAGCAATTCAAGATTCAGGAAAGCAAGGAAACACTGGCGATGTCAAGGTAATATATTCCAAAAAGCAAATAGAAACAACTCCGTCGTGTTAATTACTTCAAATATTTGTCCACCACCATAACCATCTGCTGATCACTATCTTTCTTATGCGTTCTCCTGCATCTTGATTAAACACAATACATCCAAAAGTTAATACTCAAACCAATGCTTCTGTTTAGTAAAAACTGGCTATACAAATATGAAATACCTTTTAAGAAGAGAATTTGGAAGAAAGGTAGTTCTGATCCTCCAGAAATATTTGAAGATTCTTGCTTTTCAAGATAAACTCAACCGCTTCCTCATCAAACTTCACCCAAAAACCCAACCTGATCAGTTCAGAAAGCTGTGGCACATGTTCTTCGTTCTCCCAAAACACACCATCAGCTATCACTTCTGCAAAATGAGACGCATACTCAATCACATCTTTATAACAACAAGACTTCTCCATCTTCTGCATGAAAAACTTCGAGGTCTGCTTGTCCCAACGAATCATTCTTTTCGCTTCCACATCAACCACATCTCCAGAAGAAAAAGACAAACTATATCGAACAGTCATCGGTTCAAGTGTCTCAAAAGATTCAACCGCAAGTAAACGACTAACAGCTTCATGTCTTCTTTCTGCATCAACTTTAAGACTAGGATCAGCAAGAAACCCAAGAATTAGTTTAAACAAGCCTTTTTTGATAATCTGTTTCTCAGAATTCACTGGCTCAAACTTATTGTGATCAACATCAGATATGTTCTTCTTGACAGATTCAGATATTGTACGAACACCGAGTTTACGGTAGACGTCCACGAGTTTAGCACAAGTTAAATATTTCAAACTTGGCTGAGGATACCAAACAAACATGGGATGAGAAGGTATTTGAAAGAGGTCAACTAAAAACAGATCATCACCAATGAAAACGTCACACTTGTAGAATAATAAGATCCCATCAGAAGTAGGATCTAAAACAGGAACCTTCGATATGTTACTAGTAAATGTTTCCCCTGTTTTCGGATTCCAATTTCCAACTACGAACTCCCAAAACGCACAACATTCGGCATGTGTAATTTGACGTCCAGATGCCTCCCATTTCTTCCATAACTTGCAGTAGTCTTCAACTGACGGGTGAACTTTTACATTGAAAACATTAGCAAAGAAGTTAAGAATATTCTTCTCATAATTGCATTTCTCCAAAATGTTGAACTCGTCGCCAAACAAATTGTTTTTATCATGAAGAACACATTCTTGAGGTGTCCATTTTCAGTTCCTCTTGCTATCCATATACGTTGGTTAAATTCCTCAGCTGGCTTCCAATTGTATTCAGACAAGTAATCGTAAATGCGATTAATACTTTCAAAACTGGAGTGAGCTTCAAGATAACCAGCAAGCAGCTGGCATCCTTTCTTAACATCTGTTACTACTTTTAACAGATTAAGCTCGTCTTTATAAGATGCAATTCGAGATCCATAGAACTCCTCATCAATAAACGGACCATCACTACGTTTTAGTAAAGGATCCCAAGCAGGGCAGAAAAGTAGACACTCATCTGGCCGTTTGTATCCAAAGTATGTTTTTAACCATTTTTTCTGGGAGAGCTTTTCAAAAAATTTAGTACGCGCTTCCGATTTAACTTCTTCCAGTTTCTTAACAGAATCAAGAATTGAAAAAACACTTACAGGAGTAATGCTGCTAGAATCCTGAGGTAAATAAATCCCAGCAGCAACAAACTTTGTGCCATTCTTGAAATCGATAACTACACCCAACTGCTTGAGCTCCTCTTTATAATCACGAATCCGGCAGCCATAAAAACTATCACTGTCGTCAATGAACGGAAGCAACGATACCTGAGAAATCGGTTCCCAATCTGTTCCAAAAAGAATACAATCACTCGGTGATCTGTAGTCGCCGAGTTTTGTTCGTAACCATTTCTCTTTGCGTAAGCTGCTACTGAGTTCTGAAGGCAATTTGACCTCCATTTTCTTCAACTTTCTGCAACACTCCAGCAACGAAAAAACATTCTCTTTTCCCATGGAAGAAGCCCTTTGCTTAAAAGTTTGAGTAAATTCTTTCGCAGCATCCTCGAAATCAACTTTAACACCGATTTTCTTCAACTCATTCGCAAATGAAAATATTTTAGTTCCGTAGAAACTTACATCCAGATAAGGGAATGAGTTAAAGACTTGCAGAAGACATCCCCAATCAGATTCAGGATTCAACAGAAAACATTCGGATGGACATTTGTAGCCCATGTTTGTCTTCAAGCAGTTCTTACTCTTAACTGCTTGCACCAGCTTATCAGATGATCCTAAATTCTGTAAGCAACTGAATATCAAGTAAACAGCTTCAGATGACAAAGAAGTCGATAAAGACGAGGACTTCAGGTTATCAGAAACGAGTTGGTAACATTTACGATCCAAATTCACAACCACACCTAACAGCTTTAGTTCTGTTTTAAAACAAATTAATTCATTTCCATAATAATCTTGATCAATAAATGGAATGTCACTTATTTCTGAAGCTGCATTCCATTCACGATCGTACAAAACAGTATTTCTCGGAGCCATATCACCTTTAGATGTTCTAAGCCATCTTCCATCTTTAATACTGTCGATAAAATCCTTACTGGATATATAATTCACTCCCAGATACTGAATAAACTTCAGTATCGAAATCACATTATCTCTTGTAAGCTTCGAAAAAGCTACAATTGACATGAGACGATCACCAATAAACTCACAAGCTTCTTTGTTCTCAAATCGAACGCCAATCATTCGTAACTCTTCTTTGTACTTTTTGATCTCGTCACCGTAAAAATTTACATCTATCAACGGGATGTCAACAAGCACTGAACCATTCTGTAAAAGCTTTCCGATTGATGCTTCTAACATGAATGACTCTTTAGGTGGCCTATAGCCAGTACAACCGCTTAACGAGATCTTCAACCAACTGCCGGTTTTAATAGACGATAAAAACTTTTCGGGCAAACCAACTCTTTTCATCCTTAAACTGTGAAGCCATTGTAGAAGCAAAAACGTGTTTTTCTTAGTTAAAGGGGAAGACATAGTAGGAACAGCAGCATTCGGGGGAGATAAATCAGGAACATCAGAAGCATCAACAAAAGTTTTCAGAAACAAAATTAGCTCTTCCCCTGATGTAACCATACCAAAATATCTCACACAACGAGTGTAATCTTCTCCCAGCTCAACATAATTATGTTGTCTCCAAGGATTTAAACCAATCAGCTCTACCCACTTGCTTCCATTAGCAGGTACAAGAACTCCACTTCTACTTGTGTTTACTCGCCCATAGTTATCAACAATTGGCATATCGTGACAGAGAACTTCAACCTGATGCTTCTGCAAGTATTTCTTTTGTAAAGAGTTGTAGACAAAATGGGCAAAGGTAACAGCCAGTTTGCGGTCACTACCGATTGAAGAGGAGAGATCCGCTGCGTATTCATAAACACTGACAAATTTCACCTTCACATGTTCTCTTAACCACTTCTCTAGAGTGTGCTTCTTTGAAAACAAGTTGATAGCATCATGTGTGACTTTGGGTAAAAAAAACTGTTCAGTTGGACAGTAAAATTCCTTGTTCCAATCAAGCAACCAAGAGATACAATCAGCATTTGCAACAAGCAGCTTGTCTGTACATACTTTGATTTTAAACAATGCCACCTGGCCATCAAGTCCAACATACTTGATCAGTGGTATGTTATTGATTTTGGTATTGCGAAAAGAGCACTCCCATTCTTCTGCTATGAATACCAAAAGCTCTAAATAAACATCCTCAGAGACGCCCATTACAAGATTCGAACTGGCTATGCATTTAGCATACCATTCATAATCAATGTACTTGATTTCCATGAACTCCAGAATGGAATTGTACTCGGGCTTATCAAAATAAGAAGTGAGAAGATAGGCTCCATGAGATGAAATGTTCTGGAAACTCACGCCTTCATCACTTGCCCTATTCAGTATGTTCCAGAAGGCAGGTTTTAGCCTAAAAACTTCAGCAGGTTTACAAAACAACTTCTGCACTGTGTATGACTCACACGGAACAATTGTTTCCTTCATAATATTCGCCTTAATTGCATCTCGAACATGGTTCAGTTTGGGATGAGATGAAGACTCCACAGGCAAATACCAAAACATATTCGGAAGATTTTTAACAGGGGCATCGTCAATTGACTTTACGAGTGAGGTAAATGCATCTAAAAAAGCAATAGAAATGCAATCGAGAATTCCTTGGTTCCATTTGTTGTCCCAAAGAATATTCTCTCTGGATGAGGCTAGGAGAAAATCCGCTTGGATTATAAACGGGAATTTTGTTACTGTTTCAGTTGGTAAAAACGAATAGATGCCAGGCATGCTTGAACCTCGTTTGAGTCTTTCCCCAATTGGAAAAGCCAATGTGATGACCCACTCTTCGACCTCAGATCTCACTTCAACTTTATTTTCTTTCTTTACGGGAAACCTTTGTTTCCACATGTTGTAACCACATTCTGTGTCGTCTTTAAGAAAAAGTGTGTAAGACTCAGCATCCATACTCTTCAATGTTACAAAGTTTTTCTCACTGGATATAGATATTGCAGTCACAGTGTTGAGTCTAGGATCCTCATTGTTTTCCTTGACTGAAAGCCTTTTTATTTTCGACAGAAATAAAAGAATTTCAGGATGAACACTTGAAAGCTGATCCTTGACTGGTTTGACTTTGTCGGGCTTCAAAGGTAACACTAAAGTTGTGGTTGGAAGGGTAGAATCTGAACCATATATGCTTCGAATGGCAGATAAAATTGAGTCCTCCTCGACCCATTCCGGAACAATATAGCCAAGACTACATTGCTGGCAAGGTTTTTCATTAAACCTTATCTGATAACCATTGCTAAAAATGTAAGGTTGAGCTGTTATCAGAAAGACACTTTTGAATCCGATTCCTGATTAGAAAGTAAACAATGTATTAGTAGCAGAACAGAGTTAAAAACAAAAGGAAGTAAATTGTAAAACAAATTGCACACCACATTATAATAAAAGTAATAGTAATAATAAAATCATAACTACTTAGACTTTTACATTTCTAGCAATGCATCACTATATATTCACACACACACAATTTCAAAGTTAAAACCTATTGACATGCAGCAGCTGCCGGTTTTTATAATATTTTCGTGCTAAACGGGTACAGAGATGTTTTTCCATGTTCACATTGCCCGAAGAGAGCAAGTCCTTTTTATCCATATCTCTATATTTTTCCCGTCAGGAGAAATCTAATTCTTACAATAACAACATAGAAATCCCTAAAAATGTACTCCATTATACAGTACAAAGAGATCCCAAATACAGTCATAATTCAGAGTACAAAACCTCAAATGACAGTTTATCCGTTTACTAATTCACAATCGTAGATATTCAATTGTAAATACAAGAACTTAAGCATGTCATACATTTGCCTCATTTTTAGTCTTACTGGAAAAGGATATCAGCATGAGAAGTACCTTTTTCGCCGATATAGCCATGCTTACGAAGACCTTTTTTAGTCGAATCTCCCACACTACAAATTGATTCAATATTATTGCGCGAAAACCCTTTCTCATTATTGAAAACTAATAAGGTTGCCGGAGCTCCAGTGTTTGTTATGTCCTTTGACGTTATGACAAACTCCAATGATGGATCCACGCCTTCCGAATACTGATTATCCTCAGCATTCTGTTAAACAACAATTCGAACATTTTAGAAAAACAACAAAAAGTCACAGACTGACAGAAGTATAAGTAATTTTCAAAAGTTTACCAATTTTTTTTGTTTCAATTTCAACAATTACAAATCACTTCATAATCATTCTGTATACGCATGTATCTATATATAGACTATAGATAGCGCATAATAGTTATATCACATAACAAGCAACATCACGTCTAATTTACAGAGAATTAACTTTTCACAAGTTAACATTTTTTTTATATATTATATTATTATTTCAAATTTATCAATGTGAATAAACATTACATAAACGTGTATACTACTTTAAGCGTCAAAATGAATGGTCAGGTCGGTCAAGGGTTTAAGATGGGTTTGGGTCTAAATGGGTCCGAGCATGGGCGGATCTACCTACGAACAAGAGGGGGTAATGGCCCCTAATGCCCAAAATCTTTCTAGTGATATTTAATTGTAATTACTGAGCCAAGAGAGCCTAGCTCAATTGACACTAGCGCGCACCCTGAGTAAGCACCATTAACTTTGATCAATAGGGACTTTTGGAGAATTGTAATTACTGAACATTTTCAGGAATTTGTATGAGTTGCCCCCAGCCCGACAACAAAATGGCCCTCGGTGGGTCTGTGATTAAACTAAGAGCTTCCAATTTTGTAAACCTTTAGAGCTTTAATGGTGAAACTATGGATTTGGGGGTTTCTGCTTGAGGAAGATGACTTTAAAATAATTTATTATTACATTTTTGCTTTATACCCCTATTGTTACTTAATATTCCGGTTTAGTCCTTAAATTTAATACTTCATGCTAAACGGACATATAGATGGTTCAGGCCAAAACAATATACAAAATCTTATAAAACCTTGTATATTATGTATTATCTATTATAAAATACAGTATATCGTAAATATATTTATGACATTGTAATCTGTATGTAAAAGTTTGAAAAGTTAAACTTTTCCTAGAATATCTAGCAAATTGAAAATTTATTGAATTCTGAATAAGAACATATATTGCTATTTGATCAATAACCAAAATATATTGTTAGAATTTAGAATAAAAAATAATTTTAACAACTTTCTTTACTGTATAATCAAAATTAAAATTATATGTTTAAGGGCCTATTTAGGACTCTACGTCACTAGGACTCTGAAATCCACTAAAAGATTTTATCTTGTATGATCCATTGTTTGATTACTTCATTTGAGTTCTTCAAATCAAAATTTAGATCGAAATTCGAAAGATGAATTTAGTTAAT
The DNA here is from genome assembly GCA_963422505.1 of Pseudognaphalium luteoalbum. Taxonomy (NCBI): domain Eukaryota; kingdom Viridiplantae; phylum Streptophyta; class Magnoliopsida; order Asterales; family Asteraceae; genus Pseudognaphalium; species Pseudognaphalium luteoalbum. The sequence continues at coordinate 5,217,602 of OY730193.1, read as the reverse complement.
GGGCACCATTTTTATGGGTCAACGTCAACCGACCCGTTTTAACATACAATATTACATAGTACGGTTTTATAATTCAACTCGTTATCTGACCACAATGTTTGGCGAATTTTTGCCCCCTATACTAATATTTTCAGGATCCGCCATCAGGTCCAAGTCTAGAATAGTCATTTATAAACAAGTCCGGGTCACACAGGTCTCGAGTCGAGTTGATCCATCGAGTTTCGACCATTTTTTTAATTAGAGTGCAAAATGAAACAAAATGAAATGAGGTGTTAAAAAAATAAAAATTTATCCACTAGACCCGTCAATTGATTGTTATATAATTGCAGGTTATGTCAAATACTCATTTAACCCATCTAAAGTAAAGAGGCATACGGGATACTCAACAAAGCTATCCCCTTATAAATATTACTCAATTTGACCTATTAAGTAATAAATAGGTCAACTACTAATATTAAAGGGTAAAACCAACCCTGTGACTAGGGGTGTTAACGAGTCGAGCATTTAACGAGCTACTCGAGTTCGAGCTCGTTTAACTCGAATTCGAGTATGATAATATTCGAACACGAGTCGAGCTCGAACGAAAAATACTACTCGATTAATTTCACGAGCCGAGCATAAAAAATTGATGTTCGACTCGGCTCGTTCGAAAGCTCGTTTAGTTTCGAGTCAAACGAGTTATTCGAGTCGAACGAGTCGAGTTTATATAATAAATTTGTCTATTTGGAACTTTAAATGTATGTAACTAATATATTTAAACCTAAGACATCAAGTATAAATGAGCTTACTCGAGCTTAATTTCGAGTTATGGAATGAGTTTAGCGATCCCGAGCTCATAAACAAGCAAAATTGTGCTTGGAATTTTGATTCATAAAGACATTTTCCAATCAAATAAACGAGCATCGAACTCGAGCTCGAACAACAATAAATAATTCGAACTCGAGCTCGAACACAATTTTTAAAACTTACTCGAACTCGAGTCGAGCTCGAACCGGATAATTAGCAAACGAGTCGAACTCGAGCATCCTGATATTCGACTCGATTCAGTTCGTTAACAGCCCTACCTGTGACATCCCATCCCAACCGATTCATGGCCAACATGGCTGATGAAAATTGCTTAACCCTTGTTTGAAAGAACATAGGGATGGGATTAAACCCATTCTGTATCTCCAACGCCACTAAACTACTATCACGGTAACATGTATATTATACTCATATATACATACATACATACATATATATATATATATATATATATATATATATTGGGAGGTTCAAATGAGAACCACTCTAAAGTTAAAAACTTTGAGAACTACAACAAATACATGTTTGTTCACATATTTTTAACTTCAATCATACGTGAACATTGATGTACGTTTAATTGAAAAAGAAAAAATTTAAAAAAATCATAAATTTACGTCTTAAAGTACATTTTAACCTATTTGTTCATATTATCGTTCACATGTGAACATATATTTATTTTTTGCTTTTTCCGATATAATTTTAGAATTTTTTTGACCTTTTTCTTTTTCAATTAAATGTACATCGACATTCACATATGATTGAAGTTAATCACATGTGAACAACATGTATTCTTTATGGTTCTCAAAGTTCTCAACTACATATATATATATATATATATTACGCGAGAATTGTGAGAGCACATCTTAGCCATTTATTTTTTGATCAAAAGATCTGATTTTGAAGCTGACAATTTTATAAATATTTTGAAGTTTAATTTTGGCAGGTTCACATAAGAGTTGCTAGGGTGAAATTAATTTGTTGCTTCACAAAAGTTTTAACACAAAGAAGTTTTATTTATTTTTTATTACACCATGTTTGAACTAGTGAATCATTATGTATAAACCTTAACCTTTTCAAAAACTAGTGTTAACAAAAAAAAATTAACTTTATCTCATTAAAACTAAGTAAACCTATAAAAATAAATATTAATAAATTTAGAACCTTATGTTAATAAAAAAAACAAACGCTTCACCTCATGTGAAATCAAAAAGAAAAAACCTTCACTTGGCAAAAATGATGTGAACCCTAGAAAATCATACTTCAAAATATTTACAAAATTACCACCGTTAAAAATCAAGTTTTTTGATTAAAAAAAATGGGTAGTTAGAATATGTTCAAACCATTATCACGTGATCCTTGTATTTTTACGAGAATGTGTAGAGACGAGAGAGAGAGTGTGTGTGAACCTGAATAAGTTCCATGAGGAAGTGAACATCTTTTGCATAAAGTTCAGCAGACAGATATTTTACGGCCTGAGTAAGACCTCGACTTATCCGATTCTGTTTACAGCCGATTAAAAACATCTCCCGCCGTATCTCCGCCACATGCTCCTTCGCCGCCGACGTCATCACAGATCAACACAGCACAATGCACGATTCGTATAAACAAAACACTTACTTCAAACTCAATTAACCTTATCGATCAATGATGTATATATAAAATAATATGATTATATATAGAAATTGGAAGACCGCAAAATGAACATAACGTTTACAATAACTGATATTCGTCGTCGTAGTCAGTCAACTTTGAGTCCTCTCAATCTTTTCCAAAGCTTTTATAATAATGAAGGGTAAGTTACATTTTTAATCCTTGTTAAATATCATAGTTGACTTTATGAACCTTGTGAAATATGCTAAGACATATTACACCCTTAAAGTTATGGTACGTACGGCTAAACATAGTGGTCAACAATATTTGAAATGTTTTCGTAAACAGAATTTGTATTTGCACTAATCATCTAATTCAAAAGATATTATTTGTTCTATGAAAATATATAACAAGTTGAGAACACAATTGCAAAGAAAAAAAAAGTTAAACAAACACCGGAGCTCCTAATGTACTACAAACATAAAGATATGATTTACGTTTCGTTCCAGAGTTTTATTTTGGAGAGAAAGGTAATGAGTCGGAAAGAAGTAGAAGAGGAGAATGTGTTAACGAGTTTTTCATTGAAAGAAAGAGAATGAAAGGGAAGGAGAACTCTTTATATATTTCATTCCTAATTTTACTTCCAAATTGGATGGATTTGAAGAGAGAACAATTATTAACACATTATTTTCATTATTTATACCAAAAAAACGTTGATCAAATATATTATATTAATCCTATATAATGACGTGAACTTATCTTTTAAGGAGAAATTTGTAAAATTGTTGATCACTCAATTTTCACATTCCCTTAATTTCGTTATATCTTAGGAACACTAATTTATCACTCCCTCTTCTTTTCATTCCCATCTTTTCACCTTCTATTCATTTATTTTCTTTTTACGCTGAACTATGGAACAAAGTGTTAAGGAAGTTTTTTTCCGATTTATTGTACTCAACTGTAAGTTGTTTTTAATTTAAGGTACTCACATTTCAAATCACCATAAATAAAATAATAATAAAAACTGAGATTTTCGATATCTTAATAAGATCACGACAATTCAACTTTAAAATTAACATCTTAAACTATTATATCGTATAAATATCTCGATAATTGGTTCACTATTTGATAGTTTAAAGAAAATCATCACTTCTTTCAACTTTATAATCTTCGTTCCAACTTAATAATTTCGTATATGAGAATGTTGACCAAATAATGGTATATGTTTCTTATACCTAAGAAATTTGTCGAAAACCCATAGTTGATGAGAGGCTATATGCTCAACAAGTCAAAAGTTCTTAATTTGATCGTGATTAGAAAGTTGAGTATCTTAAATTAAAAACAATAAGTTTTGTACACTAAATAGGAATTGACTTAATTGTCCGGTGCTTTTTTTGTATTTTCTTTTTTATATACTAAAAAATACATGCATATCAATTTATGTAACCCAACTCATTACATTTAGAAGAGTAATTAAAAAGAATCATTAACTTCGACAATATATTATCGGATTGCTGCAAAAAGGATACTCTTGTCTGCTAAATTGAAAGTAGTTTTGTGGTTACAATTTAAAACTTTGGATAGAGTTTGGAGGTTGAGGATATTACAAGGAAAAGTTTGTAATATCATAGTTGATGTAACAAGTGAGATGTTTTGTACAAATCGTATCTTTTTAACGTATTTGATATTTTCTAATGATGATGGGTACGAATACCAATGATTTTGTAGCTGATTACACTTTTGATCTATGAAAAATCTTTATGTTCATGTTGTAGCTATTGATCAAGAGTTAACAAGTGTACATCGGTTTACATAAAATTGAACTATCAATGTCTATATTTTACTTTTCTACTGACAGTTTAAAAAAGTAAAAGTTGTACGTGTGGTCTCTCTTCTAATTAAATTGACTATTTAACATACCTTTAAAAAATTCAATAATTTGACATTAAGGGTAAATTCGACATTTTAATTGAAGGAGAGATTGGTCACAAGTGCAATAACTTTTGTGTTTTTGAACTGTCAGTGAAAAAAAATAAGTATATGGAAAAATCGTGCAATTATGTGTAAATGACATGACAAACCATGCAATTAGCTCATTCATTAATAACAAATTTTATGTTTGGATATGTTTCTTGTATTGATTGTTGCGTCTATGTACAACATTTTAATGAATAAAACAATAAGCAAACAACGTGTAGCTGTTGTGTAAATATATAATAAAATAAAAGATTGTTATATTTTGTTAATAATAATCTTACCAAGTATTAATTAAGAGATCGATATGATGCAAAAGAAATTTTTGGTAGGAAAATGTGAAGAGAATGAAAATTAAATAACTATGATACATCTGACTTGTAACTATGATTCACCCGACTTATAACGGTTATATTGGGTGACTATCAACTACTACCCTATCTGTTGGCGCCGAATTTTGACTTGTAACTATGATTCACCCGACTTATAACGGTTATGTTAGGTGATCATCAACCACTATCCTATCTGTTGGCGCCGAATTCCAGCTGCCATCGTTACCGTAAGAATCCAACAATATTATTATTATGAGGCACTAAAAATTTTAAGTATGATGCACCTTGTTTTTAATTATGATGCAACCTTACTTTTTAATAATGTACATGAATTTTAACTATGATGCACCTCCTTATTAACTTTTTATCTTTCTCACTAACATCTCTTTTTCTCTGAAACCACACCCGTTAATTAATTAGTATTAGTGTATTGCTTCATGTGTCACAAAATAAGTCTCCACCTTTCCACTTTAGTTTGTCAAAAAATAAAGTGTTCACTTCCAAAAATAGCATATTAATTTTACCATTTAACCTTCGATATATATTTTTTCTCAACACTGAAGGGGAAAGGTTTTTTATTCACTACTAATCTATGTAATTTTTTAAAGTCCGTAAAAATTTATATATGATACTTATCTTGGGATGAGGGAGTATAATGTAACCAAAACAAAATTCAGGTATCTCACTCGAACTTTTAGAACATATAACAAATGGAGAGAAAAAGGGGAAAGGTGATTGGATTTAATAGTGAAGGAAGCAATGGTAATTGGTCGATAACAAAGTGTTTATGTACGGAGGTTTACTTTTGTGTCTCGAGTCTCGGGTCTCCACTCAAAGAACAATTGATTTTTTATATTGTAGCCATCATCAAACGGATTTTTATAATTAAAGTATACGTGTGAAGTACAATATATTTATACGGTATTATAGTATAAGACCACTCCCCTAATAGAAGATTGAAAGTGACTGAAATCGACGTGTCACATCTGCGTTACGTCAGCTTTTTCACTAAATCAACAGAAACTAATGGCCCCTACCAATGATGGTTGATCATTTTTTTTCAGGGATCACAACTAATAATAAATTAAATAAACAATACACAATTAATTAATATAAAACAATTTCATTAAGATTAAAAACATTACGATAATTAAAAAAAATATTATAATTATTAAAATAAACAATTTAATTACGTTTATATTCAAAATTTTGTTGTAATAACAAAAATTCATTTATATAACAAAATATATATATATATATATATATATATATATATATATATATATATATATATAGTTGGGGGATCTAAAAAGAAGGAAAATTTTATGGAGAAGAGGGAGAAGGAATCTTGACCATTCATTTTATTTTTAGTTAAAAGGGTATTTTAGTCTTTTGTAATTTGATTCTTTTATTTAATATTTTGTTATTTAAATACATTAATTATGGGCAGTTTTTTGTTGCACGTATGACACTCCATCATTTTAGGAAACTATCAACCAAAATCTTTTCAATTATTTCTCACGTTTGGATTGAGAATCAAGTATTGCTAAATCTTCATCGAAAAAGAAAGCTGATATGTGCAGATCATATGCTATCGAGTACTGTTAACTATCAACCAAAATCATTTCAATTATTTCTTACGTTTGGATTCTATCGAGTGTTGTTAATTCTTCATCGAAAACCAAAGCTTATTCGCGCATTCTCAATTTTTTATACTCAATTTCGGTCCATATTTTCCTACAATCAACAATCTCGCAAACGATTCCTGGTGTCGAATTTGTAACTTATATTGGACAAGGATCCTAGTGACGAAACTTGGGAGCAATCTATAAGTGATTGTATTAGTTATTGAGTTACGGTTAATCGAAATAGCAAACGGCGATCAAGCGATAGAACATGATTCAACATGATCATACCATTTGTTACCCTTATTTAAACACACCTATACATATTTCCTGCATATATTATTATTAACAGTAACCTTAATATCATTAAGCATAAAGTAACTATGATTCAACAAAACCTGATATGATTTAGCAACGGTAACACTATGATTCAACATGATCATACCATTTGTTACCCTTATTTAAACATACCTATACATATTTCATGCATATATTATTATTAACAGTAACCATAATATCATTCAGCATTACATATACTATGATGTATCAACAATAAATTCAGTGCTTTTCACGATCTGCTCAAGAAAAGTAACACAGTGATTTAGTCATTTGGCATTTTTGATTCAGATCCGTCTTTGCACACACATAATAAACACATGTTCATTACAACTCTAAAAACAGATAACTGAAACACATCTGATCAATCGTATACTTCCAGCAATCCATCAACCCAAACTTTCAGAAGATCAAGGAAACATCCCATCACATTCCATTAGATTCAGGAGTCAGCGAACTAACTGCATGATCCACAGTAAAGAATAGCTTCATGAGTTAATTACAACAACTAAGTAACTAGCTTTGACAACTATGTTTCAATATAATTACAATAACATGATGCAACATTAGCTATAATATACTTACCCATTACCATACCATGCTCAAATAACCGCTGCATGGTGATTTAGTGATTCAACATACTGAATCAGTGCTTTTCATCATTTGCTAAACTATATTAACACATTGATTCAGTATTTCGGCCTCTTTGATTCAGCTACATCATTCAACCACATTCTAAACTAATTTTCAGTTGAACCCAAAAAAAAAAAAAAAAAACCTAACTTGCAATAGACATCTTTACTGATTCCAGGAATGCGTAAACCATAAAAATTGGAAAAATTACTAATCATTCCATAAAATTCCACTTCAGAAAACAAAAGCTAATGATCAAACACCCCTAACTTTTTACGCTCACTAATGATCGACACCCAATTTTAAGAAAACAAAAAACTAGAAACTGAATCACCTATTCAGTAAACGAATCAAATTAGCATAAACGGAAGGAGATACACTACCTTTCATGGCCGATTGTTTAAATTCTTTAGGTTTAACCATCTTTCCAAATGAATCAAACCATTGTGGCCGTCGAACTTATCCTGCATTCGATTAAAATTCAATTTCGGAACTATCGATATTTTGTGTTGAATCGTTACGTTTTTTGGCCTGCGGAATCACAACTAGGGTTTACTCGTAGGATAGTTATCGTTGATGCATATTGAAGAGGAATTTTTTTTAGATGATGATTCTGCATGTTGAAAACCGATCGGTTTTATTTTTCACATTAAATATGAATTGTTTCATTTTTTAATTGAACATAGGCAATAGACAATAATGCCCTTCACGTCTCAAAATTTGTATGGAATCCCATTGACTGATCCCAACCATTGAATTACTCATCTGATGACGAAGATTGCTTCTCCACCTTCTCCCTTTAAAAACCCTTATCTCTTATCCCAATCCTATATATATATATGGTTGGGCTTGTTGACCCATTTATCCAAAACCTTATAAAAATCAACATGGCCCATATATCCTAAACCTATAAGGCTATAATCGTCTTCGTTCATCTTTCATCGAAACAAAAAAAAAAGTTTAAACTCGTACAGGACCCACACCAAACAAAGAGACAACGCGTCAAAAAACCGAAAGAATCAACCGACGGCCATACCATCGGCGTCGGTTCCGTCGGTTGAAACTGATGGCAAACTGACATCTAAGACTTGAAGTAGGTGATGAATTGATGAATTCTTTTTGCACATATATATATAGCTTTTTTTCTGTGTGAATATTACGGTGGAATCTTAACATTTTTACAGTGATCTTATCTTTATGAGAAATGATTTATAAAAGTATGCCTTAGAATACATACCGGGCGATTTTTGAGCCGTTTTGACTCAATTCCTTATAGTTATTTTCTTACTATTTGTGTTAACTTCAAACTCATAAGGACTTGCGAATATATACTGTATTTAGACAAATGTAATAAACACGCTAGAACTTCACCACCTGACGCTTTATTCACGATAAAATATGCATCAGTTGACATAGAATTCTTCACAAAAAAATCAAGAGATGCTAGCTATTTGTCAAGAACATGGTAAGCATAAGTGCATAACTACATTTAATTTGTGGTGGTAGAAGTAACATTTATGTAACTGTTTTGAAAGTAAATCACTTGTACCCAAAATCAAATAATATGACTACTAGTATATCAGAATACTACATAATAAAATCAAGCATTTACACATTTTTTTACAAGCTTACTATTTTAAAAATTGGATATTACCATAGTACCTTTCTCCTTCAACAAATAGATATTTGTTGATTAAGATAATAATTTGCATATGTTATTTGCTCTATGTTTCTAAATATATCAAACATATTTGTAATAACTTACGAAAAACTTTATATGTAATTAACTATCTCTTACTAGAAACATTTATACAAAATAATCTAGCTCCCACTAAAACATTGACGATGATTTTTATTTTTTATATAAAGAACTACACATTTAGTGCCAATTTCCAACAAAATTAAGAGTTGGAAATATTTACTTTAACCTACACGCTCATATACAATTATTAGTCAAATAAAAGACATTAAAAAGTAAAATTATAAGGCGTACAAATGAGAATAATATTTAAACATAAATAAATATTTTTATCTTTTTATTTTATATATCGTTATTAAAGAAATTAAAAGTGATTTTCTTTAATTAGTTTTACATTAATTATGTTCGATTGTTAATTTTATTATTACATATGAATGAGAATCGATAATAACTTGAAAAAATAATTATATTTTATAATATTTATCTAAATCTATAAAGAAATTATAATGTTTGGAAGTTTAAAGATCATTTGAAAATACTCTAGTGCAAACACAATACTCTTAAACACGTGATCACATTATCTTAAACCATTGTTAATATCTTCACCGTCGCAATGCACGAGTGCCGTTCTAGTCTTATATGAATCTTATCTTGCTAAAAGTGTATTTTACTGATCAATTATTAGAGTATCTAGCTGAGAAAGGAAATAAAACATGAAACAAAATGGTTCATAGGTGCTAAATTAATTTGTTGGTATATGCATACATCAGATATGGGGCAGATTGTAGGTGATGTATGCATTTTTCTATAAATCCATAGTTTTTTCCTGTGTAAATATATTACTACAACAAACTAGTCTTAACATTTCAAAATTCAAAAGTGAAATGATCTTTCTGAAAAAAAAAATATTAGATGGATATGCGTTAAACATTACATATTGGACGACTTTTGATCCTTGTTAAATATCATAGTTGACTTTATGAATCTTCTAAAATATGTTAAGTTTATTACGGAGTACACCTTTAAAACTATGGTACGGCTAAACATTATGGTCAACAAGATTGAAATGTTTTCGTAACAATTATGTATTTGCACTAATCATCTAATTCAGAAGATAATATTTATTCTATGAAACAAACTAGTTTAAGACCCGCAAAATTATGCGGATTGACTTTATGATATGTCTTATATGGATGTTTTATATGGATTTAAGAAGTTTTTTGATGTTGGTGTACAGTACATCAATTTATATTGTTTTAAATTTAAATGAAAAATGTATTGAGGATTTGAATTGTGATGGATTTTGGATTGATAAGTCCAAATAAATAAATTAATTAATAGAGATAATATTATGTATGATATCACCTTGTTATTTGTATTAATATTCAATGATACTATATTATTTAAAATCGTACGAATATGTTTTTCCAAATAAGCAAATTTAACGGTTCAGCAAGTAAATACTATTTTGTATCTAAAAAATAACACTCTTTGCAGTACATGAGTGGTTTTCTTCCATATAAGTTACTCTCTGTAATTTAAGTCAATAACCTATAATGCATTACTTTGTCTTTTTAACTTTGACGAAAGATGACAAAACATGACAACTCAAATGCAGACTCTACTTACTCGAATTACGTTCACACAACCTTAGAGATTAAATAATAAAACATTTTAGGGATGTAAATCAAGTTATAGAGAAATAAATGGTAAACGAGTAAATTAATTAATCAATTATTGATAAAATTGTGCATGATACCACTTCCTTTTCGTATTTGTATTGTTTTTAATAATAAAACTACATTATGTGCCGAAAATTTTAATTAGTTAATTAAAAAGTAAAATTTTTAACTTTAAGATTTCAAATCTTGTAATTCGGTATAGTTTTTTTTTTCGTGTCTCAAATTTGTGTTGTGTTTTCAATAACTCATTTTTTTCGTTTCGCCAAAGTTACATACATGAGAATAACCGAAACCCACGAATAAATATTAAAAACCGATGAGTAATATTAATTGGGTACCCAACAAATATTGAGTTGACTATCAGTATGAATATACAAAATCAGTATGTGTATAGATACACTAAAACCCACCGAAAATCGAACCGTTAACATTTATAATCCAATAATTGTAAATTAGAAATTGAAAAAAGAATTCATTTTTTTTTGTAGAATTGAAAATAAATTGTTGGAGGGGTGGGGGTGGGGGTGGGGGGGGGGGGGGGGGGTGTTTGCAAAATTTTTAAAATAAAAACGATTTTAGGAAGAGTTTGAATTTTGAAAGAAATAATAAAGTAGTTATTAAATTGAAATTTAAAAAAAATATTTTGAGGATTATTTATACTAAAAAAAATAGAGGATTTATATTGTAAATACTGAAGGGTGTATATTGTAGATATAGAAGAGTATATTAGTCTTTTAGTCTCATAAAAATAGAATTAATGATGTCATTAAATTAACTAAGAGTTACATCTTAATTATTGATCTCAATCTAATGGCTAATATTCTTTCAAGATTTTTCCTTTTTAATATATAAGATAGAAGATTGGAAGGAAAAAAAGTTAAACGATACATAACAAACACCGGAGCTGCTAATGTACTACAAACATAAGAGATTTAAGGTAATTTCTTCTTTTTTTTCGATTTAATGTACTCAGCATTCACTTGTTGTCAATTTAAGGTACTCACACTTCAATACACCTTAACAAAAAAAAGAAAGAATAAAAAGATTTCCGATCTCTTAATAAGGGCACGACAGTTCAACTTTAAAATTAAAATTATTATATCGTATAAATATCACGATAATTGGTTCACTATTCAATAGTTTAGACAAAATCACCACTACTTGCATCTTTATAATCTCCGGTTCAACTTAATAATCTCCGATTAATTGTATATGTTTCTTATACCTAAGAAATCTCCGATTAACTGTATATGTTTCTTATACCTAAGAAATTTGTCGAAAAACCATAGTTGATGACCGGCTATATGCTCAAATGGTCAAAACTTCTTAATTTGATCATGATTAGAGAGTTAGAGCATCTTAAATTTAAAAACTATAAGTTTTGTACACTAAATAGGAATTGACTTAAAGTCGAGTATCATTTGCTTTTTTATCTATATCACTATATAATACATTTAACACTCTCTCTTCTAAAAAAAATTAAGATTAAGTAAAATAGGTCTCACTTACTACTTAATCTCGACTAACAACATTTTTCATCAATCAAATATCATATATACTTACTAGAGTTTTTTTTATTGGTTAAATATTAAAATTAACACTTATAATGGGACATCTCAAAATAATAATGTGGACATTTTAAATGTGATGGACGGAGGACAATATGCCTTTATTTTAAAAAATTCATTCGCACTTTCACCCACCGTCACCACTTTCACCGCTGCATTGCGCGGGAATAATGCTAGTATACTTTAAAATAGATAGATGCATATCATTTTATGTAAGCCAACTCATTACACTTAGAAGAGTAATTAAAAAGGATCATTAACTTCGACAATATTTTATCGGATTGCGAAAAAGATAATCTAGTCTGCTAAACTGAAAGTAGTTTTGTAGTCCAATTGTAACAATTTAAAACTTTGGATAGAGTTTAGAAGTTGAGGATATTACAACGAAAAGTTTGTAATACTCCGTATCATAGTTGATGTAACAACGGAGCGGATGTTTTGTACACAATCAATCATATCTTTTCAACTTATTTGATATTTTTCAAATGATGATGGATACGATTACCAATGATCTTGTAGTATACATTTTTGATCCATGCAAAATGTTTGTATATATAATCCAACAATTAACCAGAGTTAAAAAGTGTATTGTTCATCGTTAGACCATTTGCAACGCAGGTGTTTTGGTCCAGTTGGAGCCTCAGAACGCCCCATAACGCTGGCAACGGGGCATTTTGGAGGGCGTTCTCAGGGCGTCGATCGGTGAAGCACGGGCAGGTGTGGAAGCGTTGTCATGAGGCCCAGTTCACTTTCTTCCCTTTTGACCGTTTGAAGCTAATAAAAAAAAACAAAAAAAAACGACCGTTGGCCAATTTAAAAAAAGTAAATAAATAAAAAACTTTTGGACCGTTGAACGGCTATAATGGCAGGAAAAAAAAAATTTTTAAAAACTTTTTTCCTATCTATATATATCCACACTTCCTAAACTCATTTTTCACACAAACACATCTTCATTCTCCCATTTTTTTATACAATCTTCAAACACTTCAAAAAATCAACACCAACAATCATGTCTTCACCAAATGAATCCCCAAACCAAAACCCGAACACTCACTTTAATCCCGAGCAAATGTCATACACTAACCTCATGATGTTTGGAACTCCAAACACTCCCGGTGCAGCTAGCTCACAACCAACTCGACACCCAAATCCACCACAATACGGCATGTATCCACCACCACCATATTATCAACAACCTTACGATTACGGTCAACAACAACAACCATACTTCCACCACCAACAACCTTACTTTCAACAACCACCAACATTCTTTCCCCCCCAACAAACCCAACAACCCGAACCACAACCCGAATCACCCACCCAACGACCCGGAAAGCAAATCCAACAAAGTCCCCGAAAAAGAAGTCACAAAAAACGAGCGGAACCGGGTCCCAAATCATGTTCGAAAAAGAATTGGGCAGGAGCGGAAGAAGCGTGGTTGGCGACATGTTGGTGTGACACGTCGGAGGATCCCATCACCGGGAACAACCAAAAAAAGGGTACGTTGTGGACCACCGTTGAAGAAAAGTTTAACGCTAACGACCAAGGTTGGGTTCGCTACGCCGACGCACTATCCTCAAAGTGGCGATACATAAATAGGTATTGAAAAGATTTCAACAACATATACGAACAACACAGCAAGATGTCTAGGAGGGGCAGCGGCATCGACAACGAAATGGTGTATGATAGATTGGTTGCGGAGTACTTCCGGTTGTTCAAAAAAAGCTTCAACATGAAAAAAGCTTGGAATGTTGTAGGTTTCATCCAAAATGACGTAAAGTTCAAGGGGTTCAACACGAAGATGACGACTACTTCGCGGACTCGGTTGACCTCTCCAACGACAACCCGACCGGGCTTCCGAATGAGCTTTTCGAGGATGACCCGTTGCCACGGCTCATTGGCCGAAACAAAGCCAAAAAGATTACTAGGAGTTCTGGTTCTTCGGACAAGTACCCCCAAATCAAAGCTTCAAGAAATCGCGGAGTGTATGACCAACAGGAGCACGAAAATGTGTCAAGCCAAGAAAAAGGCGGTTGAAACATTCACTCGTAATGAAAACCTCCGGACCGCGATGCAAGGTGTTCAGTTCCTCTCAATCGACACCTCCCACATGGATGCAAAAACCCTACGAGCGCATAACAAGATGTGCAAAAAAATTATGGAACAATTTGCACACTTGTATGAATCAGACGACGAAGAGGAAGGCGGTGACGGAGGCGTCGAGGAAGGCGATGATGAAGATTCCGATGACGAGTAGTATAGTTTATGTTAGTTATTATCATTGTGGTTTTTAATTTCTAGGACTAGTAATCGCAAGTTTAAATTATTGTATTTTTAATTTCTAGGAACCGTATTGTAATTTTCAATTTTTAGGATCGTAATTTTATTTTTAATAAAAATGTAACGTTTTAGTTTTATTTTTAATGAATTAGTTTTTAATTATTAAATTGTAGTTTAGTTTAATTAAAAAGAAATTTTAGTTTCTTTTTTAAGAAAAATCAAAATTAAAAGAAAATGGTGGGGTCTGGGGATGATGAGCGTTCTGAGTTTACCACTGCACGTGCTGACTGGGCGTCAACGCTGATGTGACACCCAGAACGCCCCAAAATGCCCTGCAGGGTTGCAAATGGTCTTATGGTTTACATAAACATGGACTCTCAGTTTCTATATGACCTTTGTCCCCAAATAATTATTCAATTTTGACTTTTTAAAGTCTTTCTTTTTCAATTTTGACCTTAAATATTTGTGTTTGTATTATATAATATTTGATGAAAACTATACCAATGAAAATACATTAAAAACTCAATCCATTCATATAATTTGAATCAAATATTATATAACATAAACAAAAAAATTTAAGGTCAAAGTTGAAAAAGAAAGACTTCAAAAAGTCAACATTGGACAATTATTTGGGAATTAAGATAGTAATTTACTTTTTGCACTGATAGTTCAAAAAATTAAAAGTTGTTACGCGTTCGGTATCTCCTCTAAGTAGATTGACTATTTACCATACCTTTAATTATTTTTTAATAATATGACATTAAGGGTAACTTCGACATTTTAATTGGAAGAGAGATCAGTCACGCAATAACTTTCGTGATTTTGAATTGTCGGTGTAAAAAATAAGTATATGAAATGACACCGCACCTCCTCATTAACTTTTTATCTTTCTAACTACTCTTTTTTCTCTGAAATCATACTTGTTAATTAATTAGTATTAATCCATGCGCCCTAAAATAAGTGTCCAAATTTCAATTTTAGTTTGTTACAAAATACGTGTTCACTTCCGTAAATAGTATATTAACTTTATCATTCAACCCTCAATATTTTTTCTCAAAACCGATGCACAGAAGTCTATGCAAAGTAAGGGTAAAGGTATTTTATTCACTATTAGTCAATGTAATTTCTTACACTCCATAAAAAAATCTGATACATGACACTTATTTTAGGACTAGGAGTATATAGTAGAATAAGATTTAAATAAGTACAACGAACAACTTTTTGTGAGAATAGAGGAACCAATAGGAATGTGTCACATGTCACTAAACTCTCTTTCTCCACATTTTTCAAAATTAAATATCTCGCAAACGGTAAGTCAAAAAATCACAAAAAATGCACCATAAAAGTCAGCGTTTTATTCTCTTCGATTAAAGATGTGACAAGGTATATTTTCGAAGATTTTTTTCTATTTTTTGATGGGTTTTGAAAACAACTAACACATGTGTTAGGTAAAACATGTATTACTAGCTAGTAACACATGTGATACCATCGAGTAACACATGTAATACCAGTTAGTAGCACATCTGTTACTAATTTTGTAAAACCAAAAAAAAAAAAAAATCTTCGAAAATATACCTTGTGAGATGACAAAAATAAGAGAAAAAAACATACGCTGATTTTTATGGTGCAATTTTTATAACTTATTAACTTATCGTTTGTGAGATATTTGATTTTTAAAAACGTGAAAGGAAAATGAGTTTTATGACAGCATTACTATTGGTTCTTCCATTCTCACAAAAAACTTTTTTCTTATTCGCACATCACTCGTATCAAAACAAAATCCATGGTATTTCACTCGAGCTTAAGAACATACAACCTTAATGTGGGTACTTTTTATATACTTTTGTTGGAATATTATTGATAGCAGTTGGAGAGAAAAAGGGAAAAGGTGAACGGATTTAATAGTGAAGGAAGCAATGGTAATTGGTCGATAACAAAGTGTTTGTGTACGGAGGTTTAACTTTGTGTCAACACTCAAAGAATAGTTGATTTTTTATATTTGTAGTCATCATCAATGGATTTCTATAATTAAAGCATACGTGTAAAGTAATATTTTATTAATAAGACAGACAAAATTATACGGTTCGTCCATGTAGTTTGCCCAAAATTACACTAATCATCCCTGCATGTTTTTTTTGACATTGGTCATCCACGTGGTTGCATGTTGTTTCACTAATAGTCCCTCTCACTAACAGGGGTTAGTCAATTCCGTTAAATGAGGTCATGTGCAAGGCATGTGAGGGTATTTGAGTAATTTCTCTTTTATCCAAAGAAGGTCCTCTGTACCAACTTGTACCACAAGCATCAAAATTTGGACAGTAATAATAATTATTATTAATAATATAAATTAATTTACATCTCTAGAAAAAACCCTAGCGTTATATTAACCACCACCATCAAGCTCTAATCCCTTGTTCCCTCACTCCACCACCAACCCATTTCTCACACGCTCCAAGAAGAAAAAACCCACCGCTGGAACCACCCCAACTGCGTCGTTCGCTGCCACAGTTCAAGAAACCATCTTTGTCGGTGCTTTCAAAAACTGAAACCCAAATCGTTTTTTATCATTCTGAGCTAATGGGTATCGCTTTTTTGATGTGGGTGTCATAAAAATCAAAGCTTTATCAGTTTCTACGGCACCGGTATCTGGTCTGAAGTTAGCTGACCGGACGAATTAATCAACTGGAGGCGTAGGTTCATCAACATACGCCGCTCTGTTAATTGCATAGATCTAGTACTTTTAAACTGTAATCCACATACAAAGCCTGAAAATATTATTATTCAGATATGAAACTCGAAATCTGAAACTGTGATTCGGCGTGAATCGTCGATAAAAATGCGACGGCCTTCGACATCCATGATAAGTTGATAAATGATGAATCGGCAGCTGGAGCTAGGGTTTTGAGATGAAAAATTATTTTTTCATCGAAGGATTTAGAAGCTTGTTGGTAAGATTTAGGAATAGGTGATGATTTCTTGGTGATTAATTTGAAATGTGAAGTTAGATGAGCTTTCTCTACGAGAAACATAGCGTACCGTTAGAAAATCGATAAAATGAAGTCGCCGAAAATGAGAGATTGTTTCCGGAAAAGTTAAGTTTTATTCGCCGGAATATTATTATTATTTATAAATATAAGCATGTGGACGTTAAATTCAATTTGAATTATGATTTTGTGATTTTATAATTCTTATGTACGATTTCACCGGAATAATTGACCGATTTAGGCGGCATGCGCGATGAGTGTTAATTAATTTAACCGAAGAAGAAGATGTTTGAAGGCAGCGACAGAAAAACCGGCCGTCGTTAAGGGCGGTGGGAGGTTGTATGTTGGATGGTGTATATGTTTTCTTTATTTAATGTAAAAGAGTGTGTAAAATTATGTAAATACCCTCACATACCTCGCACATGACCTCATTTAACGGAATTGACTAACGCCCGTTAGTGAGAAGGACTGTCAGTGAAACAACGTGCAACCACAGGGATGACCAATGTCAAAAAAAATATGCAGGAACGACCAGTGTAATTTTAGGCAAACCACAGGGACGAACGGTGTAATTTTGTCTATAAGATATAAGATTTGAATAGTAAGATTCAAATGAGTACAACAATTTTTTGTGACAATGAGGAAATCAATTGGAATGCGCAATATGTCACTAAACCCTCTTTCCCCTCATTTTTTAAAATTAAATATCTCCCAAATGGTACGTTGAAAAATCATAGAAATTGCACTATTAAAATCAGCGTTTTATTCTCTTCGATTAGAAATGTAACAAGGTATACTTTTAACCAACTTTTTTTCGTTTTTCGATGGATTTTAAAAAACTTACCAGCGAGTGACACATGTATTACCTGCGACTAACACATGTGTTACCAGATAGTAACACACGTGTTACCAGATTGTAACACATGTGTTACCAGTGACTAACAAATGTGATACCAGCTAAGAACACACGTGTTACTAAATTTGTACAACCAAAAAAAAATCGTCGAAAATATATTTTGTGAGATGACAAATCGAAGAGAAAAAAATGCTGATTTTTATGGTGTAATTTTTAAAAAAATTTGACTTACCGTTTGTGAGACATTTGATTTTAAAAAACGGGAGAAAAATGAGTTTTTTGACACGTGACACATTCTTATTGGTTACTCAATTATCACCAAATTTTTCATTCTCATTAGAACGTCACTCGCTTGAAGTCGGTGACGAATGCTTTTTGCACATATATACATAGTTTTTTTTCTAAGTAAATATTTCACAACGGTGGAATCTTAACAATTTAAAAGTGATACTACGTATTATCTTTATGAAAAATGATATATAAAAATATACCTTCAAATACATACGGGGCAATTTTTGAGCCGTTTTGACTCAATTTCTTATAGCTATTTTCTTAATATTTGTCTTAACTTCAAACTCATAAGGACTTGCAAATACACAATGTATTCAGACGAATGTAATAGAGTTAGTGATGGGTTAATCCTCAAAGTTTCATATTTTTTCCGTTTTAACCACTCAAATTTTTTTCTAATAATTTAATCCTCAAAGTTTCAAAATTTTGATGGTTAAGTTTTTCTAGTGTAATCATCAAGCTTTCAAAATTTTCATGATTATGCAAACTTGAAGGATTAAATCATGTATAAAAATCTTGAGTGGTTAAAAAGGAAAAAAATGAAACTTTGAGGATTAAACCATTATTAAACCAATTTAATAAATCCACTAGAAATTCACCCTATACGTTTTATTCACGAGAAAATATGCATTAGTTGACATAGAATCCTTCAGAAAAAATTTCAGAGATGCTAGCTATTTGTCAAGAACAAGGTAAAACAAGGTAAGCATAACTACTATAAGTAATATTTAGGTAACTGTTTTGGAAGCAAATCACTTGTACCCAAAATCAAATAATATGTATGCTTGTCATATTGCAAAGTGGACATCGAAATCAAGTCATGATCCATTTCCAAGAGCTGCCATATCATATTTCTAAGTGGGTGGAAAAAACGGATCAAAAGAGGTTCTGCTAATTTCAGGTTTCGAGGGTGGGTCGGGACTCGGAAAGATAAAAAAAATAAAGGGATTAGTACCTAGAAATGCAACTAACTTGTACCCGATATCTTGTGTGTACCCAACTTACGTATGCTATTTTTAATGCATCAAACTTTCAAAAAATGGTGTTTTAATGTAACTTGTTGACGTGTCGCTCGTTTATGGCGACAAGTGGCATCCGGAGAGTTTGACACGTCAGTAAGTTACATTAAAACACCATTTTTGAAAGTTTAATGCATTAAAAATATCATACGTTAGTTGGGTATACACAATAGATATCGGGTACAAGTTAGTTGCATTTTCAGGTACTAATCACAAAAAAAGATATACCAAGTATGGATCATAACGGGTAGAACTGTAGAAGTGAGCTGCCATATAATATTTGTCCTAGGTGGCAAATTGGATTGGTTAAGTGGGTTGGAAAACAGGTCAATAGAGGTTTCGCTTAAACATATCATTTTTGGTATCCGACAAGATGGGTTGGGGAAGGTTAGATTGACAAGTAAACACATTCTTGTTCACAGTTAACATGCTAACAAATAGTTAAAGGTTATAGATTACTACAATAGTAATCTGAATTTTAGAATATGCCTATTTGCATATCATCTTATGTATGAATCTTATCTTGCTTAAAGTGTATTTTACTGATCAACTATTAAAGTATCTAGCTGAGAAAGGACTTAAAACATGAAACATGAAACAAAATTGTTCATAGATGCTAAATTAATTTGTTGCTATGCATACATCTGATATGGGGCAGATTGTAGGTGATGTATGCATTTTTCTATAAATCCATAGTTTTTTCCTGTGTAAATATATTACTACAACACTAGAATCTTAACATTTCAAAAGTGACATTATCTTTCTGAAAAAAATAAATATATTAGATGGATATGCGTTAAGAATACATATCGGACGACTTTTGAGCCATTTGACTCATATCCTTATAGCCATTTTCTTACTGCTTGCCATAACTTCATACTCATACGAACTGTTGGGTCAGAATATCCTCTAGTGCAAAGTTTCAAAAATTCTATAAGTTTTGTTTCCACTGCTGGAATTAATACCGCCAGTTAATCAGTTAATACCGTTCTCATTGTTTCTACCGCCAGTCTATTAAGAAGTTAACACCGCTGCATCATCTATCAATGTTTCCACTGCTGGATCATTCTGCACAAATCTGTGGGCCTGGCTACAACAACTTGTGTACCAGTCAACTTATAAAGCATGGGTGATAAACTGTAGCTGTCCATACTTAGACAACTTTGTAGTAATGCATTAAATGCTCACGTGTAAATGATACTATATTGATGTTATAAAATAGAGTTTTCCATAATCATTAAATGCAACTTTTGACTTAAAAAGAAACATGTATGGGTCTGTAAAGTGTGTGAATATATGCATCATCAAGTAGGTTTTAGTTTTTCTCTCAAGGTTTCTACGAAAATCCAAATGCAAAAAGAAAAGTGTATTTGTATTAGTTTTATCAATGAAATAATATTGAGAGTTGGTTTATGATTCTGTTTGTCAAAGATCATTATACAATCACTGTAATATAATTTCTTCCAACTTCCACGAGTGTGTTTCCGCCACTCCTTGTAGGATTTCTAAAGTATTTGAATATAATTGGTTTAGAGTGAAAGTGTTGGGACCAACAAGTGGTATCAGAGCATTGTGGTGCTTTGGAAGAAGGAAGAAACAAGAAGGGCTTGGCAGAAAGAAAGTTTAATCATACTCTTGGTATAAGGTGGTTGCAAGTGTTCTTAGTCATGTCTTCTGAAGTAATAGATGGCATTCAAATGTCAAAAATACCCATTCTCAGACCAGATGAGTTTGAGGACTGGAAACACAGAATCAAGCAACATATGTTGCTCACTGATTATCAGATGTGGGATATTGTTGAAAATGGCAGAAAATACAAGACTGATACTAATGGCATAAGGCTACCTTTAACTCATCCAACAACATAAGCAGAAAGAAAGGAGAGAAGTATAGAGATAAAAGCTCAAAGTACTCTGCTGGTAGGGTTACCAAATGAATATCAAAAGAAGTTCTGCAAGTTTGATGATGCAAAGGAACTTATGGAAGCAATTGAAAAAAGGTTTGGTGGTAATGAGAACACAAAAAGGGCTAAAAGATCTTTACGCAAACAATAATTTGAAAACTTTGTTTCTGTCAAAACAGAGAAAATGTCACAAACTTTTGAAAGATATTCAAAGTTGGTGAGTGAGCTTGAAAACCATAATGTAAAAATTGACAGAGATGATCTTAACAGAAAATTGTTAAGGTCTTTGGGAGATGAATGGACAATGTATACAGTTGGGTTAAGATAAAGGCAAGATTTGGATGAAAGGGAGCTAGATGATTTGTACAATGATCTCAAATCTTTTGAGCCAGAAGTGGAAAGCAAGAAGCAATCCAGTGGGTATACTCATGTTACTCAAAATGCTGCCTTTGTGTCAATAAGCAAAGGAAATGTAGATGCCAGCTCATATGGATCTACATCACATGTATATGGATCTTCTCCATCAGTAGGTGCTTCAAAAATACAAGATAAAACGGTTGATCCAGTGATGGAATCTTTCTTTGCCAGTCATGTGAACTCTTCACTGACTAATGAAGAACTTGAACAAATAGATCCTGAAGATTTGGAGGAAATGGATCTAAAATGGCAGATGGCTATGATTACTATGAGAGTGAAAAGATACATTCAAAGAACTGGAAGGAACAACTTTGCTCTTAAGAAGGATGATGCTACTGGTTTTGATAAGAGTAAAGTGGAATGCTATAACTGTCACAAAAGGGGGCACTTTGTAAGAGAATGCAGAACAGAAAGTCAAGAAGGAAATCTGCAGAGAACTGTGAATTTTTCAAGGGCAGGAGGTTTTACTGGAAATCAAAGAAGAAATGTTCATGTACAGGATCAAAATCAAAGTACTTCAGAAAGTGCATTGGTATCACAGGGTGAAACAGAAAGGGATTGGTCTGATCAGGTGGAATTTGAAGTAAAAAATCATGCACTTATGGCACAGACTCAAATGGAAACATCAGATGAGGTTCCTTATGAGGTACAATCCAAATTATGTTCATCTATTTGTAAGAAAACTGTTAAACAATATAGAGATCATAATGCAAAGGTTATTAGGGAACTTGATCAATGGGACTCTAGAAGTAAACTCTATGTTGCATCAATAGAGGATTTGGAAAAACAAATTAAGGCATATCAGGAAAATGAAAATCAATTCAAGTATGATATTGAATATGCCAAATGGGAAAAGAAAAGTCTGGAGGATTGGGTGGAAGAATTAAGCTTAAAGCTAGCAGAAACTATAAGTGAAAGGGAATGTATTAAGCTGACTGTCAATAAGCTAGAACATGCTTCAAAAGGAGTAGAAAACATGATTCAAACTCAAATACATGGTAGAAATAAAGCTGGCCTAGGTTATCATGAAGCACCTCCACCTTATAATCACAAATTATATCCCAACCAAACGTGACATAGACATAAAAAGTATAAAAGAGATTGTGTCTAAGGAAGAAAAACAGGTTGATCCTGTATTGATCCAAAGTGAGAAATCAATTGAAGAAAAAGCAAAATCAGTAGGAAGTTTAGATGATAAATTGATAGATGGACTTGAATCTAAATGTTCTGATAATGAGAGTAAAGTAAATGTCCCTAGGAGAGAAGAAGGTTTGGTAATGAAAAGAACACAAGTAACAGGGAAATTGTCATCAGAAATAACTAAAGAAAAGTTAGAACAGGGAAAAAGGATGTTTGTTGAACTGAGCAAAATGAATATACTCAACAGACATTGCACAGAAAATCAGTCTAAATCAGATCTAGGATATGTTAAATCAAAGGATAAACACATTAACAAATCAGTAAGCATGTCTGTAGATAACCATTTTATTAGTTCAAATTGTTCTGTGTGCAAATGCAAAGCAAGCATCTCTTCTTCATCTCAAAAGCTTCAAAAGCATCCAAACAAAAGACCCAGAGGAAATCAAATCAATTGGAATCAGATGGTTTCTCAAAAACTGGGAAACAATTTCATCATGAGAAAAGAAAGAGCATGCTTTATTTGTGAAAGATTTAATCATCTTCAAAATGAATGCTATCACAATCCCAAGAATTTTCAAAGGGATGTGAGAACATCATGGACAGAAAATGATAGAATCAATCATCAAAATTTCAAAATAAAAATTGATTCTGCAAATGTTGTCAAGAAGAGAAAGGCTAAACTGACTAACACTACTAGTATAAAAAACAATACAGCAGTTGTAAATCAAAAATTAGCCAACTGTGGAATTAAAGGTAAAGCAGCAATTACAAAATTTAACACTGTTAAGCACTTTTCTATGAATAACAAATTTAACACCGTCGGACAAAATTCAAATGGATCAGCTACTAACACCGCTAGATCCATTCATGCTGCTAAATCTAAAATAAGCTGGAGTAGAAAATCTGACAACACTCAAATTGGTTTCAAAATCAATGCTGATCCAAAATCAATGATCTTTGAGAGAATTGATTTTTTGGATGCAAAAGGGAACCCCAAAGCAAAATTGACAGTGGCTACTCAAGGCATATGACAGGAAATCAAAGCAAGTTTCAAGATTTTAGAGTTTTGATGGAGGATTTGTAGCTTTTGAAAGCAATCTCAAAGGAGGAAAAATTTCTGGAAAAGGTGTCATCAACAGTGAGAAAATGAGGTTTAATGATGTGTGATGAGACGCAAAAAGTCATGTTTTTGTGTGCCATTATCTCACCATTTTGGCCCAATTATTAATGAAAACACTTGAATATGAACTTAAACATCACATTTCATCATATGGGCTAAAATATAGACAATGTTTCAAGAATCGACAAAAACAACCTAAAAATGAGTAAAACAGAGCACAAACGATCATTGAATCTTCGGTTCACGTAATTTAGCACTTTTTGAGCTCCACAAAGAATTATGACCTCTAACTTATGTCATTTTCTTCGTTAGGAAAATACGATCGCGTGGATATAAAGAACGCTCAAAACGGATAAACGACGAAGAAGTTACGACCGAACGAAGAAACGAAGAACCGAGGAGCTAGCATACGGCTGAACCAGGCCGTATACGGCTGGTCCAAGCCGTATACGGCTGGACCTAGACCGTTTACGGTCTGTGCAGGCCGTATACGGCCTGTGCCCAGCCGTATACGGCCCAGTTCAGCCGTATTCACCCAATGCACAGCCGTATACGGTCCAGTTCACCCGTATTCACCCTAACTCGGCCGTATCGTGCCTTTGGGCGATAAAAATCTGATTTTTATTTGCCCTTACGATACGGTTGTGCATTTTGAAGTTTGGATACGGTCTACGGATACGGTTGTACGATCTCTATAAATACTAGCCTCATTTCATCATTTCAACACATCTTCTCACTTCTCAAGCAAGAAACACTTCAATACTTTCTCTCACTACTCTCTCTCTAGGTTTATGTTATAATTAGTGGTAGATTAGTATTTAGTTAGTAGAGGGGCAATCTTGTAATATTGCTTGGCGCATACTAGGAGTTCTGCTCGTGTAACGTTCAAGTTGTATTCAGCTACGCTCTTATTACGGTTATATCTATCCTTTATCTATTTTATTTTGATGATTGTTATTACTGTTATCATGTTAGATTTAGGATTGATTGCCATGATTAACGAGTAGTGATATTGCGTGTTTGCTATGATGTAGTTAGTCGTAAATTGGTTGGAATGATATTATAGTACTTTGATTTACTTTCTATCTATGATTTTAAACCTATCAAACTAATTGCCTTTCAACCAGTAAACGTGATTACGGCCTTTATGATGGGACGTCGCGAACCCCATCAAAGGTACTTAGTTATCTGTGTCAAACATGAACATGGTCTGATTTGTTAAACCGTGTGCACATCGCTTTCTAAATGAACGCTAAGTACATCGTCATCGAGGAAATAATGTTTTCTAATTTGAACGCAAAGTACTCTGTGGCTATGGAAATATGGTTTTCAAACTGAACACTAAGTACACTGGAGCCGTGGAAATAATGCTTTCTACTTTGAACGCAAAGTACATTGTGCCCGTGGAAATATGGTTTTCTAACTGAACGTGAATAGTGCACTGTTGACAAATTAGGGATTTATTGGGATTTAAAAGTAAGGGCTGGTTTATATCATAGATGGATAATATTATGCTTAAATACAAACTTAGTTAAGTAGTCTGGGTTAGCCTTTATGAAGCAATGTAAAGGTACCGTAAGACGGCTGATTATTCGGTATAGCGTCGACAACACCTCCGGTGTAGTTAACACGTGGAACCCGAGGAAAAGCCGCAGTTACTAAGCCTTGTGGAATAACGGCAACTCTGTGATCAGCAGAGCTGGTACCGACTAGGTCCTTGGTTCAGCAATGGAAACACCTTCGGTGGAGTACAGTGTGAGAGTCACGGAAAGAGTCGTTGTCATCGGTCTATGTGAATCACGAGTCATGACTCAACACCCAGACTCACAAAACCATCGATAGAAAGTAATCAAGCACACTCTATAAATTTGGTCTTAAATGTTTTATTTAGATTAGATATTATTGTGGGGTTAAGAAAGGTCGGACATTGAGTTGGTTTGTCGCCTTATTCATGCACCCAGGGTTTCATCGTAGATAAGGGTCGCTATACCTTCACCGGTTAGTGTTGTGGGCTGGATAAACTACTCCGATCAGAATCAAGATAGACTAGTTGCTCAGTGACATACTGATCGAGAACTCTATCAGTAGGGGGCTAGTGCTCACTCCACATAATACCTGAAATAAATAAAATACAAACCTTTAGAATACGTTCTCATTCCAACCAATAAGGCTACTGAAATCATAGCAAACACTCCTCTCTTGATTATCTGCTATCTACATTTATTTTATTCCGCTTTAGTTTAAACTTTCTGCCTAAGTATAAAAACAAACAAAAACAAAACCCCAACCAAATCTTTTTAAAACCCACTAGATTGATAAGTACGCCTGTTTCGTCCGAGATCCACAATACACTGACTCAAAGAACGACCCTAGGTCATCCTTACTGCTATACACCAAATAGTAAGTAGGTATACTTAGGCCCCGCACATATAAATTTTAAAACTCAACTGATCCGCGCCTCGACGGGCGGTCCGACGACGGGGTGAGAACCCCGACTGACCGTTTGGGCGCGATCAAGTTTTTGGCGCCGCTGTCGGGGAGTCAGCCGTAAGATCTGAAGACGTTCTAGACGAATTTCTCTTTCTAGTATCCCGTAGTTTAGTTTTGGTTTTCCTTTTTCCTTGTTCCATTCGAAAATTCCTTCCCACAGCACACAACGATATTTGACCCGATCATCCGGATTCGAATCTCTCACTTTCGTACCCGATCCTGAGAAGATCATCCGAACGATCCGCAAGGAGAAACGCATCCGCAACCGACAACCGATGGCTGCACGTGTCACGCTTGCCGACAGCACCAAACCATCAATTGAAGGTCGAGGTGGACCCATCAGCTATCCGGTCATTGACGGCGCGTCCTTCGAGCTTAAACATCATATCGTTCAGCTTATCAAGGAATTCTGCCAATTCCATGGTTTACCCCATGACGATCCTAACGCCCACATCAACCGATTCATTCAGACTACCAACTCGTACAAGCAGAACGGGGTTGATCAGGATATAGTCCGTCTATACCTATTCCCCTATTCGCTTACTCACCACGCTTTGATTTGGTTTGAGGGATTAGAGACCGGCTCTATCTCCTCCTGGACGGATATGGCTACAAAATTCCTTACTAAGTACTTTCCTCCGGCTAAGCAAACCAAGTACAAGAATGACATCATGAACTTCCACCAAGCTCATGATGAATCTATCTACACAGCATGGGAGAGATACAAGAACCTGTTGAACAAATGCCCTAACCACCTTATAGAGAAAACCAGTCAGCTGTGCACGTTTTACAACGGTCTCGCTCCGAACCATCGCATTACCCTTGACGCCGTTGCTCAGGGCAATTTCATGCAACTCACCGATGAGGAAGCTTGGAACTTGATCGAGAATATGATGATGCACCATCACGACTGGAACTCTGGTGAGCATTCCTCATCATCAGCACCGATTGCTGCACCCAATCCATTTCAGACCGAAGCTATCAAATCTCTGACAGAGAAGATCGAGCACCTGACGAAGCAGATCGGCGAAATGAAGAAACCATCCCAGCATCAAATTCATGCATGCCAGAACTGTGCCAACCTCCCAACAGAAAGTTATCAGGTTGAGTACGAGGATCCTGCTGACGGAACGGTTTACTACGCTCAATTTCCAGCTCGCCAACAAAATCCACCTGGCTTCGCTCGAACCTCTCCACCTAGGACTAGAGGCACCCAATACCCACCTAGGAACCAACCACCCTTTCAGCCCAACTACCAACCTAGGTACCCGACTTACCAACAACAACCCCAACTCACCTATGACCAACCACTATCATTGACTGCACCCAACGCAGATCAATCGACCGAACCCTCTAAGACAATAGTACCCATTACTAGTACAGATGATACCCTCACTAAGTTCATCCAAGGCCAGCACCAAATTAACCAAAAGACTAGCGCTAGGCAGGTCCAAACCGACCTATTCATTAGGAACCAACTGGCCGTTCTCAAAAATCTTGAGACCCAGATAGGACAGCTAGCCCAACGTCTTGACTCTAGGCCCCAGGGTAATCTCCCTAGTAATACGGTACAAAACCCACACGTAGAAGAGGCCAAACAGATGAGTACTACAGACAAGAAGGTGGCACCGAGCCAACCTCCCACTCCTTCTCCGGTGAAGAGAGATACTCCTGTCCCGCCGACAGTTGAGTCCCCGTCTGTCCCTACACCACAAAGGGAAGTACGCATCCCGTTTCCCGACCGTCTTAAGAAAGCCTATAAGGTTAACGACTTCCGTCTTGATGGAAAGTCCGTGGACACCGTGTCCCGAACCCCTTCCAGTTCAAAATACATCCTAAAACTCTTGTCGACCAAGGATAAGGTACCCGAAGTACCCAATATCCCACTGAACGCGGAATGTTCAGCTCTTATAAAGAACTCTATCCCTGAGAAATTAGGAGATACTGGACGCTTTACCCTTCCATGTTCGATCTATCACTCGGGCATGATACACTCTCTAGCCGACCTAGGAGCCAGTATCAACCTGATGCCCTATTCGCTTTACACTAGATTGGAATTAGGACCCCTTAAACCGACCAAAATGAGTGTCCAGCTAGCTGACCAATCCATTAGATACCCTAAGGGAATAGCTGAGAACATCATGGTTCAAGTTGATAAGTTCCTATTTCCCACAGACTTTGTAGTGATGGACATTCAGGAAGATGTCCATATCCCTATCATCTTAGGTAGACCATTCTTGAACACCGCACGCACTATCATAGATGTTTACTCTCAGACTATCAGTCTTAGATCTCATGGAGAGACTATCACCTTCAAGATCGATCAAGCTGATCAGTCTGTCATAGAGCATGCGGAGATATGTGCGATTTCGACAGAAAGAGTTACCACGGATGATGACACTGAACCAGACACTCCTATGTCTGACGAGCCCATCACGATTTCTTCCGACACTGAGGAAGAAGAGGAAACTGAGGAAGAAGAAGAGGAGATAGAAGAAGAAGAGGAAGAGCCAGTGGAAGCTACACCTGAGACACACCCTCCGACCGCAGAGATCATGCAGATAGACTATGCTTTAAACTTCATCCCTCTGCCGGAAAGCGACTCAGAGGACCCTTCGATTGACCACTCCCTGGATGATGAGTCTCTACTCAAGCCACATATACCTCCTCGAGGGATTCCACCCCTTGACTCATCCGAGCCTCGATCACATTTTGAGCTTGGAGGTACATCTGGATCAAGCGATGATTCTGACTCTCAGGACGAGAGGGATATCGAGATGGACTCTTCCCAGCCAGTATCACAGATCACCGACGAGTCCCAACCACTCACCAACGCTGTTGAGTTTCCAGATACTTCAGCAATATGGGGTGATGAGGACGATATCGTTTTCATTGATGTTCCGATCGATACTCGCTCCATTCGCCTTCACCTCACTCCGATCATTCCCCCTCCGGCCATTATCCCTCCTCCTACTATAAGAAATATCGAAATCCCGATCGTGTCTGAACCAGAAGAAATGCTTAGTGCTATCGAAGAACACGAGGAGGATTTCCGAACTCTGATTGCGATTATACGAGATTCTACTATTGAATACACGCAACGTCAGAGGGATGTTATTGAGGACATTGAGACTGAATATGAGGTCTATCAAGCCAACTCCTACCTGAGTCCGCAACATCTAGTTAGTCGCATCAACGCCTTCGCCAACGACCTCGCAGGAGAATCATCAGACAATGATGAACCTTTCCCCGATGAAGAGGAATTCTATGAAACACAGAAGACCACGTATGGCCAGGTGTATCAAGCGTTTATCAGGTCCGCATTTCCATATTCGCGCCAACAGATGGAGTTTCTCCAAAATTTCAGACACAACATGGATTATGCTACCGGGAACCCTGAAAATGAAGTAGATGTTCAGCTAATGGCGGATCTCAAAGGACTTCTAGATTCTTTGGCTGATAATGATCACATTGACGAGTCCTCACCACACAGATTTTTCATCAACTGCACTATCGAGCATCACGCCCAGATAATCGTCGAAAAGTTAGAACAAGTCAGTTCAAACGAGAGAGCACGTGCCATCCCTTCTTCAGTGCCAGAAGGTTTGACGGTTAACGTTGCATATTTCGTCTCTGAACGACTTAAGGACATTTTCGGTTCTATCCTATGGGAGCAGCCCAGACAGCTATTCCACAGTGGGTTGCGTGAGGTCTACAACAGGATGATTAACATCTTCCTGAAACCAGAGCTCACGTATACCGACCATCAGAAACAACTGATCCAAGCATACACAGATCCATTGAAGAACTAGGGAGGGACATCAGCAATGCCACTCATGAGGACATCCACCTACGCTTCTTCGGATTTATGGACACCCTACGGACAGATCGACCGGTGCGTGAGACTCTTGAGCACGATGGAGCCATCCTCGTGGACACTAATGGACCAATCTCCAAAGCAGTCCAAGATGCTATAATGGATCTTTTATACTTACAAAGGACTGCTGAGGAGCATTTCCATACCTATCCTCTTCATGTGGCGAGAATCCCAAACATCACAGAAGTCATCGCACGACATTTTATGAGATTCTACCCACCAAACCCCAGGACACTTCCATTCCGCATCCCAAGTCCTGGGAATTCATCTTTTGGCTAATCCAAGAGGAAAAGTCGAGCCCTCGACTCTAAATAGAAGCGCTTCTCGGGAGGCAACCCGTGCAATAAGTATCCTTAGTATTAGTATTAGTTTTTAAATTCCAAGAAGTGATATATCTCTGACTATCTTTCACACTTGGGTATCAAAATGCTTTCAAAACACCACTTCAGCTTTTACCGCCTAAATCCAGGAAAATAGGAATTAAAACAAGGCATGTGTTTCGAGCATTTGAGGTACTTGCGTGCTACTTTCACGCATTATGCTCGAACTCGTTTAAAAACACATGACTTAAAACCCGTTTTGAATTAAAACATCTTTTCGCATTCTGGATTTAGGCACTTTCGGTAAAAAGCTATAATAAGAAGTCGGTAAAAATATACCCAACGTGTTCACACTTACGAGATATCTTCACAAGAGAGTGAAAGAGGTGAAAAGATGGAAGCAAAGCTGTTAATTGTAAGTTGCGCACGCTAATGCCGAAAAGATCTTTATGGAGCCACCACTAAAAAAGAATTCCTGTCAAAGATCTCCTCTTCAGCGCATCTTCCAGAATTCCATCATTCAACCTTCGCATCAATAGGGGAGTTCTCTCGTTCTCACTCTCGTTTTTGATATGATTGTTAGCTTTAATTTCTCATTAAAGTAGTCTATGCCATATCCCAAGCTTATCACTAAGTGTGGGATTCCAGCCCAAAATAAACACTTGAGTAACATTTTCCGATTTGTTTAAACTCTAAGTGTGGGATTTTTCTCAAATCCCAACTCAAGAGAACATTAGGGACAATGTTCCTCTAAGTGTGGGATAGCGGTATAGAATACCTTAGGTTTTCTTGTTAGATTCTTATTTCCAAAAGCAAACTCAGAAAATGTTTCTCAAAATCATAAGCTTAACTTCGACAGTGGAGATACCACTCATTCAGTTGGCTTAATTTTCAAAAAAAAAAAAAAAAAAAAAAATCTCATTTTTTCTCAAAATCATAAGCTTAACTTCGACAGTGGAGATGCCACTCATTCAGTTAGCTTAGTTTTCATAAAAACTCACTTTTGCTAAAAATTTTCAAAATTTTTGAGTTAAAATATCTTAAGAAGGAACATTTTCGTACATAAGTAGGGTATTTTGGAAATTAAGAGTAAATAAGATAGGAATTTCTTAGGTATAAAATGATAATCTAAGAGGGGCATCGCATGGCTAGGCACAAACAAACCCAAAAACTTGCAGTGAGGTATCTTGAGCCAATACAAGCATTCATCTTTAATGCTTCACTATTCGTTTGTTTGAGTGTGCCGATGCATGCATCCGGAATTAGAACTTGCTCCTGGTATGCACTTCAAGACCACATTGGTAGAGTACCGTACGCGGTATAGGTGCAGTTAAATGACCTTGACATTCCTTAGGATTTAACCCCTTGTTCATCATATCTCTTCAAGCCCAAAACCCTTCCAACACTCATCTTTAGTGTTGATGATCCGCTTAGATAACCCTGTTGAGCCTTAGCCTGTTCATTTCTTCCAAAACCCTTTAAACCTTAAACCATTTATTCCACACCCACCAAAACTTATCTTAGAAACTTTCAGCTTGTGGAAAATGATCATTTAAATGTCCTTTTTGCTAACACTCCAAATCACAAATACTGGTGTTTACTCAAAATCTCTCGCGTGCGTTCCCTGGATAAAAATCAAAAGTTGAGAGTTTACGGTGTGAAAAATTGACACCAAGTAAATGCAAAGTCATCAGAAGGATGAAAAAATGAAAGAAAGAAAAGGATTTCAAAAAGGGCAAAAGAAAGAAACAAAATGAAAAATCCCTAGAAAAGTCCAAAAATAGAAGAAAAAGAAAAAGAAAATAGAATAAAGCTAAGTGCTTCGAATCTCTCGAAAAATTCCCGCTCTTATAAAAGTCATAAATTCCCTTGTGTATTTTCAAAAGATAAAAGTCAAAAATAGCTATCTTCTTCCCGTATTGTTATCCGTTTCCGTTTTCATTAAAAAGGTTGTTTAAATATTGTTTTTCAAAAGTTTAGAAGTCCTAAGATAAGCAAAACCCTTTACAACAATTTCCCACTTATCCATACCCCGTAACCCTCACCTGCCATTACAACCCACTCTGAATGTCCTGGGATAGCTAGCACCGTCCTCACCTAAGTGGTGGAGATATGATTCTCGAGCAAGCCTATGACGATGGATGTTGCATGACTGGCTTATGAGCGATTTCGTTTGATTAGATTGATAGGTAACCCGAAACACTTTTGAGTGAATTGAGTGACCACCTGGTGAGATCGCCTAGTCATGTATATTCCAAGATCGCGAGAATTGAAAACATGCCTAAGAGAATCATTTCAGGCCTCTGAAAGGAATACCTTACTTTCGCTTATTTCCAGGATATGTTGCTTTTATATGAGGATGGTTGTTTTTGATATATTTTGATTCCCCCCAAAAATAAACTCATATTTTCAAAATATTTTTCCTAAAAGCAAGTGAGAATTTTGAGTTTTGCTTGAGGACAAGCAAAGTCTAAGTGTGGGATATTTGATGACACGCAAAAAGTCATGTTTTTGTGTGCCATTATCTCACCATTTTGGCCCAATTATTAATGAAAACACTTGAATATAAACTTAAACATCACATTTCATCATATGGGCTAAAGTATAGACGATGTTTCAAGAATCGACAAAAACAACCTAACAATGAGTAAAACAGAGCACAAACGATCATTGAATCTTCGGTTCACGTAATTTAGCACTTTTTGAGCTCCACAAAGAATTATGACCTCTAACTTATGTCATTTTCTTCGTTAGGAAAATACGATCGCGTGGATATAAAGAACGCTCAAAACGGATAAACGACGAAGAAGTTACGACCGAACGAAGAAACGAAGAACCGAGGAGCTAGCATACGGCTGTACCAGGCCATATACGGCTGGTCCAAGCCGTATACGGCTGGACCTAGACCGTATACGGTCTGTGCAGGCCGTATACGGCCTGTGCCCAGCCGTATACGGCCCAGTTCAGCCGTATTCACCAAATTCACAGCCGTATACGGTCCAGTTCACCCGTATTCACCCTAACTCGGCCGTATCGTGTGTTTGGGCAATAAAAATCTGATTTTTATTTGCCCTTACGATACGGTTGTGCATTTTGAAGTTTGGATACGGTCTACGGATACGGTTGTGCGATCTCTATAAATACTAGCCTCATTTCATCATTTCAACACATCTTCTCACTTCTCAAGCAAGAAACACTTCAATACTTTCTCTCACTACTCTCTCTCTAGGTTTATGTTATAATTAGTGGTAGATTAGTATTTAGTTAGTAGAGGGGCAATCTTGTAATATTGCTTGGCGCATACTAGGAGTTCTGCTCGTGTAACGTTCAAGTTGTATTCAGCTACGCTCTTATTACGGTTATATCTATCCTTTATCTATTTTATTTTAATGTTTGTTATTACTGTTATCATGTTAGATTTAGGATTGATTGCCATGATTAACGAGTAGTGATATTGCGTGTTTGCTATGATGTAGTTAGTCGTAAATTGGTTGGAATGATATTATAGTACTTTGATTTACTTTCTATCTATGATTTTAAACCTATCAAACTAATTGCCTTTCAACCAGTAAACGTGATTACGGCCTTTATGATGGGACGTCGCGAACCCCATCAAAGGTACTTAGTTATCTGTGTCAAACATGAACATGGTCTGATTTGTTAAACCGTGTGCACATCGCTTTCTAAATGAACGCTAAGTACATCGTCATCGAGGAAATAATGTTTTCTAATTTGAACGCAAAGTACTCTGTGGCTATGGAAATATGGTTTTCAAACTGAACACTAAGTACACTGGAGCCGTGGAAATAATGCTTTCTACTTTGAACGCAAAGTACATTGTGCCCGTGGAAATATGGTTTTCTAACTGAACGTGAATAGTGCACTGTTGACAAATTAGGGATTTATTGGGATTTAAAAGTAAGGGCTGGTTTATATCATAGATGGATAATATTATGCTTAAATACAAACTTAGTTAAGTAGTCTGGGTTAGCCTTTATGAAGCAATGTAAAGGTACCGTAAGACGGCTGATTATTCGGTATAGCGTCGACAACACCTCCGGTGTAGTTAACACGTGGAACCCGAGGAAAAGCCGCAGTTACTAAGCCTTGTGGAATAACAGCAACTCTGTGATCAGCAGAGCTGGTACCGACTAGGTCCTTGGTTCAGCAATGGAAACACCTTTGGTGGAGTACAGTGTGAGAGTCACGGAAAGAGTCGTTGTTATCGGTCTATGTGAATCACGAGTCATGACTCAACACCCAGACTCACAAAACCATCGATAGAAAGTAATCAAGCACACTCTATAAATTTGGTCTTAAATGTTTTATTTAGATTAGATATTATTGTGGGGTTAAGAAAGGTCGGACATTGAGTTGGTTTGTCGCCTTATTCATGCACCCAGGGTTTCATCCCAGATAAGGGTCGCTATACCTTCACCGGTTAGTGTTGTGGGCTGGATAAACTACTCCGATCAGAATCAGGATAGCCTAGTTGCTCAGTGACATACTGATCGAGAACTCTACCAGTAGGGGGCTAGTGCTCACTCCACATAATACCTGAAATAAATAAAATACAAACCTTTAGAATACGTTCTCATTCCAACCAATAAGGCTACCGAAATCATAGCAAACACTCCTCTCTTGATTATCTGCTATCTACATTTATTTTATTCCGCTTTAGTTTAAACTTTCTGCCTAAGTATAAAAACAAACAAAAACAAAACCCCAACCAAATCTTTTTAAAACCCACTAGATTGATAAGTACGCCTGTTTCGTCCAAGATCTACAATACACTGACTCAAAGAACGAACCTAGGTCATCCTTACTGCTATACACCAAATAGTAAGTAGGTATACTTAGGCCCCGCACATATAAATTTTAAAACTCAACCGATCCGCGCCTCGACAGGCGGTCCGACGACGGGGTGAGAACCCCGACTGACCGTTTGGGCGCGATCAATATGCACTATGTTGAACAATTGAGGTATAATTTGCTAAGTGTCAGTCAGATTACTGAGAAAAAGAATCCAGTTCATTTTACTGACACAGAATGTTTTATTATTTGTGACAAATTTAAAATTGATGAAAGCATGATTTTAATAAGAATTCCCAGAAAGAATGATATGTACTGCTGTGACTTAGCAAATATGATACCTCAAGAAAGTTTAAATTGTCTTTTCTCCAAAGCATCTGTAAGTGAATCAAATCTCTGGCATAGAAGGATGGGTCACATGAATTATAAAACAATAAATAAATTAGTTAAAGGAAAACTTGTAAATGGTTTACCTGAAAAGAACTATTCATGTAATGACCATTGTGTTACATGTCAAAAAGGAAAGCAACATAAATCCTCCTATAAATCCAAAATCCTTAACACAAACTGTACTCCTTTACATTTATTGCATATGGATCTGTTTGGTCCTACAAATGTGAGAAGTTTAGGAGAAAAAGTATATTGTCTGGTGATAATTGATGATTATAGCCGTTTTAGTTGGGTATTCTTTCTTAGAAGTAAGGATGAAACATGTGAGCAACTTTGATCATTGATCACTAAGATAGAAAATCAAATGGATAAAAGGGTTAAAATCATAAGAAGTGACAATGGCACAAAGTTTAAAAATCATCTGATGGATAAATTCTGTGAACTCAAAGGTATTGAAAGACAATTTAGTGCTCCTAGAACCCCTCAACAAAATAGAATATCTGAAAGAAAGAATATGTTACTAATTGAGGCAGCTAGAACCATGTTAGCTGATGCTAAATTACCCATGACCTTCTGGGTAGAAGCAATCAGCACAGCTTGCTATGTTCAAAACAGAGCTCTGATTGTAAAGCCACACAACAAGACACCTTATGGACTATTCTTTAATAAACTACCTTTAGTCAGTTTTCTCAAACCATTTGGATGTCTTGTCACTATCCTAAACACCAAAGATCATTTAGGAAAATTCAATAACAAAGCAGACGAAGGTATTTTTGTAGGATATGAAATTCAAAGCAAAGCTTACAGGGTTTTTAATCATAGGTCTAGGGTAGTGGAAGAAACCATGAATGTAACTTTCAATGAAAACACACATTGTGTTGAAGGAAAATGTCCTGAATCTCTGTTTGATATTGATGCACTAACTAAATCTTTCAGATTCATGAATGAAAATGAAAGTGCAGGAACATCACATGAAGTTGCATGTGGTCAAACTAATAAGAAATCATATGAATATTTATTTCTTCCTTTTTGGTCTCCAGATACACCTGAAAGTTTGCAGTCCATTCCTCAAAATTTATCACAAAGCTCAGAACAGATTACACCCACTCCCATTGATGGAAGTACATCATCAGAAACTGCAATACCTCCAGAAGATGAATCTGTTCACATAGAATCAAATGATGCAGTTCACAATGCAACTGAAGATACATATGAAACTGTAGATGAAGATGAAGATCATGATCCACTCAACATACTGGATCTAAATGAAACAAATCTGGACTTTGATCCTTCACTGTCTTCATCCTCAAATTATCTAACTCACAAAAACTATCTTCCATTGGAAAATGTGATTGGGGATATTGAAAGTGGGATGCAAACCAGAAGTCAGGTAAAGTCAAGTGCTGATAACACACATGTTTCTTTGTTTGCTTGTTTCTTGTCACAGGTAGAACCCAAGAAGACTAGTGAAGCTTTAAGAGATCCAAGTTGGATAGAAGGTATGCAAGAAGAGATTCTTCAATTCAAAATTCAGAAAGTATAGACATTAATGGATCTTCCAAAAGGAAAAAGAGCAATTGGAACTAAATGGGTATACAGAAATAAAAAGGATGAAAGAGGTATTGTAATTAAGAATAAAGCTAGACTGCTTGCACAAGGTTACACTCAAGAAGAAGGAATTGATTATGATGAAGTATTTGCTCCAGTAGCTAGGATTGAGGCAATTAGATTGTTCTTAGCCTATGCCTATTTTAAGAAGTTTAAGGTATACCAAATGGATGTGAAAAGTGCATTTCTGTATGGCACTATTAATGAAGAGGTATATGTTTGCCAACCTCCAGGATTTGAAGATCCCATGTTTCCTGATAAAGTGTGTAGGTTAGAAAAAGCATTATATGGTCTGCATCAAGCTCCTAGAGCATGGTATGATGCTCTATCTACTTATCTAGTTAGGAATGGATTCAAAAGAGGTGCAACTGATAAGACTCTGTTCATCAAGAAAGTTTATGATGATATTCTACTGGTCCAAATTTATGTTGATGACATTATTTTTGGATCAACAAGGGATGCACTATGCAGAGAATTTGAATCTCTTATGCACAATAGATTCAAAATGAGTTCAATGGGAGAGTTAAACTTCTTTTTAGGATTACAAGTTAATCAAAAGCCTGATGGGATTTTTATTCATCAAGGAAAGTATGTTGGTGACATACTGAAGAGATTTAATTACACAGATGTGATAATTGCTAGCACTCCAATGGAAACACATCAAAAACTACATGCAGACCTTGAGGGGGAGAATGTTGATGAACATTTATATAGGTCTATAATTGGTTCACTAATGTATCTGACCTCTAGTAGGCCAGATATAATGTTTTTTGTTTGTGTTTGTGCTAGATTTCAGGCAAATCCTAAGATGTCTCACATTCATGCAGTGAAAAGAATCTTTAGATATCTTAAAAGTCAATCAAAATTGGGCCTTTGGTATCCAAATAATTCTTCATTTGATTTAACTGCATACATTGATAGTGACTATGGAGGTGCCAACATGGATAGGAAGTCAACATCAGGAGGATGTCAATTTCTGGGAGAAAGACTTGTGTAATGGCAATGTAAGAAGCAGACCACTGTATCCATATCAACAGCAGAAGCAGAATATGTTGCAGCTGTTGCTCACAGATTCTATGGATTCAAAATCAAATGCTTGACTATGGTTTGACTTTCTTAAAAACCCCTATGTTTATTGATAATAATTCTGCAATCAGTATCATATGCAATCCAGTAAAACATTTCAAGACCAAACACATTGAAATAAGATACCATTTTATAAGAGATTGCAATGAAAAGATGTTAATTAAAATTTTCAAAGTACATACTGATAATCAATTTGCAGATTTGTTTACCAAATCATTTGATGTTGACAGATTTACATTTTTGGTAATCAGTATTGGTATGATAAATTCAAATTAAACCTCTCTCATTCCTCTTTTGTAAAATCCTGTTGTTGCTTTTTAATACTTCTGTTAGTACTACTAATATACAATGTTAATACTAACACTGATAGTTTGATTTGTACCGCTGGTATCACTTTCCACCGGTATCAGATTAACACTGTTGGACTTTTGTCTGTATATATATATATATATATATATATATATATATATATATATATCTATGTTTGACTGTGTGCAGGTTTCAGCTATATATTGACATAAGATTCTCTTATCTCCCTTGTTGTTTACCACACATTTATAATATATTATATTTAAGTTTTCTTTACTCACTCTTTTCTAGAGAAATAGTAATATTCACTTATATTTTTTAACAAATTTTTCAAGATTCTCTTAATCACTTCTTCCTGCTTAAATCATCTCTTCTTCATAATGAAATTTTCATTTAAGTGTTTCTCAATATTTTTGCTAAAAAGGAAATCTCCTTTAAAAATCCACTCTTTTTCAACAGAGAAACAAAAACTAGAAGAAGGATTGCAAAAAGAGTGGATTTTTAAAGGAGATTTCCTTTATAAACAATTATAACTGGGCAATCATGAATCAATGCAGAGAAACAAAAACTAGAAGAAGGATTGCAAAAAGATCCATCTCTCGTCGCATCAAAGATAGGTTGGCTCACTTGAAGTATTTGGTAAAAAGAACAAAAACAAAGGCAAAACTGTGGATAAAAAAAAGATGGAACCATCAAATGAAGCACGGTTTGATTACATTCCTCCTTACTCCTTACTCCAGTCATAGTAACCTTCTTATGGATCGTTACTATGCACAAGATATGGAGTTTCCTGATCTTAATGATCCTGAGTTGTTCTAAAAAAAATAAAATTAGTACCGCTTGTGTGTTTAACACTGCCACTGCTAGTTGTAAATTAGTACCGGTCGTGTCAGTTATATCGCTGGCACAATGTATGAAATATTTAGTACTGTTAAAGGTATCCTCAGGTGATGTTAGTACCGTTGGTATTTTAACACCGCAGGTACAAGGAAATGTTAGCACCGCTAGTCGCTTAACACCGTCTGAAAATTTTCTCTACTACTACCGCTAACATAATACCGTTAGTATTTTTAACACCGTTCTCTTGTTAATGCCGTTAGCACATTACCATTGTTTAAAATTAGGGCTTGTATATACTGTTAGTAGTGTCTTGTTTAAACTTTAAAGTTCTTCATCTTTTCAAAATTCACTCTCTCAAACTCTCAAAGTTCATCATCATCATTCATTTTCTTTTCACTCTTTCATCATCAACATCTGTCAAATGGCTCCATCTTCATCTTCAACCACTCTTCCCGTAGCAGAAAAACACAAGTTAGTTGCTTTTCTAAAGAAAACAAAAGGTTATGATGCTTATCATGGGATGATTGATTTTCTGCTCCGAAGCAACCTTAATGAAGCGTTAACTATAAACCCTATTATCTATATTTCCCAAATTAATGATTTTTGAACTTCTGCGAAGAAAACAGAGGATGATGGGGTAACTATTATTGCTGGAAAGGTTGCTGGCAAGGAAATCAAAGTGTCTGAGGAGATATTCCGCACTCATTTGCTCCTACAAGATGCAGATGGTATGAATTATTTTCTTCCGTCTCAAATTTTTGAAAAGTTGCAGTTGTTAGGGTATGAGGGGAAGAATAATGGTAAATTAATATTTTTCAAAGCAATGTTCTGCCCTCATTGGAAATACTTAATGCATACCCTACAACAGTGTATTTCACAAAAAAGAACCTCTTCTGATCAGTTTAGCAGTAATACTGCATCTGCAATAATCTGCTTAGCAAACGGTCTAAAATTTAATTTTTCAAAACTGATCTTTGATGGAATGTTATACAATCTTGATCTTCCCAATGACATGTTTTTAATGTATCCAAGATTTTTGCAACACATTTTTAACAAATAATTAAAGGGATTACCAACTGATGGTAATCAACTCAATCTCTCTTCTCATTCCAAAA
The DNA here is from genome assembly GCA_963422505.1 of Pseudognaphalium luteoalbum. Classification (NCBI taxonomy): domain Eukaryota; kingdom Viridiplantae; phylum Streptophyta; class Magnoliopsida; order Asterales; family Asteraceae; genus Pseudognaphalium; species Pseudognaphalium luteoalbum. The sequence continues at coordinate 5,176,502 of OY730193.1, read as the reverse complement.
AGGTTTTCTCAAATATGAAGAGAGCAGGGATGGTCAAACAAAAACAATTTTCTGAGAAGGTGACTCCTTTAACTGATCATATGATCAGTGCACCCTCTACTGCAGAAGTTGGTCCATCAACCACTTCAGCACCTGTAGTTCGGGAAGAAACCACTCCCATTCTTCTCAACCTAGAGCTACAGGTTCTAAGAAAAGAAGAACAACCAACCAATCCAAATGCCAAAAAGGCAAGAAAACAGGCATCTGAGACTCCTCTTTCTCAGATGTCTCAGCCCATTGAACAAAATGAGGTGGTCAATGATCAAGATCATGACCATATGGAAAAGGCTATCATTACTGTATCTACCTCAGAAGGAGTACTGGACAGTGGTAATGACAATGGAAATCCATGGCAACACCAGACTTGGAGATACCATTGGATTCCTCTATTGCAGAGGATTCAGTAGAAATCAACAAGTCTAGTGGTCCCAATACCAAGAACAAAGGGGCCTCTGCTACTCATGCCAGGCATGATACAAAAGGTGGTTCCAGTGATCCACTAAAGGAGGTTAACACCTCCAAAAGTGATGAGGACAGTTCTAAACTAAAGGAGTTAACGGATATCTGTACCAATTTGTGTGATATCATAGAAAGGCAAGGGAAAGAAATTTGTGAGATGAGGAAAGAGATGGAGAAAATGAAAGAGGAGATAAATGAGTTGAAGAATAGAAATTCCAAGGCTAAGAGTAAGTCTGAAGGACAGAAAAGATTGGAAAAGTCAAAAAGGTCAAAGATAGTCTTAGAAACAAGCTCCTCAAGCTCTTCCACTGATGATGATGTCAGCAATAAAGAAATTCCATATGTGTTCACAGGAGCTGGAAAAGGGAATGTAGGATCAATGAAGCTTAGAGAAACTGAAGCTAATTCATTGATTGCAGAAGATGATCTGAGAAAAGAAAATGAAAAGGAGTGTGAAAATCCACTTGAACCTGAGATAATATGTTCACCTTTCAATGAAGATATGGAAATAGGTACTCAAGAGGAGGTTTATGAGGAAAGACCAATTTTGGGAACAGAATTATTTGAAGATATTACACCAGATGAAACTAGTAATATCCAAGATAAGGTGGTGCATGAAAGTCAGGATACCCCTCATATTGAAAACCTCACAACTCCAGTTATTAATGATGAGCTCACAGCAGCAGAAGCATTGGTTGAAGTGGCAAAAGAACCATCTTCTACTTTTTCTGCAGTTTCTAAAAACTTGGGAATATTGTTTAGAGAACCTGGATCAGAAAAGGTGATGCCAGAAGCTGTGAGAAAGGCTCTCAAAGAAAAGGAGATGCTGAAAGCAAAGGAGAAAGGTAAATGTATACTTGAGGAGCCTGAGAAACCTAAAAGGAAAAAGGAGTTGAAAGAGATGAGTGAAAGGTTTGCCCAAGAACTTCAAGAGGAACTTGATGCTGAGGCAGAACAAGAGAATTTGGTCAAAGTTACATATGGTGATAATGTTCAACTGATGTTGACCAACGAGGAACAAATTCACTTTGATGAACTCCTATCAAAAAGAGTTTATGAATATCAATGGATGACAATGTCTGCAGAAGAAAGAAAAACTGAACTGGAAAGGCTGCTAAGAGAAAGAAGAGCATTTGAAGCAGCCCAAAGACAAGCAAAACTGAAAGCAAAGCCCAAAACCAAAACACAATTAAGAGATATTTATGCTAGATATGTTAGAGGGTTGACTGGTCTACCTTTATACAAAGTGAAACAATGGGACTTTGATGTTTTGAAGAGAAGATATGTGGCTGATCATCCAGTTTTTCCTCCCAATCAAGAAAAGGAAGACAAAAGGGATCCTCACTTGATTGCATTTGAGAGAAGTGGAAAAAGAACAGACAAGAAGATGTAGTGAAGAGCAGGATGAAAAGAAAAAGAAAGAAAATTCTGATATGCTATCTGCTGCTGAACAAGAAAAACCTAATGTGAATGATTCAGAAGATGAATTGGACATGGGAAGACTAAGATCAATGGTCATTCATGACACTGAGATAAATACTGCAAGTCCTCTAGCAGTAGAATATCCTATCATTGACTGGTATATCATTCATGATTTGAAGCTGCAGCCCATGTACAAAATTGTTAGAGCAGGGAATCAATTTGAGATATATGATTCTTTTATTAAAATGTTAAGGAATTTCAGTAGAACTAATGTGGATCAGATGTGGGATGTGGAAAAAAGAAAATATTCAAATGGAAATGAACAGAACATGAATATGATACTGTTTGGATATCTTCAGAGAATGTATGAGCCAAATGCTCAAATGGAATACTTCAAGAAATCATTCTCACAAGTAACCTTCTGGTATTGCTTTGATCATAATGGAGTGCACTTTATAAACCAAGATGTTTCAACTGTTGGATACTTTCTAACTGATAAAGAATATCCACTCAATCTCTCTGTGATGAAGCACATGCTGCAGTTGAAGGTAAATTGTAGAGATGTTGATCTTGCTGTCAGTCTGGTTCACCATATTGAAATGTCTGTAAGAAGAAGAGAATCAGAAAATAGAAAGGAAGATGCAGAAAGGAAGAAAAGGTCAGAAAAGAAAATGAGAAGATTGATTGTAAAGGGTTTGAAGAAATGAAACTTATATTTCTTCCATAAGAAGCACAAGTTTAGGGGGAGATTGTTGGGTCAGAATATCCTCCAGTGCAAAGTTCAAAAAATTCCATAAGTATTGTTTCTACCGCTGGAATTAATACCGCCAGTCAATCAGTTAATAACGTTCTCATTGTTTCTACCGCCAGTCTATTAAGAAGTTAACACCGCTGCATCATCTACCAATGTTTCCACTGCTGGATCATTCTGCACAAATCTGTGGGTCCGGCTACAACAACTTGTGTACCAGTCAGCTTATAAAGCATGAGTGATAAACTGTAGTTGTCCATACTTAGACAACTTTGTAGTAATGCATTAAATGCTCACGTGTAAATGGTACTCTATTGATGTTATAAAATAGAGTTTTCCATAATCATTAAATGCAACTTTTGACTTAAAAAGAAACATGTATGGGTCTGTAAAGTGTGTGAATGTATGCATCATCAAGTAGGTTTTAGTTTTTCTCTCAATGTTTCTACGGAAATCCAAATGCAAAAAGAAAAGTGTATTTGAATTAGTTTCATCAATAAAATAATATTGAGAGTTGGTTTATGATTCTGTTTGTCAAAGATCATTATACAATCACTGTAATATAATTTCTTCCAAATTCTACGAGTGTGTTTCCGCCACTCCTTGTAGGATTTCCAAAGTATTTGAATATAATTGGTTTAGAGTGAAAGTGTTGGGATCAACACGAACTCATGAATATACAGCGTGTTAAAACGAATGTAATAAATAAACTAGAAGTTTACCCTCTTCGCTTCATTAACGAGAAAGCATGCATCAGTTGGAATAGAAACCTCAAGAAAACATGCTAAGAGATGCTATTTGTCAAGAACATAGTAATAGTAATACTCAGGCAACTGTTTTGCAAGTAAAAAAACATTTATACCCAAAATCATTTAATATATATGTCTGCTTAACGTATGTTCTAAAGCGGACATACGAAGAAAGTAATGATCCACTGCTGAGCAAATCAACCAAACTGCAACAGCACCATTACATTTTTATTCCGAACATAACAGCAACTGCTAATTTCTTTGTATAAACCTGCATCAAACACATCACCTAAGCCCAGATTACCAAAACAGATAATACAACAATCATTGTGACAAGCGCCCAATTTGACCCGGTTACCCAAACTGACTGACCCGCCCATTTCGTTTCCTATACGTAACACTGCATACCTTTTAATATTCAAAACTGCCTAGTTGATCCATAAGACACAAAGCACCACACACAAAATGAACTGTCACAAAAAAACAAGTAAGACCATATAAACTTCTTCCCTCAACATCGTATTTATAATGTCTTTCACATACAGGTCCTAGGCCTAGTTTCCTGAGTATGATTAAATGCAAGTCTTTACACAAACTGCTATGATGCACGTATGTGAAAGGGTACATGATTTCAGCAATACAGGCATGTGTGTTTATCAAGATTATAACAGAATGCGTACTCTGCGGATGAAATGATGTTCATATGATTCCATGGATCATAAATAGCACCTTTGAAGTATTATAACAAGCCTGTCACATGAACAGTTAAACAAGAATGTCAGACCCACCTATTATTTTTCATAATAAGAAATGTTAGCAATAATACGGATTAGTATGCTGATAAGCCTTGATAACACATTAGTAAAAGTCGATAAGTATAGACAATTAATGTACAAATTAAAAGAGACCAATTCAACCCGGATGATTCACTAATATGATTTTCTTACTTTTAATCTTTGGTGCAATGAATACAGATGTCAACAAATAAACTCATTTTGACCTTGACAGCACTAGATGTAAATGAGGCGACAATATGCAACATTCCATAACCCATCATAAAAACATACTATTTCCCTTTTGTAGTTGCATCAATAAGTAAAGTAGCCCAAACAGGACTGACACATTTTTCCCTAAGCAAAAAATTAGAAGTTATGGCTCAAACCTGAACTGCCCAATTCACTTTCGACGCCGCTTATAGACACTGCCTGATCCATCTGCCTGAGAAGTATTAGACGAAAAAGTAGAAAAAATAAATTCTTGATCCTCAACAAAAAGTTGAAGATTCTTGCTTTTCATGAGAAACTCGATTGCTTCATCATCAAACTCCACTAAAAAACCCAACCTGATCAGTTCACAAAGATTCGGAACAAATTCTTGATTCTCCCACAACACACCATCAGCTATCACTTCAGCAAAATGAGATGCATATTCGATCACATTTTTCGGAACACGAGATCTCTTCATCTTCTGCATATAAAACTTTGAGTTCTGTTTGTCCCAGCGAATCATTCTTTTCGCTTCAACATTAACCACATCTCCAGAAGAAAACGATAAACTATATCGAACACTCATCGGTTCTAGCGTCTCAAAAGCTTCAACCGCAAGTAAACGCCTAACAGCTTCGTGTTTTCTTTTTGTATCAACTTTTAAATCAGCAAGAAAACCTAGAATTAGTTTAAACAAGCCTTTTTTAATAATCTTCTTCTCTGAATTCACCGACATTAATTCAACGTCGTCAACATCAGATACATTCTTTTGAACAGATTCAGATAACATACGAACACCAAGTTTTCTGTAGACTTCCATGAGTTTCGTTCGTGTTAACAATTTAAAACTTTGCAGAGGGTACCAAATAAACATGGGACGCGAACAACGTTGAAACAAATCCATCAAGAAAAGATCATCACCAATGAAAACGTCTTGTTTTTCGATTAGTGAAATCGCATCAGAAGAAGTATCCAAAACAGGCAATTTCGATATATTCTTGAAGAAAGTTTCTTCATGTTCCGACTTCCAATTTTTAACAACAAATTTCCAAAAGGCACAACATTCTTTATTCGTTAGTTTACGTTCTGAACGTTCCCAATATCTCCACAACTCGCAGTAATCATCAACAGATGGCTGACTTTTCACCTTGAACACAATCGCGAAAAACTCCAAAATCGTCTTCTCGTACTTGAAATTATCGATAACTTTAAACCGATCGTTGAACAGGTTGTGTTTATCGTGAAGAACGCATTCTTGAGGCGTTACCCAAATCCCATCATCAGTTCCTTTTGGGATCCATACACTTTTCACGTACTCGTTAACAGGTTTCCATTTAATCTCCGACAAATAATTATATATTCGGCAAATGGTCATGAAATGAGATTGAAATAAGAGGTTACTAGCAAGCAAATGACATCCTTTGTTAACATCAGTTATTACTCCCAACATATCGAGTTCCCCTTTGTAGGACCTGATTGCAGAACCATAGAAACCCTCATCAATAAACGGGCCATCGTTACAATTCAAGAAACGGGCCCACTCAGAACTGAAAAGCAAGCATTCATTCGGGCGTTTGTACCCAATACGCGTTTTTAACCATCTTTTTATAGACATTTTATCGAGAAATTTAGCAGGAACGTTGGGATCTTTCTCTTTTAATTTCTTGATAGAATCAAGTAACGCGTAAACATTTGCAGGAGTAATGGAACTCGAATCCTGAGGTAAAAAAATACCCGAAGCAACAAACTTTGCACCATCTTTGAAATCAGTAACTACACCCAATTGCTTGAGCTCCTCTTTGTAATCATGGACACCACTGCCGTAAAAATTATCACTGTCATCGATGAATGGAAGCAGTGATATCGAAGAAACCGCTTCCCAAGCTGTATTATACAGAATACATTCATTAGGTGATCTGTAATCACCGAGTCTAGTTCTTAGCCATTTTTCTTTGAGTAAACAGTTCTTGAATTCTGAAGGGAACTCGACATTCAGATTCTTCAGATTTCGGTAACTTAGCAGAATCAAGAAAACTTTTCCTTTCGTGATGGAACTCGACAACACATTTTGCTTAAACACGCTAGTTAACTCCTTACTAGCATCCTCAAAATCCACCTTCATAAATAATTAATAATAATAAATAATAAAATAAATAAATAAAAGAGAGATCTGATAATGACACCCCTCATTTATAAGAAAAATCAAGGCTAATTATCAAAGCAAAATTTTCATTTTTATTAAATTATCAAATTGCATCTAATACACTTGCACTGAAATGAGCCTTTTATAAAATATATGTATATATATTAAAAAGGAAAATTCAGCTGGCTTTTCTTATTGAGAGCATTTAGGGGTGTCATTATCAAATCCAATGAAATATAAAACGTAAAATAAAAATCTACCTTCACGCCGATTCTTTTTAAGTCTGCATACATTGAGAAAATATCAATCCCATAGAAATTTACATCAATAATAGGGAATGATGACGCGAAAACTTGTAGAAGACAACCCCATTTCGAATCTTGATTCACCAAGAAACATTCAGATGGATATCGATAGCCCATACTCGTCTTCAAACACTTACTTTTTCCAAGTATCTGCACAGGCTTTTCCGGATAATTAAGTCTTCTTAAGCATCCCAATATCAAGAAAAATGCATCAGGCGACAAACAAGGAAACAAAGATGATGTTTTCAGATTATCTACAACAAACTGGTCATGTGTCTGATCGAAACTCGCAATCACGCCCAACAATTTCAATTCTTCCGTGAAACAAAGCAATTCGTTTCCATAATACTTTGTATCAACAAACGGAATATCACTTATCTGTGAAACAACATTCCATTCTCCACTAAACAAAACAGCGTTGTTCGGAGTCATATCACCTCGAGATGTTCTGATCCATTTTTCGCCTTTTAAACTGTTAACAAAATCCATACAAGCAATACCATTCACGCTCAAATACTGAATAAACTTCAGTATCGAAATCACATTATCTCTAGTAAGCATTGAAGAACCTGCAACCGACATCAAATGCTTACCGATAAATTCAAAAACTTCTCTATTCTCAACACGAACGCCAATTACTTGTAATTCCTCTTTAAATTTCTTTATCTTGTTACCATAATACTCTACATCAATCAAAGGGATATCAACAAGAACCGATCCACTCTGAACAAGAGGACCATTTGAAGCATCTAACATGAACGAATTTGAAGGCGAATGATAACCACGACAACCATTCATACATACCTTCAACCATGCACACTCTTTTATCGACGACAAAAAACTCAACGGAAAATTTACCCCTTTATTCTTTAAAGCCCGAATCCACTTTAAAAGCAAAAACGCGTTGTTTTTACTTAAAGAAGAAGACAAAGTAGGGATCGCGGCATTAGGAGGATATAGATCGGGAATATCACAAGCTTTAACATAAATTTTCAAAAAAGAAACAACCTCTTTTGTGGATGTAACGATACCAAGATAACTCGCACCTCGTGTGTAATCTTCTCCTAGCTCGATAAAATTATGTTCCCTCCAAGGATTCGAACCAATTAATTGTACCCAATTGCTTCCCTTTGCAGGTACAAGTACACCGTTTCTTTCTCTCGTTACTTGCCCATAATTGTCAACAATCGGCATTTTACTACATAACTTTTGTACCTCCTCTTTCGACAAGTAACTCTGTTTTAACGAGTTGTATAAAAAGTAAGCGTAAGTAATTGCTAGCCTTCTATCATTAGCTAACAAAGTACTAACACTTTCAGCGTACTCATAAACCTGAACAAACTCCACCTTTACTTCCTCTTTAAGCCATTTTTCAAGAATTTGCTTCTTCGAACACGATGCTATAGCTTGTTGTGTGCTTTTCGGGATAAAAAACTTAAAATTGGAACAGTAAAATTCGGTGTTCCAATTAGTCAACCACGAGATCTTATCAGTGTCCGAAGTGAGCAGTTTTCCCAGGCCCACAACGATACTAAACAAATCCACCTTACCATCGAGCCGAATGTATTTAATCATCGATATATTCTTGATCATAGTCTTGTGAAACGACTCCCATTTTTCAGCTATGAATGACAATAGCTCGATGTAAACACCTTCCGAAACGCCCATTACGAGATTAGAACTCGCGATGCATTTTGCATACCATTCTTCTTCTACGAATTTAATCCCCAAAAACTTGAGTATCTCTTTGTACTCTTCGTCATCGAATGAATTCGCGAGAGGATAAACTCCATGAGATGAAATATTATCGAATTTCACATCTTCACTTTTTGCTTTCTTCAATATGCTCCAAAACGCGGGTTCCAACCTGGAAACTTCATGAGGTTTACGGAACAGTTTCGGAACAGTGTACGACTCACATGGGATGATGGTTTCGCTCCTCAGTTTCCTTCGAATCGTGTCCTGTACAGCGATCAGTTTCATATTAAACGGACAGAAAACTGGCAAGAACCGAAACATCTTTGGAAGACTAGAAACCGGAGCGTTTTCTGTCGATTTTATCAACGACGTAAATGCGTTTAAAAATGCATCAGGCACGCAATCGAGAATCCCCTGATTCCATTTATTGTCCCAAAGAATATTTTCTCTCGATGAGGCTAAGAGAAAATCTGCTTGGATTATAAACGGAAACTTTGTGACAGTTTCGGTTGGTAAAAACGAATAAATACCGGGAGAAGTTTCACCTCTTTTGAGTCTTTCCCCAATTGGGAAAGCGAGCATGATAACCCATTCGTCGATTTCCTTTCTTTCATCCACTTTATTTTGTGGCTTCACTCGAAACCTTTGTTTCCACATATGGTATCCACATTCAGCATCAACTTGATTACCAATTTCGTCAGCAGTAAGATGAAGCGTATAAGACTCTGCATCCAAACTCTTCAAAGTAACAAAGTTTTTCTCGCTAGAAATCGATATTGCGCTCACAGTGTTGAGACTAGGATCATCGTTGACTTCTCTAACAGAAAGACGTTTTATTTTTGAAAGAAACAATAAAACTTCAGGATGGACATTTGAAAGCTGATCTTTAACGGATTTGACTTTCTCTGACTTTAGTGGTAATACGAGAGTTGTGGTTGGTAGGGCTGAACCGTATACACTTTGAATGTCAGATAAAGTTGGATTCGTGTTCACCCATTCAGGAACGATATAACCAACGTTACACTGCTGACAAGGTTTTTCGTTAAACTTTATTTGATATCCATTACTGAAAATGTACGGATGAGATGTTATCAGAAACACACTCTTGAAACCGATTCCTAATGAAAAAAAGAAGAAGAAAATAATGTATCAGAAACTTTACAAATTTAGATAAAAGGAGATTAAACAGATATATGAAAGATGTATGAAAGTGAAAAATGTTAGTACCTTTTTCGCCAATATAACCACGCCTACGAAGACCTTTTTTAGTGGAACGTCCCACGCTACAAATTGAATCAATATTCTTACTTGAAAAACCTTTCTCATTGTTAAAAACTAACAATGTGGCTGGAGCTCCGGTTTTTGTTATGTCCTTTGACGTGATCACAAACTCCAGACATGGATCAACTCCTTCTGGATACTCGTTATCCTCTGCATTCTGTTAAAAAATGTTCAGTTAGCTACTAACTTACACGAACATATTCGATCAATCTTTATCGTCAGATATAAGAAGCTACAGAATTCACAACATAACTCTGTTTTTCTTATTTCAATAGCTACAAACAAACAAACAAAATAAAATAAGAATAACTGCAATGCGTTGTACGTATCAACTTCAGAAACCAAGCAGTGATTGATCAAGTACATTTCATGAGCATTTACGTACAATAAAATCAATGCACACATCTTCAAAAGAAATTAGCAAAAACAAATTTGGACACACCTATAATCTTACAATTTCTACACTTACATGAACATACTAGAAAGCCTAAATTTTTTTAGCAACAGGTAAAGTAATTGTAGCAACTTTTAATTGTTTCAAGTTTTTTTTGTTGAATTTGGTTTACTTTCAAAAAGGATTCTGATTTATTCTCTGTCTTCTAACCTATTGCTCAATATGATTGCTTGCGCTTCTAAACCCCGATTTCTGGTTTCTCTCTTGATCGAACCAATTCTAGATAACTGCCGATCAATTCCAAGCTAAAAAGTCTACTAAACTTGAACCTATTTGGTTTGTTAGAAGGTTTTGGTGTAACTCGTAAGTCTGTTTACTTATTTTCATGATCAAAAATCATACATACAGTAATCACAGTCTGCATTCTAGTCGTCATTCTCTGTGATGCATGATGATTGCCAGGATACTAATTAGGTCTTTCATTAATTTGAAGTACAATAACAAAATGTAATAATTATACATGTTTGATATGGTTTTTTTCTTTCTTTTTACTAATCTCGACAACTTGTGTTAACAATCACATTGACACTTTCCTCGAGGAATTAATCGACATTGATGGTCATAGACTCCTCTTTGCTTTCTCTATTTCAACATATAACCTTAAAAATGATTCACCTGTCTATCAAGTCCTCTTGAGTAGTTACAAGTGTATAAATATTGGTACCTTATGTTATCACCTTGATATAAGCTAAATGTATAGTAACATAGGTGAGTTGTGAAATTTACAGTCGGTCAATAGATATTTTGACATAGCAAATTTTTATGGTAAGATGACTACTCTCGTGATATATTTTATAATCTATGTATTGATTTTGTGTTTAATCTTTTCTCACTATACACAATCGATCCAATATGCGTTATCAGAACCTGTCTAAAATCTGTAGTGAAATAATGGATCCTGTTAGCAGCATTCTTTCTAGTACAATAACAAAATGTGATAAGTTGAATACATAAACACATACATTTCCATGCATTAAAAACACATTGAAAAAAATTTAATAACAGTCTAAATGCTTCAATATCAACGATATATACATGTAATAGTATGATTAAGATAATAAATACCTGAATTAGTTCCATAAGAAAGTGCACATCTTTGGCATAAAGTTCAGCAGAAAGGTTTTTAACTGCTTGATGAAGATCTTCAGTTAACGGATTCGGTTCACCGCCGATCGAGAACTTAGTCCGGCGTATCTCCGTCACATGATGCTTTGCCGCCGACTTCATTTCAGATGACCAAAACATGCTTGGGAGATGATTGGAATGTAACAAAACCAAAAAAGTATCAGCACTATATCTTCGCTAAACTAAGCCAACTTTGGCGATTTTTAGGGTAAATTATGTTTTTGATCCTCGTTATTTACACATTGTGTTTTGTTATCGTTACCCAAAATATACTTTTGATCCATGAAAAATTTCTTATTAATTATATAAAAACTTATTTTTTTGAGCAAGCTAAAATTTTATAGATGAATTAATCAAATTTTTACGTGCTACGAGTACTTATGTATATATATTTTTTTAGACATTTTAATGGCAACCAAACTTTGGATTTTGACTAGGTGATTAAATGTTATTCGATGTATTTTATAAGGACTAATCGTGTAATTTAAGTAGTATTTTAAAATTTAAACTTTTCAAAATTTAAAATTGAAGTAAAATCAGGATCTTTACGTACGTCTAACGTTTTTTGTTTACTTTCTTTTTAAAGAGCTAATTTGCGTCTTGTATTGAGAAAATTTTGTAGCTAATTTGCTACATTATTATTTCCATATTCATCCGAATATCAAGTATCAACCTCTAATCAAATAATCAATAATATTTTTTTACCGTATTTAGTCCTATTGTACATGCATTTAAAATGGCTAACAACCATGTTTCCTAATCCAAATTGGTTTTTACCAGTTAATTTCATATTAGTGTAACGTTGCAGAATATAGTCTATAGAGTGTAACATTGAAATGTACTCGTAATAATATAATATTAGAGTATAAAAGATAATGGTCAGGTAACAACCAAAGATTACCCACCAACGCTTTTATGTCCATTTCTTTGGTGTCGTACATAATAAACACGATTATAATGCCTATTAGAAAAGTGACCCATTAAGATTTTAGAGATTGTAAGCAATACAGATTGGGTTCTTTTCAACCATCCGAGCCACTTTATTATTTTTTCGATCTGAAAGAAAAATATCTACACGCAACCAGTATGAATATATACATTTGTCTTTTATTTACACGAGTTATGTACTCGCCCTTCTAAAATGGTCATAACATCTAAAAACATGCTATAAAACATAATGCAATTATCATTTTGCAATGTGGGAAATGGTGATTGATACTTTCAAAAACATTACAAGAGAAGTGGAATTGCATTTTGCAACTTGTGAACAATAGTTCATTGGTTTTTCCCTCTCTGTTGGATTATACAATGAACATTATAATGACCAGTACCAATAAAAATTGCATTCACGTACTAATGCAAAAAAAACCATTCCCCATTTCGGCATCTTCTAATAAATTAGAAGGGTATGACATAAAAAGATAACCAACTTTGATCAAGAATTCTAGTTTAGTTAACCAACTTCCTTTTCCTCAATAGAAAACCATCAAAGTTACAAATCTTTTGACACAAGGCAATTATCTAGGAGGGTTTTCAAGTGGGAAAAAAAGGTCAACATGGTCTGCCAACAGGTTAGCTCCTACGGTCCTACCTCACTGTTTTGACTGATTACCAGTCGAACTTCTAAAAGTTTTAGATAATTTCTTTTGGAACATCGATGGTCTTTTTGGGCATAACAGAAGTTGGTTACCTTATATATGAATCTGACCAGAGTTGGTTATCTTTTCATACAATTACCCTCAGCTTCAAATACATATATCTTATCTACCTTCTGCTGCCGAAAACTTCTGAAACCGATTCTTTGTTTCTGAACCCTAAATCCATTGTTAGACTAATTGAGTTCGGAAGTAAAGTTCGGATGAACTTACGTGATGGTTCTTTCTTGGTTTTTTTTCGCCTTGAAGACCCACCGATGGTCCCGGACTCTATGACTGATCTTGAGGAATTCGAGTCAAAAATTGAAGACCCAAATGAATTGTCATCAATTGTGCTGAAAGATACAGGCCCACCATTATGTGATGGATACCCAACAGCTGCATCTTGATGGGGAGGTGGGAATTTCTCGCTCTTGCTTTTGGCATTTGCTTCGGTTACAACTCTCCTTCTCTGGAAATCAAAATAAAAAACATGGAATTATTCTTCAGGGAACAAATGAAGAAGTGACCTTGCCCAAAAGAAGTATAAGAGGTGGCCAGTTGGACCCATTCATCTATAAATGGGTTGATTTGGTTGTGTTTAATCTCAAGTTCTCAATTGAATCAATCAAAAGATATGTTGCAAAGTGTAAAAAATGTACTATATTGTTAAGTATGTATAATAGTAGTAACAAAAATTAGCCAAAAGTCAAAGCGTCAAACGCATCGAAGAGCACCCAAAGAATATTACATGCAATACCTCCTAAATGGATCAAAAAATAACATTATCAGTGAATATTCATACTAATCATATCTGACATGCTGATCATTTATAATAAAGTCAAACTTTTAGACAAAATGTATCAGGTCAACCTGACCAACACCCATAAGACAAATTTAACCGTTTCAACTTAATACTCAACCCTCCCAAATTACCACCTCAAGATACTGGCACTGCTATCTATGCATTTTACTTGGGTTTTAAAAATTTGATTGAATTCTAAGTGGCCACTAATGTTACTACCAACTTTATAATCGATGGGTGCCAGCTTGTAGTACTGGCAAGCCAATTCTAATCACAAATTTTGGGGTGCGATCATACAAATATCATTTGTTTGAAAAGCAAGTAATATTATAATACTATCTGTACATGAAAAATGTCTTTGAGTTTTGAAAGTCAACAGAGTTAAAATTTTGATTTGAAACTCGCATTGTCGCATTGTTTTTCTTTTCTTTTTAAACGTTGAAAGCAACTAAAATATGTAGTTAAGGAAACAAAAAATAATTAATGATCAGTAATCACTAGTTGTGATAACTTTGATCTTGATTTACAGAATTCCTATTTCTTGTTCTTGATGAGTGACATTTTAGATTTAGTCAAACTATATCATTAAAGTATGGGCCACTTCTAAATCAACCACTTTAGCCTTGGAATGCGACATGCAAAAAGAAACAAAGGTGTTTTTCTGTGGACCTATCACCTAGAAAGTTTTCAGATTATAGGATCAACAAGTGGTGATTACAATATAACTACCAACCTTTGCATCAAAAAGAAACAAATTTCACTTTTTTCTCCTAATAACTTTATATTAGTAACATAATAGGTCTCAGCAAGTTTCAGGTGTCAAGTTAAATCACAAATTCATATAAAAAATCCCGTTAGCTACATTTAAAAAAAAGGGGGGGGGGGGGGGGGTTGGCAATAATTAAGATGTTTCACTTACATCTAAGTTTGATTGGATCTCTGCATTGGCTTCTGGAGCCGGAACTGCACGGCTGACCCGTTCGCGGGCTCTTGTTCTTCTATTTCCATCAGGAGCATGAGATTTACCACTTAAGCCTCTTTGTCTGTGGATGAATTATAATATAATTAACGTCAACCTCTTGAGGAAATAAGAGAGAACATTTTGTGGAGTTAAACAAATGAACCTTCTAGCTTCTTCCTCCCTCAACTTGACATCTATTTCTTTGCTGGGAGGATACTTTGGTAATTCTGATGGTTCACAAGCATAAGGTTCAGAGGTCAAGAACTGCACAGGAAGAAAAAACACAACTCAAAATGGGCTGGTCAGCTAACCAATCAAAATAGATTTGGGTCAAAATGGGTAATATTGTGTCAGTCAAAACGGCTTGGGATAAGAGATACAATGTATCCCAAAAAAAAACCATCTATAGGAAAATGGGTAATTATTGCCACTTTTACTAGAGAGATGTTACTCACATTGCTATTTAGGGCTGACATGGCAGAGCCACGATCCTTAGGGTCAATTGCAAGAAGACTATTTAGTAAAGGTAGAGAAGAAGGTGGAAAATCCTTAAATGTTTCAGCTATACAACGCTTGTATGGATGTTGTGGCTTGAATAGAGTCGCATTTGGTAATCGGTACTTCCTCCAATATGCCTCTGATGGGGAGCCACATAATTTAAATATCTTATGTAGCTGTTCAACCTGAATTTACAAATCCAAAGTAAGATGGAGTGTTGACCTGTCAAAATAACTCATTCTCATAATTATTACTTCAGAACAAAGATTTGACGACATGACGATGTAATAATCTCAATATAAAACAAAAAAGAACAACAAATCTACAAGATAGATCTTTAGGGACTCTTCTTGTCTGAATCATATGATTAGAGATAGCAGTTTCAACCCATTTACTTACGAATGAGTCAATTCAGGTTATTTTTAATATATAACAGGTCGAGCGGGTAAAAAGAAAGTAAAATAGAAATTAAAATCTTAGAAGTTAGTGGGACAAATGAGTCGAACGAGTCAAGCTTGTTGAAAGTCTCCCAAAGTGTATTTTCAAGAACACCTCATAATTAATTGTATCCAAAACTCTAGATTATTACCGAAACAATATGACTTTTGTATACACTAATTATGTACCAAGGAAGTTAAGAATTTTTTTGGAGAAGTGTTTGGGGTCAACCTAACTTAAATCGTACCAAAAGATTGCTTGTTTTGACCCTTTACCCGACCTGCCCGATTCACCCATTTTGTCAACTCTAGTTATGATGAAACTTAAGAGTTTCTACCTCTGTCCGTCCCGGCAATATCGGTTTCCCAGCAAGAAGCTCAGCCAAAATGCAGCCAGCACTCCACAGGTCAACACCAACACCATAATAAGTGGCACCAAGAAGAAGCTCTGGGGGTCGGTACCATAGGGTAACAACACGACTAGTCATTGGTTGCTTATGTTGTGGATTATAAAAAGAAGCCAACCCAAAATCAGCTATCTTGAGAATCCCATCATTGTCAATCAATAAATTTGATCCCTTAATATCACGGTGCAATACACCATTCTGGTGACAATGCTCAAGCCCAGAAAGAAGCTGTTTGATGTAGCATTTAACCTGCCAACATGATAATATTTAGAGACGTGTAAAACCAAAAACTAAAAATTTAATATTATTCCTACTTTTCAGACGGAAGGAAACCTATTTAGAAGACGCAAACAACTAGTGCTTGAGGAAACTATCATTATTTATCATTTTACAAAACACGAGAATAACCAACAAGCTTTTACTAGAGTGTGTTCCTCTGTAATATACATAGTTTCAACTTTCAAGGTATTATCCAATTTTTTAACTACTAGTTATAATTCCAAAAAAACAAAATTTACTAGAGACCAGTAGGGACATCAGCAGGTATATAGAGTCCCTGTAGACATATAAAACAGCATTAACTATATAGTATTTCATTGAAGTCGTAATTATCTTTTTAAGTCAAAAAAATTCATTCCTTCATACTTAATTGATGGAAAATTCTCAACAGTTCTTGCCTTAGAATATTCTTGCCTTCCTTACAAATTCAAGGTTGTCCCCATATCATAAAAGTCAAATATTACCACAGTTGTCTAGAATAAAGCCAAATTCCTAATTGTGTTGTCAAGATATTTAAAAAATTCTCACTCATTTAATTTTATAATACAGCAAAAATCATATTATTGGATACTATCGTATGGACAAAACAATTAGAAAACAACAATGACGAAAAGCACAACGAACAAAACCATGAGACATATACAACCATACACAAATAATAAGACAAATTAAGCTATATTTAAATATCAATATGAAAATTTGACAACCGTTCACATGGTCAAAACACTCAACTATGTATATAAGCAAACTTAAGTTTAACAAAATCATATACAAATAGTCAACACTTCAATTATAATACTAAACAAACATTTAAGTCCATATCTATCTCAACAAAACAAATTATAATATTAGGTTTTGAAAGTTACCTGTGGCTCTGTAAACTTGACACCTTGGATGGAGGCAAGACCGGAGAGATCGTGTTCCATGTACTCGAATATAAGGTAAAGACTACAAGACATTCTTGAAGTAACCAATCCTTGAAGCTTAATAATATTCGGATGATTTAATTTTTTCAATATAAGAATCTCTCTTGCCATAAATTTGACACTTTCCGGCTCTAAATTATCAAACCTAACTTTCTTCAAAGCAACAATCTTTCCTGTTATCAAATCCCTAGCTTTATATACATTGCTATATGTCCCTTGCCCAATCTAGATCATCAACAAATTTCAACAATCATACATATGAAAAATACACACTTTCATAAAAAGCACTTTTATAAAAGAGCAATATACTTTACACAGCATCCATTTTGGTAATTACAAGTTTTCGAACAACCACAGCCTAAATTGGTTGATACTAAGTAACAGGTACTTTTGCTGATGTGGCATCCGTATAAGTTGTCATACAGTTTACAAGATATAAAGATCATATACATCAAAATGGTATAAAATGTTCATACATGTTAAAAAATGAAATTCTGAAGTAGTGTTTAGGGTCTACCTTATCGATTTTTTCGAATGTATTAGCACGGCGAGGAGTCCAATCTTTAATGGCATCACCAGCAACATCACACAACCATGAAGGCCAACCAGTATTGGTCTTCAAGGTGAACCCAGGCTTCGGTTTACGACGATTCGAACCCGGAACTTCAGTAATTGACTGATTGATCTTGTTAGGTGCTTCATCTTTAGCGTTACTAGTAACTTCACCAGAACACACCACCTGTTCGACGTTATGTCTAGCTGAAGATGGTTTGGAGGTGTGATCCGGAGTGGCTCTTTTAGTGAGCACACATCCCATATTTGTTTTAAATTAAGGAGTGGGTGAAGTTAGGTTTCCATTAACAGGAAAATAAAGTAGCTGGTGTATGTGTATTTGAGTGAAAAAAATGGTTGTTGAGTGTATTAAATGTTGTGGACTGAATCTGTGTTGAACAAAAATTGCAGAAAAAGGTTGGGGGAGGGGGTTAGTTGAAGTGGAGAGAGGGGATTTTATGGTGGTAGAGGGTAAAAAGGAAGTCAGTTTTTTCTAGATTTTCTACTTTCTTTAGATTTTTTTTCTTTTTATACGGAGTACATTCTAAAGATGTTGACATATAATAATAATAATCTCTACCCCTTTATTAAGCATTCTTGTATTGACCTTATGTCATATAAGAAATTCTCATAATACCCTTCTATTTAATCTTAAATAGAAAAATAATGTTAACACAAATGATTATTTCTATTTTGCCAAGTCAACTATACAATAACTCTACAAAATCAATTACATCAAAATATTCACTACTCAATCAATTACAAAATCACTACACAAAAAAAACATAGTAAAATTAATACTATATAAATGCACTTGACTCATGAAAAATATACCAATCTATTCATGTGACGTTTGGATTTTGCTAATTGAAGTTTAAATTTATTTTTATTTATTTGTTATATAATTTTTTCACGTAATCATATGAATATGACATTTATAATGCACACATCTTAGACATGCAGTGTTTTTTAAATTTGTTATAGTGGTGTTCATCATATTACTTCGTATTATTATTATTATTTGTTTGATTTAAGCCGTATATTTTATATCAATTTTTCAACTGCTTTTCACCACCTTTTTTCACGAATTTCAAATATATTCCTGTCGCATTGCGCGGGTTATCGGCTAGTAATAATAAGAGCATTCACACCACCGCATTTTGCAATAGCTTTTTGTTAAAAGTTTTTTTACAAAAGCTTTTGCTCCAATAATAAAAAGTTTTCCAAAAGATTTTTTACCATTAAACATGTATATAATAATAAAAAGAACATGAAGTCTACTAGTCTATAACTTGAGAAATATAAACCTTTGGCAAAATATTTACACTATAAATTGAAAGGCTTTTTCTAAAGTTTTTTTGAATAGTAAAAAGCTTTAGAAAAAACTTTAGAAATTACACCATTGGAGATGCTCTAAGAATTAGTTGTGATCTCTAATATAGTAATATTTAATTAGCTAGTAATCCGCGCAATACGGCAGGAACAAATTTAAATCGGTTAATAAATGATTAAGTGTTAAGACTTTGATTTGAATGATACGTATTAGATGGAACAAAATAATAATAATATGAAGTAATATGATGAATAACACTTAAAACATAAATAAATAAAAAACATCAACAAGTATAAAGTTTCGTGTTGTGTATAAGTTTTGCGAGTTGTCCATTGTGCATAATTAGTATTTTAAGTATTTAAGAAAGAGAATGTGATATGTTTTATAAAAGTATAGATTTGTAAATCTAAATATAGAATGTTTAATTATCGCCTTAAGGGCTATGATTAGCATTGTTCAGTTATATTATATATTGTAAATTGTAATATATATGTTTGTTTAGGTTCGTTGAAGGTATTAATGAACGAAGTATTGGATTATATATTTGTTCGTCTACGTTCATTTATTTTTGTGAACAAACAAATAATCTTAATATACGAAGATGAACAATGAAATCCGCTTACGGCAAACCCTTAATAAACGAACACGATCATGCTTTATTCGTGTTTGTTCGGATTGGTCGTTTGGGGGTGTTTAGGTATGTTTATTTTAGATGTTTATCGTTTATAAGCATATAGAGTATTTTTACTCTTTTATGTTTATCTTCGAATATGCAAATAAATTCAATAAATAAACTTATTTAAATATCACTTCCCTTGTTTTAAAATAAATTTCTATCTTTCTATTTTAGTTTGTCCCAACATAAGTGTCTACTTTCAAAAGTAGTAGTTTTAACATTTTACCCTCAATATAATTATTTTCAAAATTGATATATAGGAGTATGTGCAAAAAATAAAGGTATAAGTATCACACAATCTAATTTCTTAAATTGCATGAAAGTTTATGCTAGACGCTTATTTTAAGACGAAAATAGTATAACTTGAGTTTAACACTTTAACATAGTCAAATAAGTTAATAAGCTTGCAAAATTAGTGCACTCAAACAGTCATGTGTGTCGTTTTGAGGGTTAACGTTTTTGATGTTAACGTCTTTTATCCAAGTTCTATAGTTGAGTATATAATACTTGAATCTTGAATTTTTAAAAGTTGAGTATATAATACTTGAATCTTTAAAGTTAGAGACTTTGAGTAGTTTTTGTGACATGATTGATTCAGTAATATCACCATGTACTGATTGGGTTCAAGTTTCAATAACAATAATGGAGTAACATATTTACAATCTTTACCAACCTAAAACATACATACATAACATATTAAAGGTCACGGTAATTTGTCAACATTAAACCAACTTGAATATGATGTCACTAGTAACATTTATCTATGTAAAACTATAAAGGGAATCTTAGTTTTTTAATCAATTACGGATGTAGTATGCAATGAGGGGCCATGGACCCTATGATCTTTACCCACTAGCACAAACTTTTACAAAGAATACTTATAAATTGCCTCAAATAGCTATTAAATCCAATGTTTTTAAACCGGAAACCGGATCGGACCGGTGACTGGTTTGGTTTCGGTTGAACTGGTCGGACCGGTCCGGCCCAACCGCCCCAAAACGCAATTATTAAAAAATAAAATAAAAAACCGGCTCAACCGGTCCGGTTTCCGATCGAACTGTCTGGGTTTAACCGAACTGGGCGTTTCGTTGACTGGTCAACTATTGGTCAAAACCGGTTTTACCCGACTCGAAAACCTCAAAATTCCCGATCGGACCGACCGGTTCGAACCGGTTTTCAAAACATTGATTAAATCCCCATTTGTCACACGTAAATAACCCCATTATTCATAAACATAACTAATAGTCCCCTACGAAAAAAAATTCTGGAACCGCCACTGATTACTTAATGTTCATAGCATAGTTGCAATTTTGCATAGTACATGCAACATAGACGCACAAAAACACAAATCAAACCCAAGCTCAAATCCTGTTTTGCAAATGAAATGGAACTTGTTAAATGATTGAGTGAAAATTTTGAACAAAATCGAATGGCTAAACAAAACAAATAGAACATTAAACGAGTCTAAACTAAAATGAAACCTACACACAAATTAAATACGGAGTATATACGAACTTTAACATGATCGTACGATTTTTGTTAGACAATGCAATAGTACGACAAAACAAAAGATGTCGGCATTTCATTTATTGAAGAATAACAAACATGAAATTGCCAATATTCAAAATGTCAATTACTATATATATATGGTCCATCCAACTTTTATTGGTTTTCAACTATATATAAGCTACAAACTGCAGTTTTTCTTCCTAAAAATGACACTTTATACGCTAAAAAGAGATGAAAAGATTAACGTTTAACTTTGTTGATTATACTGAAACATCAAAAAAGTCAAAAGGGAAGCATAGAAAGAGTATATGGACTTTTATGGAGTTCAATTTGGACCGCATATATTAGCTACTCCTGTTCCAAGTTGTAAGTTGTGACTTCTAAATAGGCTTGAAAAAAAAAACGGGTTTTAAACTCTACCCGGTTTCAAACCCGAAATCCGACCCGGTCAAATTCGGTTTGACCCTACTCGGTTTGAGTTTTTTGAATACCCGACGGGTATGTACCCGGGTAGGGTTTTTAGAATTCGAAATCGGGTTGAACCCGGGTGGAAATAGGGTCGGGTTGGAAACCCGGTCTCGGTTGAAAACCCGAAAAAATCCGGTTCGGGTTGAGGCCAACCCGGTTTTTGACTTTCTTGACCAAAACCCGATTCGAGTTTCGGGTCGGGTTAGGTGAAAACCCGGTTTTGTTCTTGCCTACTTCTAAGTTCTAACCTAGTTTTTTTTTTGGGATAAAGAACTTCTAATTTGGTTGCATTGATTATAGAGGGCGAGGCTTAAGCACAAATATGCTCATAAATATTGCGCATTGGATTTGTTTACTTCTGTATAGTATTTATTTTGTGAGAAATGATAAAGGCTAGAAAAAAATTCATTTTTTACAAACACTTTTGTTATAAATTAAGTTGTACTAATACATTAAAGAGAGAATATTGAAATATATATATATATATATATATATATATATGTATATATATATATAATTTATAACCCCTATAAAGCATTTAGCTATTTTAACCTTAAACTTAGTCAAAGAGAGATGGAAAATCCCCAAAAAATCTTGTCCAATTTAAGTCAACTAAAACTAATTTAACATTATGAAATATGAAAAGTATCATGGAAAATCAATTAAATAATAACACTCATGAAAATTGACCCATTTTCATTCCATACAAGATCATTCATTCCATAGATAAAATCAGTTACATCAAATGCAATACTAATAACAATTGGAAACATGTTACAAAATTTTTAAGATAATTAAGAAATAGAATATGTAAGCTGAAAATTGTAACTAAAGATCATAGTAACTGATTTTTCTAATAATGTTATACTAATACGACACTCAACGAATCAGTTCACACACATTTGCTTTCCATCGAAAACTGTCGACCAACAATAAAAATGGAATAGAAATGTTAAAATTATATCTTAGTCAACTACATTATTTTTGTAAATTTTACCGCCGCATTGCGTGGGTAATATACTAGTATATATGACACGTATACCTCACTTGTCATACTATCTCAACACCCTTATAAAGAGTTTTCCCCATTTTTTTTTCTTTAAGCTTTTAAAGAATGCAAATTACAAAACTACCCTTATTTAAATTCAAACTGTCGACTTTACCCTTTAATAAATTCGGAAAGAACTTCACCAGGCGATTTCTCCCATTTCTTCATTTAAAAAGTAATTATGTATTTAATTCAGAAAGTATTGCAATGGCATATGTCAACAAAATATTATTTTTCTAAATATAGAAATATATAGGGTCAGCTGAATATGTAAGTTGAAATTTAATTAAATTGTAGTTGATTTAATTTGACCCCCTTAAATCTATACGCGGTAAATATTGTTAATTTTCTATGCTTACAATCGACTTTGTTTAAATGAATGAAAATACTTGTTTTTACTTTAGCCAAATTGTCAATTTAAAAAGTCTATATTAACTTATAAGCGATTTAAAATAGTATCTAGAAATGGTAAGGTCAAACGGAAGTTAATGATACCATCAATATCAACTTTGTCACACGGTATTAATTTTGCAAACGATTTCTATATTGTGTCGATCTATTTTAACATGCTATATCTTATAATTGTAAAAACACATATATTTCATGTGGTGTTAATGTTATACATCGTCGTTTATTTTAGTTATACAGTATTTAGACTTTATATTCCGATCTAATATTAGGTCACCTATCAGTATCATTGTACATCATCCATCATTTGTTGAATATAAAAAAACGTGTTCGCAAACACTTTAGTATATTGTTTTGGTCCAAGCATTATAATTTAGAATTGATGAAAGATCTTAAAAAATTGCGGTAGTATAGGTACAAATACACTAAAATCCGTCAGAACCCGACCCGTTGGCATCCATGATCCAGAATTGTAAATTAGAAGTTGATAAAAGGATTCAAAATAGTAGGTTGTATAAGAATTTAAATCAGTGGACGATGGAATGAAGTTATGAACTTTTTCTGGAATTGAAAATAATTTATTGGGGTTTTTTAATAAAAAATAAAATATAAAATATATAAGATTGTTAAATTATCAATTGTAAAATATTTGGAGAATTATCAACAACTAAAGGAAAAAGAGATGATTTATATTGTAAATATTGAAGGGTGTATATTGTAAATATAGAAGGGTAAATTAGTATTTTAATCACATAATAATAGGATTAATGATGTCATGAAATAAATTAAGAGTTAAATTTTAATAGTTGATCTTCATCTAATAGTTATTATTTTTTCATGATTTTTCTTTTAATATATAAGATATATAGATAGATAGGTAGATAGATAGATAGATAGATATACTTTATACATTTTGTTTTGTATTTATTTAAATTTATATAATTTTTTTTACAAATTGAGTGTATATATTTATTATATAGTGTTATAGACCGATACCACTTGCCAATTAATTCCTAGTTTCCGAATTCCGGCTTATATAGGTTAAAATAATTGAACTCTTTATCGCCTAACTAATTGAAGAGACGTCATATGCAGAAAAGGATCACTTTATAGGGAGATTTAGTAGGAACGTTCAAACGAGTACAATAATTTTTTTGTGAAAATGAAAAAATTAATAGAAATGTATCATGTGTTGAAACTCACTATCCCCACCCTACGTTTTTAAAAATTAAATATCTCTCAAACGATAAGTCGAAAAATCATAAAATTGCACCATTAAAATCAACGTTTTATTCACTTTGATTAGAGATGTGATAAAGTATAATTTCGACGAACTTTTTTTTTCATTTTTCCGTGGATCTTGAAAACGATTAATACATGTGATACCGACTAGTAACACATAGTATCACATGTAATACCAACACGTAACACATGTGTTACTAATTTTGTACGATTTGTAAAACTAAAAAAAAAATCGAAAGTATACCTTGTGAGATGACAAATCAAAAAGAAAAAAATGATGATTTTAATGGTGCAATATTTATGATTTTCTGACTTACCATTTGTGAAGATATTTGATTTTTTAAAACGTGAGAACAAATGAGTTTTATAACACGTAACACATTCTTATTCTCACCAAATTTTACGTTCTCATTTTTTGACCTCACCCTTTCATTTAGTTCTACAACTACATATTTTATAAACAGTATTTTCTAAACAGATATTTATTCAAATATTACTTACATTATTACAATTATCTCTATATAAGTTACAATTTAATATAATTTAATTTAATTAATATAAGTAAAGTAAAGTACAGAAATAAGTAATTTATTTTTTATTCGAAATCCTAAAAATTTCCCTATATATTAAGCTGAAGGATTCAAAATCCTTTACAACCCACCGTCACAACTTCATCAGTTCATACGCTTTCCTTTCTATCTCTCCGGTCGCCGGCGAACCCTTTCCCTGTACCTTCCCGGTTTCCGATCAACTCCATTGCTCAAAACCAAACATCACAATACGTACCTTGTAAAAAAAATGATAAGAATTCCATATATAGCCGCCTTAACAACCTACTTCAGCTACGTATTGCTCTTCGTTTTTGGTCAATTACGTGATTTATTCCGTAGTCTCATTGATTGGTGGAAATCTAGCTCTCTTCAGGTCCATCATTCACATATACATATTTGTTTATTTTTTTATATATAATACTCCTTACGTCCCAAAATAATTGTTCACCAACAAAAAAACAGGCCGTTTAATAAAAACATAATCAGTACTGTTTTCTTACTTTTTGCAGAATGACAGTTTTACCCTTAAACAATTAATTACCACATTCTTTAAAGTTTGTAATAATCATTCAAAGTAAGGATAATATGGTAATCACGACCAAAATTTTCTTTAATTAATTTGAGACGTCCAAAAATGGAAATTTGGACTATATTTTTGGGACGGAGGGAGTATCATGTGTTTAATCATTATATACCGTTGTTACTTGTTAGTATGATATAATGATCATAAATGTGTTGTGTATTGTCAGGGCTATGCGCCGATAAGCTTAGGCCTTGAAGATTTTTATATTCGTCGGATCTATCTTCGTGTTCAGGTAATAGTAATTTGTTAGCTAATGTAAACAATGCACGTTTATGAGTGTGTACATCAGTACATGTACTGAAGTTAAGCCTGCAAACGACTCGAGTTTTTATCGAGCTGCAGAACAAAAATAGGAGCTCAAAATACATAACAAGCTGAACTAAAACTTATAAGGGCTTTGCTTATTGATATGTGTGATGCTTATATAATATGTAAGTTTATTGTACTTAGACTTGTGGTTTGTGACTTATTGTCAAATTTTCTAGTAAATTTGATAAATATGTTAAGTGAGTTTAGTAATCTAATATATTTCTATATATACATTTGAGATGATTTTGGTTATCAGATATATATTTATTTAGAATTATAATTGTATGGGCTTTTGGAATCATGAGCACTCCTCGAACTAACGAACCACATTCAAGATTAGCCTAAGTTCTTCGAGCCAATGTGGAGTTAAATTGAGTTTTAGATCATGAGAAGGAATCACAAGATTAGAGAGGGGATGTAGTGTGTAGTTGAAATTGAATTTTTTTTAATGGTTCAAGTGCCAACAGACACTCCTGGAAAGAAGAAAGCACGAATCAAAATGAACGAGTAATGCTATTTCCACCAAAAACTTATTCATCATCTTCGACTTAGTATCTCAGCTTCACAATTTTTTTATCTCATTGTCACTCTTTTGAGTTAAGGCGTTTAGGCCGCTTTGTTTTCATATTGATCTTTGATTCATATCAATTGCATGAAAGTTAAATCTTCTTTACACAATATGTATGTGCATGTAGGATTGTTTTGGAAGACCTATATCAAGCCCTCCTGATGCTTGGCTTAATGTGGTGGAGCGTGTTTCGAATGATAATAACAAGACACTCAAGTGAGTCTTTAGATATATATGGCTATATGCATTCTGAACAGTTTGCTATTGAAATTTTGTTCAGTGTTTCAATTCCTCCTTAAAATCCAAATGCTATCGCAGGTTATAATGTGGTTTTTACTGAAGCTCAAACACAGCATTCCCAACAATTATTTTAATCTGGAAAACCTATCTATTTTGGTAGGCGGACTACAAAAGCAAGCAGGTGCCTTAATTTGGGCTCGTACAACTACCTTGGATTTGCTGCAGCAGATGAATACTGCACACCCCGTGTGGTTAAGTCTTTAAGGAAATACTTCGCCAGCACATGCAGTACTCGTGTTGAGGGAGGTACTTCTTTGGTTCAGTATCGTATTTTATATATATAAGCTGGTGATCTGTTATCATTGTTATTAATGTATGCAGGGACAACAACACTGCATTCCGAATTGGAGGATGTGGTGGCTGATTTTGTCCGGAAGCCAGCTGCTTTAGTTACTGGCATGGGTTATGCCACTAACTCTGCTATCCTTCCTGTCTTGATTGGAAAAGTATGAGTACTTTATTGATGAATAAAATCAGTGACAATCTTAAGTTTCTCAATTTCACATGAATTTTAACAGGGAGGGTTAATAATTAGTGACTCTTTGAATCATAAATCTATTGTAAATGGTGCTCGAGGTTCGGGTGCTACAATTAGATCTTTTCAACATAACTGTAAGTTTTTCGTCGCCGATGAAATATTAATAGTAGTTATTAATCTTCTTTGCCATCCATTTTGGTCCCGTCTTCACTTCCATACTTCTACATGTAGCACCTTCTGATTTGGAGAAAGTATTGAGAGTACACATTGCCGATGGACAACCAAGAATGCGTAGACCTTGGAAAAAAATCATTGTTGTTGTGGAGGGGATATATAGCATGGAAGGGGAGTTTTGCAAGCTTCCTGAGATTATTTCCATCTGTAAAAAGTACAAGGTTCTGCATATGTTTTAATATTTAGAAATGAAGTATCTTTACTCTTTTATTAATTTGCTCTATATGAAAAAGGCATACGTGTATATGGATGAGGCTCACAGCATTGGAGCAGTTGGAATAACAGGAAGAGGTGTGTGTGAACTGTTAGGTGTGGATACTGCTGATGTGGATATTATGATGGGAACTTTTACAAAATCATTCGGGTCATGCGGTGGTTATATAGCAGGATCAAAGGTCTATTTTGGCTTTATAAGATTAGGAAAGCCAGAATGGCACATGATGCTTTTCTGTTGCTTTTGTCTCAGTAATTATTTCTGGCAAATGGTTGTTCATAACATTTCTACTTTGCATTTCAGGAACTTATTCAGTATTTGAAACATAATTGTCCTGCTCATCTATATGCCACATCCATATCACCTCCTGCCGCTCAGCAAATTATATCTTCCATAAAGGTTATTCTTGGCGAGGATGGATCTAGTCGAGGTCCATATGTCCCATCCAAAAAACTATGATCTTTCAATGCTTACTAACCACTTTTCCACATAATTAGCTGCTGTTTACTATTATATATCGATACATATAGGTGCTCAGAAGCTTGCTAAAGTTCGTGAGAACAGCAACTATTTTAGATCAGAATTGCAAAAAATGGGTTTTGAAGTTTTAGGGGATAACGACTCACCTGTAATGCCTATAATGATTTATAGTGTTGCAAAAGTCCCTGCCTTTTCAAGGGAGTGTCTCAAACGAAATGTATTTCTTCTCTTTACATTTTGCATCTTTTAACCATGTGGACAACTTTTAACCTTTTTTTTTCATTTTCTAATCTTCTTTAAATAATCTCTTTAAGGAGTGGTTGATTATTAATTCTATGGCAACAGGTAGCGGTAGTCATTGCTGGTTTCCCAGCTACCCCTTTGCTGTTAGCTAGAGCACGGATATGCATTTCTGCTGCTCATACACGGGAAGATATGGTGAAAGCTTTAGAGGTAACAACCATTTGTATTTCCTTTCATTTCTTTAATCCTTCACTATGTATAATTTCATACATTTTGGTTGTTTTACATTCTTTATTTAACTTATACATATTATACATATGGTTGTGTGCAAGTTTCACACATGCTTGTCACTTTTCTTGCTTAATTAAGAATCTAAAAGTGATAATGTATGTAAGTCAAGCATTTTACTGGGCCACATAACCATATTATGAAAAAAGTAATGGTGGTATAGTGGTTGGGTTGGGTGGCGAGTCAAAAGTAATAATTTTTGTATGGTTAAGTTGGGTTTGAAATACTTTCTTTCCAAAGGTTTCAATTTTATGATAGATAATTGGTGTGTCAAAATCTTTCTGCTTCTGTAATAGTCTCTTTTTTATTAGTTTACGTTTTAGGATTATAATTACACTTTAGGCACATTTCTACCATTTTTCTCTAAGCTAAATTTTGTCTTATCCGGTAGAGATATAACATGTCACGAATAGTCCCATTCATAAATGGATGGGTCAAAAGTAAGTAATCTGATTTATACACAGTCAGTATTATGTTAGACAACCTTTTCAACATAGCATTAGGATTTCTCGTTCACTCGAAGCGAACTTACAATTGTTAGACTTTAATGCTACAACATGTCTACCTCATAAATGTATTGAATCTCCCTTTATTGGTGGCCTTCATTGGCTAGCCTAGTATAGGTGGCAAGATAGGTGGGTCGGGAGAATTGGGCAGGGACGGAGCTATGTGAGAACCACAGTTGGCCATGGCCAACCCTCGAATCCTTAAATTTACATTATAGAGTACATATATACAATCTCCGTAATTCATATGTGAAAAATTAAGCCCAATAATGTAAGCAATAGTCAATGACACACATCACTTTTGAGTTACTTGCCAATATAGTCCAGTAAAATATACTTAATTGCTGGTTTAATGTAAATTTTAAAGTTACGAAACATGAATAAACAATATATGGTTCTTTAGATTTTTACTTGAAATCCAATTTTAGATGAGAGTTTTTTGATATGATTAAATTTTCGAGTATACGTGAAGCTTTCTCAATAAACTTTTACGTGTTCCTACGTAGTTAGAAAGTTGTATTTTATTATATCTAGCTTTTCAGGTGTTTCTAACTAAATGTTCGAAATTGCATTTTTTATGACCTTATTACATTATTATAAATGCATATATATGTACATTAATTGTTTTGATAATAGAAGCTTATTTACTTACTTTGTTCTTTTTGTTGGAAGTAGTATCTTTCTACATGTAGAATAATAAACCTAGTTTAAAGGTGTGTGCTTTAAAATTACCTCATAGTTGAATATATGTAATTCTTTATTCTAACATCTTGTTAAAATTCGGCCCCCCAAAGACTAAATTCCTAGCTACGTCACTGGAATTGGGTAACTGACCAAAACAGGATGGCCCGTTGGATTTGTAACATTTTTTGGTCATTTATTTTTCTTCATATTATTCATTTGCCAATGAATAATAAATATGAAGTGGCACATTTTCTCATATACAAGGTGAAACCACTATTTCTAGCTAGAGAAGTAATATAGAATAATTATCACAAGTAGATTCTTTCACACTTTACCATGCCCTTCGAGTAAAAATGTGGTCTTCTCAGGTTATAAGTACAGTTGGTGACATGGTGGGCATAAAATACTTTCCAGCTGAACCCAACAAGTCACAACTAAAAGAACGAAGAGTAAAGGTGGAGTAGTCTAATTTGTGAGTCAGGTAAAGGTATCAAGTTCCTTAAAAAGGCATAGAAGATAATGGACATGTGGATCTAAAAGAGATGGAGAAAAAAGGTTTGATTTACTTGTTGTTGGAAAAGGTTTAAAAAAATAATATTATAAGTTAGCTGTTACGGGTGGTTTGGTAGGGAGAGATGCAGATAGATGAAACAAATAAGAGAAGAGAAAATGAGAGGGGGAAAAAATGGAACGGGACAAATGAGTTGATTTTACTAGTTGTAATGAACAGGGAATTGATCTCAGAAATGATCCGGAGAATCAATTTTCTTGTATCGTAGGAAAAAGCAAAGAAATTGAAATGAATTTTAACGACTATAATCCACAGTTTGGTGTATTTTATGTGCATGTAATGTAATTTAACAAGAGAACATTGTGATAAATTATTTCTCTTCTAGTTTATGCAATGTTTTGTTGAGCATTTAAATCATCACTGTTAAACCATGCAATTTAGTTTGCATACCATAGACAATTAGACATCGTTGATTTTGTTGTAATCTATTGTTGATAGATATTGTATCTTGTGATGTGCAAAATGATTTGTTTGGTGTACAATTGACCGTTAAACTTGAAAGTTCGTTGAGCGCATCACGGCTAGCTTGAGATGCTTGAAGAACATCAATGCTGGACAGAAGCATCATGTTGCTGCATTTTATGAGCATTATACTAGCTGAGTTGAGTAGGCTTTCTTTTAGATTCCTTCCTGCAGTATTTTCCCCCCGTTATTAATGTTGTATGGTACGATATCAATGAGCTTTGTTTCTTGAACTTCTAGTCAGTGTCAGTTCGATTTTATGAAGATTGAGGCTGGAAGATGTTATGTTTTATATTTGCTTCTTGAGAATAGGGTAATGATCCTGTATGCTATTTTGCGTAAGAATGTATTCAACTTATCACGTAGTTGTTGTGAGCAGTGTACTTTCAAACAATATTATGTGCATCACATACTATCAGTTCTTCCTATTGTATGTCTGACACATACTTTCAGTTCTTCCTATTGTATGTCTGACTCCTGGTAACTTGTGAACGTGTAATATATATGGTGATAGTTTCAATGACATATGGTTGCTACTATGTCAAAGACATATTACAGTTAAAATTGAAGAATTAACAACTACTTGACGAAGAGGTTACTCGATGGTTGCTACTATGTCAAAGACATATTACAGTTAAAATTGAAGAATTAACAACTATTTGACGAAGAGGTTACTCGATATACACAATAACCAGGGGCAGATCTGTTTATACATTAGAGGGGGCCGTTGCCCCCAACGAACAAACAGTTATTAGTGGGAATTTTTCTAATATTTGGGTCAGGCCCCCACCACACAACGGATCATGCCCTCGGGCCATAAAAAGTTCAACTATTCTTTCCTTCAAGTATTGTCCACTATATATGTTATGTACTTGGCCAAGGTGGGAGTGTGGGAGTATGAGATCCAAATAGAAGTCCTTTTCAGATAAACATCTTTCCATGTGTGTTCATTTCTTTCAACGTATATATATTTCATTTTTTATTTTATATAAACGTTTATATATCAATACAAAATCTTGTTAAAGATCGTTATGCTTATGATTTAATTAGGATTCTCTAATGGTTTTATTGTTTCGTTATGTATTAAACTTTACACTTTTTACTATTGTATGCGACATACTTTCATTTGTTCTATTGTATGTAGTGAACTTGTAAATATCGTCTATTGTATGTAGAATTTCCTTTTTGGGTAAGGCCAAAAAAGAAAACTTTCCTATTTAGGTCTTACCCAAAAAGGAAATGATACATACAACAATAGACGATATTTACAAGTTCAATACATAGAAGTTTTCAAAATTCGTCACATACGATAGCAAAAAGTGTAAAGTTTAATACATAACGAAATAATAAACCCTTCTCTAATCATCTAATGATAGATAGACAGATGTATACGAAAACAATACGAGTATCAATTTTATATTTCTACTCTTGTAATGTGCTTTTTTCCCCTAAGAGATTATCATTTTGTAATTATAAAGTTCAATAATTTTTCCTTTATTACGTGGTATAATCTTTTAGATTAGACTTTTCCTTTTTTAGTAGTGTAAAAATTTCTTTATTAGGAAGTTTATGTTTAACGTTTTATAAGTTGTTTCGCCGCATTTTATTGATTCTGGTTATCTAAAGAATACGTTGTTACGTTATTTTGTATCTGTTTGACGCTTTAATTGTTGATTTGTGTCAAATAAGCTTTATCAAGCCGCAAAAAATGTCCATGTTTAGTTTAGTTGCCATTTTGAAGTTGCTTTGGACCACTTTAATGACAGACCATCTTTTAAGAACAATTTTATGTCTCTCGCAATCCCGCGAATCCACCACTGACAATAACACGAATTGAAAGTTTCTTGCATATATGAAATCGGTTGAAATCATGCTGTATACATTAACAGTAAGCATAAGCAATAAGTTAAGAAAAAATAATCAATACACTCATATATAATTACTTGCATTTTGATTAAGGGTGCGTTAGAACATGTACATGAGTACATGATTAAGTCTATTGAAAAATGCTTGGCAACGTACAAGAAAATATATTGAAAAATGAAATGTTACTGTATTTGTCAAAACTGTCCAACATTCCTTATTTTTTAGTTACATATTTGGTCCATGGCTTGGACGACGTCAATTCAGAGTCGTTAAGTAGCTGGCCCATGCCTTGCATGTGAGGGACACGTGCAGTGGTAGAAAATATATGTCTTCATGTTCTTGAGCACGTAATGTTATTAGTTGATACCAAATCATTAAAGTACATTACAGAAAAACACATATTGAATGAAGTAACAAACAAAAACGTAAAACCTTGTAGATATTTTTATAACATAGTCATCTCATCAAAAGAGTAAACAAAGTTAACAAATTGACAAACATGTGAAATATCGCCAGCTTAAACAAGATAAAACGACTCTTCATATGTGATGGATGGAAAGTCGATTAACAACTCTTAACTATCATCAATAAATGTAGTATAGTGAAACATCGAAAGCATGTACAATTTCAATAATTAAGTTAGGGATATGAAAAGACATAACATTGGAATTTACTCTAAGAGTAATGATATATAATAGGGGAGTGATCTGTACATCACCAAAAATTATCGGTATACCACTAAATAAGTATTATGGTGTTGTATAGTACAACACTATAAATCACATTTAATAGTGTATGAATAATTTTTTTTGTTGTATGAATCATCACCCTATAAAATAATAATAACTTTGACTAATTCTTTATTGCACACTTAAAAATGAGAGCTTTCACGTGTATGAACCAAAAGGTGAATGATTAAATAGTTTAATTAATTACATACAACAAAGATTGAAGATTTTGTATGAAGAAGAGTGGGAGATAATTTGAGGGGAAAAGAGGACATGGATCAGACAAATCACCTTGCGCCATGTGTTAAATTTGCAAGGATAAAGTGTTTGCTACGATGAAATTAAATTTGTAAGAGTAAACTATAGTATCGCTATGATGTTGTATTGTTAGCTTATATACCTACGATACATCGAAGATGTACCTTTAGTAATATAAACCAACAATTAAGATCACGTGTCTTTCTTACCCTTTCTAAATATCATTTATAATTTGTAATCACATCTAATCTAATTCAAAAATATAATCGCATTGGGAATTTGGAATCTTACCGCATATACTAACGTTAAGACGTTAGAGAAAAACGTTTAATGCTCGTATTAATAAAAATTAAATCAAATATTTGTAAACCTTACAAAAACAAATCCAAAGGATCCATCCATCTCTAATAAAGCCGCCGGAAGCAGCACGAGGTGAGGTCCACCTCTTCCAACCCAATCACTATTTTTTTCTTCCTTTCATCTCTCAATTCGCCGGCGTTCCATTTCCGTCCCGATCTCCGATCAACTTCCGACTCACCCAAACAATACATACAAAACCTAATTAATTCAAAATGATCACAATTCCGTATGTAACCGCCTTAACAACCTACTTCAGTTACGGACTGCTCTTCGCTTTCGGTCAATTACGTGATTTCTTCCGTAATATATTCGATTGGTGGAAAGATAATAAGCTTCAGGTACATCATCACACACATATCTTACTATCTGATACATACACGTACAAATATTATATTATATCATATTATAAAATTATATAATTAGTGAATTAATTAGTGCTGATGTTAGTATTGTTTAAAGGATGATTATGTTGCTGTGTATTGTTAGGGCTATGCACCGATCTGTCTAGGGCTTGAAGATTTCTACATTCGCCGTCTATATCTTCGTATTCAGGTAATCCTAATTTTCGACTATTCATGATCCCCGTGCTTTGTTTGTATGTATATACGAAGCTTTATTGAATTGGTTAATGAATAAATAAGATAAGGATAGCCAGATCTGTGTTCAGATTCATATGTAGTTCCAAGTGTTCGTAGAGGGGATCTAGTGTGTACTTGATCTTGCCTCTTAAT
The DNA here is from genome assembly GCA_963422505.1 of Pseudognaphalium luteoalbum. Classification (NCBI taxonomy): domain Eukaryota; kingdom Viridiplantae; phylum Streptophyta; class Magnoliopsida; order Asterales; family Asteraceae; genus Pseudognaphalium; species Pseudognaphalium luteoalbum. Next base: position 5,141,493 of record OY730193.1, on the reverse strand, counting down.
GACTTATTTAACTAAATGATATGTTACATGGTGCTAATTATGCCAATCTGGTATTGAATAAGGATTTTTAGACCTGAGAGACTTATGCTTGTACACTTTGATTAGTTTTAGAAGGGATTACGGAATAATATGACTGCTGATTTATATTTTTGCAAAAAAAAAAAAGTTTGCATTGATTGTGAATTGTAAAAAGATCCAATGGTGATACAATTGCTCTGGTGTAAGATGGGATCTCGAAACTTATCGATGATGCAAACAAATTGAAACATAATCCCACACCTACCAACAAGTAATATGTGAACTTGAAACTACGCACATTAAAACATACTTGCTACTGATGAATTTGAATTCTTAAACTTTAGAACTAGCAACTAGACACTTGACTTGAACCATTGAGATTGATAATTGCTCTAACACTTGACGTGTGTCTTGAACAAAGATGCTGAAACAAAGCATGAGACTGAAGTTCTACATAATTTCATAATACACAATTATACATAGAGGGTACCCTGCTTCCATTGCACGCCTTGATGTGTACTTGGTAAGCTAACAAGCAGTCAAGCACCTTTTTAACCGGTTAATGACATGTTCATGTAATGGAACCATGAAAGCAGAAACGCGAGACATAATAAATGAACGTTGTGTTATTTTCTATTTATATCTTATTCATCATCTTTAAGTATTCATCTTAACTCGTCATTTTTAGTCTCATCATCAACCATTAAAGTAAAGCTCTATTAAACTTATCTGGCTACTTGATGTCCATCTTGATTCATGTATTTAAAAAAGTTCCCTGAACAGCTACATCTTTTTTTTCTCTTCAAAATGCATGTACACGCAGGACTGTTTTGGACGACCTATATCGAGCCCCCCTGATGCTTGGTTTGATGTGGTGGAGCGTGTTTCCAATGATAATAACAAGACACTCAGGTCTGTGTTTAGATATGGATACAAAGTTTGATTTTGAGTTATAATTATAATGCTTCCCAGGTTAGGACATGTTACGATGCATGGAATCATCAGTTTATTGGGTTATATTGAAGCTTTAACTAGTTCCCAATACTTATTATAAACTCACATGTTTATATTTTGGCAGGCGGACTACCAACGTAAATAGATGCCTTAACTTGGGGTCGTACAACTACCTTGGATTTGCTGCGGCGGATGAGTACTGCACCCCTCGTGTAATTCAGACGATGAAGACTTACCTTGCCAGCACATGCAGTACTCGTGTTGATGGAGGTAGTTTTTTGGTTTCATACTTCTGTATCCTATTAACAATCATTATTATCATCCTTCTCAAACATCAGTTTAAATGGAATCACTTTCATGATCTGTTAGCGTTATTCATTTTGATGCATTCAGGTACAACAGCACTGCATACTGAATTGGAGGAGGTGGTTGCTGATTTTGTTGGGAAACCAGCTGCCATAGTTACTGGCATGGGTTATGTCACCAACTCTGCTATCCTTCCTGTCTTGATTGGAAAAGTATGTCCTGCTATATGAAGAATAATATAATCTACATGTTTAAGTTTCTCATTTTTCTTAATTGAAGAATGGTATAATTTACGTGTTTAAGTTTCTCATCTTTCTAAATTGAAACAGGGAGGGTTAATTGTTAGTGATACTTTGAACCATAACTCTATTGTAAATGGTGCTCGGGGATCAGGTGCTACTGTTGAAGTATTTCAACATAACAGTAAGTTCATTCTCATTTAATATTTTTGTTAATGATGTGATGTCTAAAAACCCCATTAACATCCTTAACCACTTATTTGTCAAATCATTTTGGTCCTTCCCTCACCAGCGTACTTTATATGTAGCACCTTCATCTTTGGAGAATGTATTGAGAGGATGCATTGCTGATGGACAACGAAGAACACATAGACCTTGGAAGAAAATTATTGTTGTTGTGGAGGGGATATACAGCATGGAAGGGGAAATTTGCAAGCTTCCTGAGATTGTTGCTATTTGTAAAAAATACAAGGTAATGCATATACTTTCTGTTTTGGCCTTTTGGGTAATAACATATCTTGTTTTTTTTCATGATGTCATTGGATGAAATTGATATCGATATGCATATTCTCTGAATAACACAACCATATAAAATGATACAAACTGCCGATACCGTAGCGATACATCACTGAACTTTTGACTTTTTCCTTGTTAAAAGGCTTGAACATTATATTTTATTTTTCTTTGAAGGATTTCCTTGTACACTTCTATGATCAAAAAGTAGTAAGTTTCGTATGCTGTACTCTTATCGACCACATGTTTCTTTAGCCATAAGTGATACAGGTGTGTTTGAAGCTCCATGGTGTATAATTTTGCTATTTGGAGTTCTGACTACTTTTGTCAATTGTTGAAGAATACTGACTTCTCATTGTTGCAAGCTATTGACGTTTAAAAATATCAACTGAAGTTAGAGTACTTTTACCTTTCATGTATGCATGCCCAAGTCTAGAATCTCATCTGTTTATATGTATTATCTCTTTATTTTGTGTAGGCGGTCGTTTCTCTTGAATATGCATATGTTTTTCTGGCGAACCGTCTTTATTTATTTAGTCATCTATATGTAACAGGCATATGTGTATTTGGATGAGGCTCACAGTATCGGAGCAATTGGAAAAACAGGAAGAGGTGTCTGTGAGCTTTTAGGTGTGGATACTGCTGATGTGGATATAATGATGGGCACTTTCACAAAGTCATTCGGATCATGTGGTGGTTATATTGCAGGATCAAAGGTTTGTTTTGATTATATCTCTTATGCGATAATGGCACATGTGGCATGTTTGTGGCATCTGTCTCAGTTATCTTTTCTAAGTGGTGGGTGATGATATATGGGAAGTAGGGGACCCATAAATGCTTTGACCGTATAATATTTTTCCATCACACAGGTTTCCAGTTGGTATGATAACATGTGATGTGATTTTGTTTCATACTTATACCAGGAGAAAAGTTGTTGATCATTTTCTTCAATTATTGATCACAAATGTGGGATTGGGTACACAGTAAGGGCTGGTTTGCTCCTTCTATAAAGGGAAAATAGAGTTAAAAGCTCTCAATATGTATTTGTATGCCTGTAATCCAATATTGAAAATTTGAAACTAACCACTTACATCTTATCTAAAAGTAATAGTAAAAAAAGTTAAGCAATAGTAAAACATCATTTGAGCCTGGTATGAGGTGTTTTCTTTGTCGTGTATTACTATACTGTAGATGCACACATGTATTTGTACCCATTTTAGATTCAATTTTTTAGGATCGACAGGTGTATCCTTAGTTAAGTATTAATACGGCTGGCATTGCGTTTCTGATTATTTTTTTAAGACAATCTTTTCCATGTTTGCTTACGGTTGACCTTTTTTTCATAGTTAGCATCAATAATGAGTTGGATCGTGTCAGATGAAATAATGAGATAGATATATTCTAACATTTCTACTTGCATTTCAGGAACTTATTCAGTATTTGAAATATACTTGTCCTGCTCATCTATATGCCACATCCATATCACCCCCTGCTGCTCAGCAGATTATATCTTCCATAAATGTTATACTCGGAAAGGATGGCTCTAGTCGAGGTCCATATGTCGTATCCAATTGAGTTTGATATTTCAGTACTGCACTAACCACTTTCAACATAATTAGCTGAGTTCTACTATTATTTGTTTAAATATAGGTGCTTTGAAGCTTGCTCAAATTCGTGAGAACAGCAACTACTTTAGATCAGAGTTGCAGAAATTGGGCTTTGAGGTTTTAGGGGATAATGATTCGCCTGTGATGCCTATAATGCTTTACAATCCTGCAAAAATTCCTGCCTTTTCAAGGGAGTGTCTCAAACGCAATGTATGTGTACATTTTAATTCCTTTAACTAGAGGTGGTATAAATGGGTGGGGTCAGGCAGCTGGTTAACATCTTTGGGTTAAAATAGGCAATCCTCAAACTTGTCGAAAGGGGCTGATCGCTTTATCCTGAAACAATTTGTTCAGTTTTTTTATTCTTTGTGACTAGCTAGGTGTTAAATATGATAATAGTAAATTATATTATAGTAATATATATACTACCTTTCCGAATGATATAATTTAAGTGATTGTAAGCATTAAAAATACACTTAAGGTGACTTTTTACCTGTTCCATCTACTTGACGGGTTTCCTTGGTAACTTTTTTTTTTATTTTATCCTCCCAATTCGACCCATACTATCTAAATCAACCCATTTCAAACTAAATGGGTCAAAATTCAGACAACTTTTAAGTTTTAACCTTTAAGGTCCTTGTAGGTATTACTATTTTGTCTATCTTATAATTCTATGGCAACAGGTAGCGGTAGTCACTGTAGCTTTCCCAGCCACCCCTCTACTGTTAGCTAGAGCACGTATATGCATATCTGCTGCTCATACACGAGAGGACTTGGTGAAGGCCTTAGAGGTAACAGCCTTACCTTTGCATAATGACGTTGCGTAATCTTTCTTCCTGTAACAAAATCTGGGTTGGGATTGTATTTGTGTGTATATTATTGAGATGTAGTTGCTTCAATTTACATTCAATAGACGTAATTCCTTTTGTTGCTATGGTTAGAGGTTGCAATTTCGATCCATTTACTTAAAAATCGGTCAATTCAGGCCATATTTTTTCCTTATCTGGTAAAACATAAAAGTTTTTTAAAAAAGGTAATACATGAAAAGGGTCGAACGGGCCAAAGTTGCTCAAAGTGGTTTAAAGATTTAAAAAAATGACAAAAAAGTATGTTAACTCATGTTTTTCCAATTTCTATCAAAAGATACTTGTTTTGACCAGTTACTCAACCCACCTATTTTTCCATGTGTACTATAAACTTATGTCATTTTGCACCATCGTTAGATCACTTGAAACTTATTGTTCCAAGTAGGTGCTTTCACGCTTTACAACAAGTAACAAAGTGACCTTTTCAGGTTATAAGTACTGTTGGTGACATGGTGGGCATTAAATACTTTCCAGCCGAACCCAAGAAGTCGCAACGTGAAGAAGGCAGAGCCAAGGTGGACTAGATACTGATTTTCGGGTCTGGTAAAGCTAAAACTTCCGTAAATCGGAGCCACGCAGAAGTGTGTGTACTGCTCTTCCAAGCGTATCTGTATTTTTTGCTGATCTTCGTCTTGAGACATTGTACAGATGCAACTACAGCTACACTTACAGCATGCTGTGAGTTCACATTTTTAAAGTTGTGACTTTGATGCGTTCCTCACACCAACTCCATGTTTGGTAAAACCGTGCATGGTTTTGGTTTGGTTGTAGAACAAAATACCAGTAATTATTTCTATAATTTGTTCCCTTTTTTTATAGAATTTTTATTTATTGTTACCATTTAGAGAATACGTAGGCTTTGTTTTCGAATGGGTTTTGAGATTTATTGATTTATATGTGTTCGATTGAATACTTGGTTATTTACATATCTTTTTCCGATTGTCAATATACTATACAACCATTAGAATATGAAGTCAATAATTGCTTGAATGCTACGGAGTATAGCCTTATAGGTCGTTGTTGACACGAATGTTATATCAACATAAGTTGACAAGTCACCAATATATAGTTGTTAACTTGTTCAATGGGTATAATTCAACTTAAGTACTTGTATTAAACACCTAAACTCACTCCTCACACTCTATTATATGTTCCACAGATACCAATTTATATAAGCTACTTGTTTTATTCTTAGTATAGTTTTAGTTATATTGCCTATGAATGCAAGTCTCTACTTGTAAGATACATGTAACATTATTTTCTGTGTTAGAATTCAGGAGTGATAAAGTTTCAATCTTCACTCTCTAATTTACCGAGATGATGCGCTAAGAAATGATCTCTAGTTGACCATTAAAACATGTTCAGACATATTATTTAATCAAATATGTATTTGACAAAATGCCATAGTGAGGTAGTTAATCTTTTAAACTGAAGATTGATTAGAGTCCTTTTTTAAAAGTAGAAGGGGCTCTCCAAAAATTGGCGTATGCGAGTGAATGCAACGAGCACACGGTATTCTTTAGTAAAAGGCGAAAGAATAGTTCGCTTTGTGCTCATTGCCTGGCTGCGTGATTTTCAAATGGCTCACCTGCTTGCATTTTATAACCACCTTCACCCTTTCTGTTTCCTTTAACCAGCCGATGTGGGATGATAGAACTTATCTACACCAACCCCTTTTCTTTTCATTATTTATGGCCAATTGCCAATTTTCAGCTGCATTAATTTTTATTTTTTTTATCTGTTGGAAACAACAAACAAATCATTAAAGTTGTTATATGTACGTCTTTTTCTTTGTATTTTAGTGATCATCATCATTTATTTATCTATACAATAAACAATCACGTGTGTGTGTAGCACATGTGCTATATATTGAAAGATGAGTGTCTGTGGTAGAGGAATATTCGAAGATGATGTTGACAATACTCATGCAAATTGTAACAAGAGTCCCCCCACTGTAAATATGTAGGATTTCACCATAATAAACACACAAACATTGATAACTTATCATCATCATCATATTCATGCCTATAATATCCAGATCACTTCATCAAGTTTGTTACCAAAAGAACTGAATCAGTAGGGCTAGCTACTCGTAAATATGATCAAAGTTCCGTGTTCAACTGCATTGACAACCTACTTCTGTTACGCATTACTTTTCGTTTTTGGTCAATTACGTGATTTATTCCGTAATATCATTGATTGGTGGAAATCTAACAATCTTCAGGTTCTTTACATCTTACTGTTTCTTTGTATGTACTTGTGCTCTTTAATATTATATTTTTCAGTAAGTAGGCATAAATGATCACTATGTTGCGTATTATCAGGGATATGCACCTATATGCTTAGGGTATGAAGATTTTTATATACGTCGTTACTACCTTCGTATTCAGGTAGTACTAGACTACTAGCTAGTAATTTGTTGGCATTGCTCTTTACCTTAAAAAAACTGAATTTTGCTTTGTGTGCATTGTTTGATTTGATTCAAATGCAAGAATGATTCATAGATTCTCTATCAATTTTTTGATATATTGTAATCTATATGTAACGATGAGACCACGCGCAACAATAACGGGCATGGTGGGGGTGTTATGGGTGCCACGTCATCCATAACATGTTATCCCACAACACATGCGATGGTAACTCCACCACGTTGTGTTATGGAAGAGTAAGACCCAATAATTAAATTAGTTTAGGCAAAAAAGGGAAGAAAAGAAAATGAAAAAAAAAAAAAACTTGTGGACCCCACAAATCTCCCACCCTGCTCCGTTATACCCTCCACGAGTCCACGACGCCGCCCCACCGCGTTGTGGATTGTTGGCATCGTGGTGCCACCACATCCACCCATGGCGCCACACTCCAAATGGTCTTAGTAGCTTAGTTACTATATATTTCATAACCACTTATCTCTGTTTTTTTACAATGTGTGCTTGAAAAGACTGATCTTATTTTCAATTTGTATGTATGTATAGGATTGTTTTGGATGACCTATATGTATCCCTCCTAATGTTTGGTTTGATATGGGAGAACATGTTTCTTTTGATAATAACAAGACACTCAAGTGAGCCTTTTACATGATCAAGTTTGCTTTTTGGTATAAACGTTGGGTTCTTGATCTTGCCTCTTAATGACTTATTTAACTAAATGATATGTTACATGGTGCTAATTATGCCAATCTGGTATTGATTAAGGATTAATAGACCTGAGAGACTTATGCTTGTACACTTTGATTAGTTTTAGAAGGGATTACGGAATAATATGACTGCTGATTTATATTTTTGCAAAAAAAAAAAAGTTTGCATTGATTGTGAATTGTAAAAAGATCCAATGGTGATACAATTGCTCTGGTGTAAGATGGGATCTCGAAACTTATCGATGATGCAAACAAATTGAAACATAATCCCACACCTACCAACAAGTAATATGTGAACTTGAAACTACGCGCATTAAAACATACTTGCTACTGATGAATTTGAATTCTTAAACTTTAGAACTAGCAACTAGACACTTGACTTGAACCATTGAGATTGATAATTGCTCTAACACTTGACGTGTGTCTTGAACAAAGATGCTGAAACAAAGCATGAGACTGAAGTTCTACATAATTTCATAATACACAATTATACATAGAGGGTACCCTGCTTCCATTGCACGCCTTGATGTGTAATTGGTAAGCTAACAAGCAGTCAAGCACCTTTTTAACCGGTTAATGACATGTTCATGTAATGGAACCATGAAAGCAGAAACGCGAGACATAATAAATGAACATTGTGTTATTTTCTATTTATATCTTATTCATCATCTTTAAGTATTCATCTTAACTCGTCGTTTTTAGTCTCATCATCAACCATTAAAGTAAAGCTCTATTAAACTTATCTGGCTACTTGATGTCCATCTTGATTCATGTATTTAAAAAAGTTCCCTGAACAGCTACATCTTTTTTTCTTCTTCAAATTGCATGTACACGCAGGACTGTTTTGGACGACCTATATCGAGCCCCCCTGATGCTTGGTTTGATGTGGTGGAGCGTGTTTCCAATGATAATAACAAGACACTCAGGTCTGTGTATAGATATGGATACAAAGTTTGATTTTGAGTTATAATTATAATGCTTCCCAGGTTAGGACATGTTACGATGCATGGAATCATCAGTTTATTGGGTTATATTGAAGCTTTAACTAGTTCCCAATACTTATTATAAACTCACATGTTTATATTTTGGCAGGCGGACTACCAACGTAAATAGATGTCTTAACTTGGGGTCGTACAACTACCTTGGATTTGCTGCGGCGGATGAGTACTGCACCCCTCGTGTAATTCAGACGATGAAGACTTACCTTGCCAGCACATGCAGTACTCGTGTTGATGGAGGTAGTTTTCTGGTTTCATACTTCTTTATCCTATTAACAATCATTATTATCATCCTTCTCAAACATCAGTTTAAATGGAATCACTTTCATGATCTGTTAGCGTTATTCATTTTGATGCATTCAGGTACAACAGCACTGCACACTGAATTGGAGGAGGTGGTTGCTGATTTTGTTGGGAAACCAGCTGCCATAGTTACTGGCATGGGTTATGTCACCAACTCTGCTATCCTTCCTGTCTTGATTGGAAAAGTATGTCCTGCTATATGAAGAATAATATAATCTACATGTTTAAGTTTCTCATTTTTCTTAATTGAAGAATGGTATAATTTACGTGTTTAAGTTTCTCATCTTTCTAAATTGAAACAGGGAGGGTTAATTGTTAGTGATACTTTGAACCATAACTCTATTGTAAATGGTGCTCGGGGATCAGGTGCTACTGTTGAAGTATTTCAACATAACAGTAAGTTCTTTCTCATTTAATAATTTTGTTAATGATGTGATGTCTAAAAACCCCATTAACATCCTTAACCACTTATTTGTCAAATCATTTTGGTCCTTCCCTCACCAGCGTACTTTATATGTAGCACCTTCCTCTTTGGAGAATGTATTGAGAGGATGCATTGCTGATGGACAACGAAGAACACATAGACCTTGGAAGAAAATTATTGTTGTTGTGGAGGGGATATACAGCATGGAAGGGGAAATTTGCAAGCTTCCTGAGATTGTTGCTATTTGTAAAAAATACAAGGTAATGCATATACTTTCTGTTTTGGCCTTTTGGGTAATAACATATCTTGTTTTTTTTCATGATGTCATTGGATGAAATTGATATCGATATGCATATTCTCTGAATAACACAACCATATAAAATGATACAAACTGACGATACCGTAGCGATACATCAGTGAACTTTTGACTTTTTCCTTGTTAAAAGGCTTGAACATTATATTTTATTTTTCTTTGAAGGATTTCCTTGTACACTTCTATGATCAAAAAGTAGTAAGTTTCGTATGCTGTACTCTTATCGACCACATGTTTCTTTAGCCATAAGTGATACAGGTGTGTTTGAAGCTCCATGGTGTATAATTTTGCTATTTGGAGTTCTGACTACTTTTGTCAATTGTTGAAGAATACTGACTTCTCATTGTTGCAAGCTATTGACGTTTAAAAATATCAACTGAAGTTAGAGTACTTTTACCTTTCATGTATGCATGCCCAAGTCTAGAATCTCATCTGTTTATATGTATTATCTCTTTATTTTGTGTAGGCGGTCGTTTCTCTTGAATATGCATACGTTTTTCTGGCGAACCGTCTTTATTTATTTAGTCATCTATATGTAACAGGCATATGTGTATTTGGATGAGGCTCACAGTATCGGAGCAATTGGAAAAACAGGAAGAGGTGTCTGTGAGCTTTTAGGTGTGGATACTGCTGATGTGGATATAATGATGGGCACTTTCACAAAGTCATTCGGATCATGTGGTGGTTATATTGCAGGATCAAAGGTTTGTTTTGATTATATCTCTTATGCGATAATGGCACATGTGGCATGTTTGTGGCATCTGTCTCAGTTATCTTTTCTAAGTGGTGGGTGATGATATATGGGAAGTAGGGGACCCATAAATGCTTTGACCGTATCATATTTTTCCATCACACAGGTTTCCAGTTGGTATGATAACATGTGATGTGATTTTGTTTCATACTTATACCAGGAGAAAAGTTGTTGATCATTTTCTTCAATTATTGATCACAAATGTGGGATTGGGTACACAGTAAGGGCTGGTTTGCTCCTTCTATAAAGGGAAAATAGAGTTAAAAGCTCTCAATATGTATTTGTATGCCTGTAATCCAGTATTGAAAATTTGAAACTAACCACTTACATCTTATCTAAAAGTAATAGTAAAAAAAGTTAAGCAATAGTAAAACATCATTTGAGCCTGGTATAAGGTGTTTTCTTTGTCGTGTATTACTATACTGTAGATGCACACATGTATTTGTACCCATTTTAGATTCAATTTTTTAGGATCGACAGGTGTATCTTTAGTTAAGTATTAATACGGCTGGCATTGCGTTTCTGATTATTTTTTTAAGACAATCTTTTCCATGTTTGCTTACGGTTGACCTTTTTTTCATAGTTAGCATCAATAATGAGTTGGATTGTGTCAGATGAAATAATGAGATAGATATATTCTAACATTTCTACTTGCATTTCAGGAACTTATTCAGTATTTGAAATATACTTGTCCTGCTCATCTATATGCCACATCCATATCACCCCCTGCTGCTCAGCAGATTATATCTTCCATAAATGTTATACTCGGAAAGGATGGCTCTAGTCGAGGTCCATATGTCGTATCCAATTGAGTTTGATATTTCAGTACTGCACTAACCACTTTCAACATAATTAGCTGAGTTCTACTATTATTTGTTTAAATATAGGTGCTCTGAAGCTTGCTCAAATTCGTGAGAACAGCAACTACTTTAGATCAGAGTTGCAGAAATTGGGCTTTGAGGTTTTAGGGGATAATGATTCGCCTGTGATGCCTATAATGCTTTACAATCCTGCAAAAATTCCTGCCTTTTCAAGGGAGTGTCTCAAACGCAATGTATGTGTACATTTTAATTCCTTTAACCAGAGGTGGTATAAATGGGTGGGGTCAGGCGGCTGGTTAACATCTTTTGGTTAAAATAGGCAATCCTCAAACTTGTCGAAAGGGGCTGATCGCTTTATCCTGAAACACTTTGTTCAGTTTTTTTATTCTTTGTGACTAGCTAGGTGTTAAATATGATAATAGTAAATTATATTATAGTAATATATATACTACCTTTCCGAATGATATAATTTAAGTGATTGTAAGCATTAAAAATACACTGAAGGTGACTTTTTACCTATTCCATCTACTTGACGGGTTTCCTTGGTAACTTTTTTTTTATTTTATCCCCCCAATTCGACCCATACTATCTAAATCAACCCATTTCAAACTAAATGGGTCAAAATTCAGACAACTTTTAAGTTTTAACCTTTAAGGTCCTTGTAGGTCTTACTATTTTGTCTATCTTATAATTCTATGGCAACAGGTAGCGGTAGTCACTGTAGCTTTCCCAGCCACCCCTCTACTGTTAGCTAGAGCACGTATATGCATATCTGCTGCTCATACACGAGAGGACTTGGTGAAGGCCTTAGAGGTAACAGCCTTACCTTTGCATAATGACGTTGCGTAATCTTTCTTCCTGTAACAAAATCTGGGTTGGGATTGTATTTGTGTGTATATTATTGAGATGTAGTTGCTTCAATTTACATTCAATAGACGTAATTCCTTTTGTTGCTATGGTTAGAGGTTGCAATTTCGATCCATTTACTTAAAAATCGGTCAATTCAGGCCATATTTTTTCCTTATCTGGTAAAACATAAAAGTTTTTTAAAAAAGGTAATACATGAAAAGGGTCGAACGGGCCAAAGTTGCTCAAAGTGGTTTAAAGATTAAAAAAATGACAAAAAAGTATGTTAACTCATGTTTTTCCAATTTCTATCAAAAGATACTTGTTTTGACCGGTTACTCAACCCACCTATTTTTCCATGTGTACTATAAACTTATGTCATTTTGCACCATCGTTAGATCACTTGAAACTTATTGTTCCAAGTAGGTGCTTTCACGCTTTACAACAAGTAACAAAGTGACCTTTTCAGGTTATAAGTACTGTTGGTGACATGGTGGGCATTAAATACTTTCCAGCCGAACCCAAGAAGTCGCAACGTGAAGAAGGCAGAGCCAAGGTGGACTAGATACTGATTTTCGGGTCTGGTAAAGCTAAAACTTCCGTAAATCGGAGCCACGCAGAAGTGTGTGTACTGCTCTTCCAAGCGTATCTGTATTTTTTGCTGATCTTCGTCTTGAGACATTGTACAGATGCAACTACAGCTACACTTACATACTAGCTGAAGCAAAATGTAAGGCTGGGAATTTTCCATTCACTTACTTGGGAGTTCCAATCGGGGAGTCAATGAATAAGTGCAAAGCTTGGGCGCCAGTAATTGAGAGATTTCATCGCAAATTATTATCTTGGAAAGTTGAATCTCTCTCTATTGGAGATAGATTGCAACTTTGCAAAAGTGTTCTGGGGAGTCTAGGTACGTACTTTTTCTCGTTATTTAAAGCGCCTAAGAAAGTGATAAACGATCTTGAAAGTTTAAGGGCTAGATTCTTTTGGGGTAGCAGTTTGGAAAATCGTAAAATCAGTTGGATCTCATGGAAGCAAGCATTGGCTGAGCGCGGGAACGGGGGGTTGGGAATTGGAAGTCTTAAAGCACAAAATACGGCACTACTTTGTAAATGGTGGTGGAGGATGTTGTCGGAAAATTCTAGCCTATGGCAGGAAGTAATCGTGGCATCACATGGTCTAAATGGGGGTTTGGGCAATAGAATTAGGAAAGCGAAATGTGCAGGTCTGTGGAAGAACATATTAAAGGTCGAAAAGGAGTTGAGGTCTCACAACATTGTTTTTTCAAGTCTCCTTCAATATGATCCTGAGGCGATTTCAAATGGGTCTCGGGATTGGTACTGGAGATTGTCTGACGATGGGTGCTTTTCGGTAGCCTCGCTAAGAAAGGCATTAGATGATATATCATTACCCTCTGTAAGTTTGGCAATTTTTTCATGGACAAAACTCGTTCCGAAGAAAGTTAACGTGCATGCATGGAGAATAGCATACAAAAGGCTACCTACAAGGATTAACTTAATCAGAAGAGGGATTAATTTACCAAACGATCTATGCCCGTTTTGTCAAGAAAATGGAGAGGATGAAGAACACGTTTTTGTTAAATGCAAGGTGGCAAAGGAAATGATTAACTTCATTGGTAAATGGTGGAAGATAGACACGACAAACATTGTAAATCTGGATGCTTTGCTACTGTGGCCGATCACAAACGGATTCAAAGGGAGGAAAATTATGGGGTCCCACAATAACACTTGTTTACACAAATGTATTGACACAAGCTAAGAATTTCTTGACAAGAAGTTTGCGGAATAACACTTATCAAGTGGAAGATTTATGTAACATGTAATGTGATTGAAATAGAATTGTAAATAGAACAAGAACACAAGTGATTCAATAATCAAAAGCCTCAATATTATTATTGAATAATACGGATACACAACTGTATCAGGGTTACAAAGATAACCTTGAAGCTTGGTTACAAATTAACTAACTATTGGTCACACTTGAACATACACAGATTGATAGATGGATACTCTTACACTTAACTCAAGTACATACTTATAGACTAATATAACTTGTATAAAATCTATACAAAATTTACTTTACAAAGACAAGTTCTTCTAGGAAACACGCCTGCATTAAATGCATTACCATTCCTTGTCTGCAGCGTGTACTGTTCCTCAAAAGCATGTCTGCAGTAGGTGTACTTGTCTTGCAGAGTTGGTAGAAAGCAGACCCACTAAGCAGCATTAACATAAAAACGAGCAGAACTATCTTTTTGAACTAGCAGAACTAATTCTTGCAAACATTGGCACTTGGCAGCACTAACTCTGTAGATGATTGGCAGAACTAACCATTGAATGACTAGCAGAACTAACTCTGGAAAACTTTGTTTTCAATAAATGAACAGAGCTAACTTCCACTAGCAGAACTAAGTCTTCATAGCCCAGCAGCACTAACTTTGAACAGACTTAAACACTTAGAATAATTTGACATTTGAAGAACAGAAGAGTTTAGCTGTAACGTCCCAGATTTCAGGAATTTAATTTCGTACGTGAATATAATTTTATTATGAAGTAATATTGTGTAACTAAGGAGATATAGCGAAAAACGTAAATGAATTACCAGTTCCAGACTGTAAAAATAATGGGATTTAAAATAAAACACAGATAGATACGTGTTATGCCTGGAGCGTTCCATTTCATTCCTAAATATTCCAAATCACTTCCTGGAGACTTAGAAAAAAATCGCAGAACCACAACATCACCTTCAAATCATCAATTAAACCTTGAATCAAGCCTTAAGAACTTCAAGTAATCATCTTCTTTCTATCCCTAATCTTCTGTAAGTTGATTCTTCTAAGATTTTTAACCTAGTTTTTGGATTTTTAGGGGTTTCTATGGGGTTTTGGTCAATTAGTGAAATAAATACGAAATTGGGGTTTATAATTGCTAAAATTGTTGTTATTAGTGTTATTGAGCTAGTTAATGATTAAATTACAACTCAAAAGTGATGAATATGATTGATTGGATATAGGTGTTCTTGAGTAAATATGGGGTTTTGGTTAAATATGTATGAATTAGTGTTAGTCAATTAAAAGTATTATCTATGATGCAATTAGGGTATGAAACTATGATAGAACATGATTTAAGTGAAAGTATTAACAAGTTGATTAGGTTAAAGGGGATGGCTTAAGAGTGGTTATTAGTTTAGAGTCATGATTTCCTTGAATTTAAATATGTTGCTATGTAATATGTGTATAGGTGATAAGAAGTTGGAAGTGTTACCATTGGTATTGTATTGTGAATCTTCAATCAAAAGCAAAGGTGAGTAATATAAGGATTTAATCAAGTATATGGTTGTGTGTGTTTCCGGATTACTCCTGAGTAAGAGGATCATACAACCATGTGAAGTTAATTGTGTTTTAATTGTTTAAATTGTTACTTGTGAAGTGTTAAGACATGAATTGATTGTACATGTTACCGGATAGCTTCCGAGCTAGAGGTGGGTACAATCATGAGTTAGTGATATGAAGCTTATGAAGTTTATGATACAGAGTTGCTAGTTTCACTAGCATAGTGTTTATGTAGCCATGTTATGTGTTATTTGGTTAAGTGCTTATATGCTCACTAAGCAAGAGTGCTTATTGTTTAAGTGTTTTATGTTTTAGGTGGAAGTGGACAAGGGAAGGGGAAAGCGGTTAAAGAGAATTAGCGTGGATTGCTTGATGATGTTGTATGGCAAGTTTCTCTTTTATGTCGTTTGGATAAGACTTGTGTAAATCGCCCCTTTAAGACATGTTTTAAAAAGTAAGTCATGGTGAGCCATGACTTAAGTATTTTTGAAATAGGTTGACTTTGAAAGTCAACAACGATTGTACATGATGTAAATTATGGTTTTCAAGTTTTAAAGTTAATGGTTGAATATGTTTGGTGCTTATGAAATGAAAGGATAGTTAAAAATAGTTAAAGTGTGTTATCATTGGTTATGGAGTGTTGACATGTAGTCAAACCTTCCATTAGTCGATTATGGGTTGTGATTGGCTAGTCAATGGGTCAAAACAGTTTTTGTGGGTCAGCGGGTCAAAAAGGGTCAATATGGGTCATTAAATGCACTTACGGACTAAACCGAGTTAGAGAAGGGTTAAGGGTGTGGTGAAGTGTCTTACCACTTTGTTTTGATGTATATGAGGTGTGGTTAAAAGCACAATATCTTAGCCTTCATGGTTTAAGACTTGGTATGCTCACAAAATGGTCATTTTCGAGTCAATGGTTCAAATCCCAATAAAATGCGAAATTGAGAAAAGTGGAAATTGAGAATTGTTTCAAATGTCATGTTACACGTGTCTGCAAAGTTTCATATTCTCATGTTATGTAGATTAGAAGTTATGCGCATTTGAAATTGATATTTTGGGTCAAAAATGTGCAAATCTGAGCATCTGATGAACTACCCGGCGGGTACTAAGTTTCAAATGGTACCAGAAGCTATTCAGGGTTGAGGTCCCGGTGGGTACTAAAGTAGTACCCTGGGGGTACTAAGAGTACCCAGGGGGTACTCCCTCAGCATCTTGAATAATTGACTTTTAATGTTTTTAACATATATTAGGATGTGTAAACATATGTAAAAAAAAAAAAAAAAAAAATGTTTCAAAATTTCGGGGTGTTTCATTAGCCCAACAATCTCCCCCTAAACTTGATCTTTCCCAGAATAGATCCAAGTTTCTACTTCATGATTTCTGCAAATTTCCTTTTAATCTCAGCAGCTCTTTTCTTTGTTCTCTCCTCACTCTGAGCAACATGTCTTTGTTGTGCCTTTTTATAGTATTGCTGCACTTCATGAACTAATGAAGCAGCAGTGTCCAAATCATCACATTTCATTGTGAGTGAGAGCATTGAGCTTAGTTGACCAAGAGTCCAAGGATACTCAGTCCCAATAAAGAAGTAGGCAAATACTCCACTGTGTAACTGCACTAGATGTACTCCATTATGAGGATAGCAGTACCATGCCTTTGCTCTTGAGGTGTCTTTGTAGAAGTCATTTTCAGGATCCATTTCATACAAGATTGAGACACTGTTGTAGACAATATGCTCATCACTATGCCTTTGAGCATTTTGATATTTCCTAATTGCAATGCTCCACATATCATCTAAGTCATCTCTGGATAAGGCTTTTATGCATCTGTAGAAGGACATGAACTTCTCCTCTGTATCCCCAGCCCTCACAATCTTTAAATGCTTTTTCATGTGCTCATTTGTTTCCCACACCCAATCAATAATAGGAAAGTGTACAGCAATAGGTACCTTGGGTGTCTCAACCTCAACCATTGATCTGATCTGTGTCCAATCAACCTCTTCCTCAGTAGACTTTGTAGGCTCATATGTAGAAGATACCACAGCAGGCACTTCTGTTTTACTGTCATCCTTATCATTTCTGATAGCCATCCTTTTCCTCCTTTTGAGATGAAGGGTTTCTTTTGGAATTTTCTTTTTAAGAGCATCTAGATCCTCCTTTTCTTTCCTTTCTAGCTCTGCCTTAGCCCTTGCCATCTCTGCTTTTCTTTCTAGCAGTTCCTTTTCTACTGCAGTTGGAATTAATACCTTTTGAGCAACTGCACTCTTTGACTTTTCCTCTAGGGCTCTTTGTGTGCTCATTTCAATGTCCCTTTCAATTTTAAGATAGATCTTTTCCAGCTCATAGAAATCCATACCCATTAACTCCTTTAGAGTTCTTCCTGTGGTGTTCTTAACCACTCTGGCATATTGATCCTTTAACTGCCTTTGAGTAGGTGCCCTTTTTCTTTTCTCCTCTATTTTCTTATGGGCCTCATGCTTTCTCCTCTGCTCAAGCATATCCAAATACCACATCAGTCTTTGATCAGCAATGAACTCTTCCATTTGTTCATTGTGAGTTCCATCTGCCAGCAAATGATCAAAATATATCTGCTCCTCAGGGGTCATTATGATCTTTACATCATTACCCATATCCACCTCCACAAATTTATTCCTTCCTTCCCCATCAAACTGGGCTTGCAAATTTTTAGCAACCCTTTCACTCATATCCTCCATCACCTTTCTTTTCATAGGTTTCACAGGCTCAACCAATTTTTCTTTACCCTTTCCTTTGGCCAAATCAGTTGTAGGTTTCACGTGTGATGAGGGAATTTCTTTTATAGATATGCCAGTTGAGCTTTTCCCTTGTGCTGTGCTTTTTGCAACCTTTAAAAGTGCATCTGCAGCAACTTTTTCAACTTCTGTCATAGCAGCAGCACCAACCTTTTCCTCAGGAATAGCAGATTTAACCATTTCTGGTTCCTTAAGCCCAGTAGAACTATCTATAGCACTAGCAGCACTAACTTTTGTACTGGCAGCACTAACTTCTGCATCTACTACCCTAGCAGTACTAACATCAATACTAGCAGTACTAACTCCAGCAGCACTATCTAACATATCTTTGGCACTTTTCTTTGCAGCCTCAGATACATCTTCATCCAGTACCTCTAGAATCAAACTACCTACCACATTCCCTAGCTGCTCAGCACTTACATCATCATGGATGCTATCATCAATCTCCACCACATCATCTGTATGCTTTTCTGCTTCCCCTGCACCAGTAAATTCAAATTGATCTACATTTTCTTCCTCACTGGTGCTTTCATCAACAAGCATCCTTTTCAGTCCAGTTGACTTACTCTTAGCTATGCTTTTGGATTCATCTCTTTTTCATCAATAAATCCACCATATCCCTTAACCTAGCAATCTCTGCCTTCTGTCCCTCCATTTCTTTTGACAATTTGGTACAAATATCCATCAATTCCTTTATAGTTGAGCTATCCTCACCATTGCCAGAAGTGTTACCCTCTTTTAATGGATCATTGGAAGATTTAGCTAATGTCTCAGACCTAGTCTGAGCATCACTAGCCCCCAATGTGGTTTCTTGGCACCTGGGCCACTGGATATATTGATATCCACTGGATCCTCAGCAATAGAGGAATCCAATGGCATCTCTACATCCTATGTTGCCATGAATTGGGTCCTAATTCCAGTACCACTGTCATGTTCTCCTACTGAGGTAGCAACAGTAGTGGCAGCCCTTTCCATATGGTCTCTCTGCTCCTTAGTGACCACCTCATTGTCATTTTTGGACTTAGGCAATTGAGGAAGAGGAGCCTCATATGCCTGTTTCTTAGCCTTTTTGGCTTTTGGTTTGGTAGGCTTTGGGTCCCTTGTTCCTTTTGTTTTAGTAACTGTGCCACTTGGTTGAGAAGTAGTGGGAGTTTCTACTTCCTGTGGCACAGTGGAAGACATGTTTAACATGTGTTCTGTTAAATTGGTCACCTTCCCAGAAAAGGCTTTTCCTTTGACCATTCCATTCCTTCTCATATTTGAAAATGTTTTCTTAGAAAGATTTGAGAGGATCAATCTACCACCTTCCCTAGGTAGATCTTGGATTTCCCGATCAAGTATGTGTTGTAAAAATCTTGGATACATTAAACATTTATCTTTTGATTTCTCAAGATTATTTACCATTCCATTGAAGATTAATTGTGAAAAATTAAAATTTTCATTATTGGCAAGGCAGATGAAAGCAGAAGCTATGTTACTGCTAAACTGCTCCCAAGAAGTTTTCTTCTGTGAAATGCAGTGTTGTAGGGTATGGATTAAAAATTTTCATTGTGGAGAGAAGAGTTATTTGTAATATGTTAATTTTTCTGTTCTCTCCCCCTCATACCCGTACAACACTAGTTGATCATGTATTTGAGAAGTAGCATAGCATTCCATACCATCTGCATCATCTAAGAGAAGATGAGCACGTATGGAAGCTTCAATGATGATGATAGGCTTCTCATTTACTGTTGCCATTATGTTTTTAACCCCATCTACTTCTGACACCATGGCAGATGTCCAGAAGTCGTTAATATGTGAAAGAAAAATAGTGGGATTAACAGTAAGTGCAAACCTTATAGAGGTGCACTTCAGGAAATCAATGATTTCATGATAATCGTCTGAGCCTTGTGGTTCAAGAAGGAAACCCCAGACGTTGTGTTGATCTCCAGTATCGAGTGTTTGGGAGGAAGAAGATGAAGATGCCATTTTTGAAAGTTAGGTTTGAGAGGTTTTTGGAGGTTTTTGGAAAGGTAATTTCAATTTTCGATAAAAAGTGCAAGTGAATTGAAAAAGTGTAGTGTTTGGCAGATTTAAATACCCTTTTAAAGTGAACAGTACGTTCAAGCCCTAAAATAACACTAGCATAATTAAAGTTAGAAAAAGTTACTGGCAGAATTAACTTTGGCAGACTTAACTCTAGCAGAAGTAATTCTTAGCAGAATTAATTCTAGCAGAATTAATTCTTTGGCAGAATTAATTCTAGCAGAATTAACTTTAGC
This sequence comes from Pseudognaphalium luteoalbum, assembly GCA_963422505.1. NCBI lineage: Eukaryota > Viridiplantae > Streptophyta > Magnoliopsida > Asterales > Asteraceae > Pseudognaphalium > Pseudognaphalium luteoalbum. The sequence goes on along the minus strand of OY730193.1, from coordinate 5,121,024 downwards.
AGAATCAATTCCAACAGAATTAACTCTAGCAGAAGTAACTTTAACTTTTCTGCACACCTGGACAAGTCCACATCACCCTTTTTATTAATAGTGCTGGCAGAACTAAGTTATGCTAGCAGAATTAACATTGTTTGAAAATTGAGTTAGCAGAACTAACAACCTTTGAGCCTTTAATCCTGCACTGTTAGCTTAAAAACACAATATAACTAGCAGAATTAAAATGTACAAGCAGAACTAAATAAGATAATCACCATTTATACTAGCAGAAGTAAGTCATGATAGTATTGAACATTGAGAATCTTATAATATCTGTTGTAACAGGCTAAAGTATCAAGTAAAACCCCATGTGTAAAACATTTTTTAAAATTAAATAATGATCATAATGAGCTATTCATCATACCTATACCAGTAACTAAAAATGTAAACCTGCCAACATCAAATGCTTTTGTGAACAGATCTGCAAGTTGGTTATCTGTATGGATTTTAAAAATTTGAATTAATCTCTTCTCATTACAATCCCTTATGAAATGATATCTAATTTCAATATGTTTTGTTTTAGAGTATTTCACAGGGTTATTAATGATACTTATAGCAGCAGTATTATCAATATACATGGGAGTATTTAGAAAAGTCAAACCATAGTCTAGCATTTGATTCTGAATCTATAGAATCTGAGCACAGCAGCTTGATGCAGCAACATATTCTGCTTCTGCTGTAGAAGTAGATACAGTGGTTTGCTTTTTGCATTGCCAAGATACTAGTCTATCTCCCAAGAATTGACAGCCTCCAGAAGTTGACTTTCTGTCCAAATTGTTACCCCCATAATCACTGTCAGAGTATGCTACCAAATTGAAGGAAGAATTCTTTGGATACCATAGGCCTAATTTTGGTTGACCTTTTAGGTATTTAAAAATTCTCTTCACCGCATGAAGATGAGACAACTTAGGATTTGTTTGAAACCTTGCACACACACATACTGCAAACATGATATCTGGTCTACTGGATGTGAGATACATCAGTGAACCTATCATGGATCTATAGAGATGTTCATCAACACTCTCCCCCTCAAGATCTGCAAGTAATGGCTTGTGTGTTTCCATTGGTGTGCTTGCAATCTTTGCATCACTGAGTTTAAACTTATCCAAAATGTCCTTAACATATTTATCCTGACTTATGAAGATACCATCTACTTTCTGCTTCACTTGAAGACCTAAAAAGAAAGTCAATTCTCCCATTGAACTCATCTGGAATTTCTGATGCATAAGAGATTCAAATTCTTTGCACAAACTGTCCTTTGTTGAACCAAAAATAATATCATCTACATAGATTTGCACTAGTAGGATATCATTCTCAATTCTTTTGATGAACAAAGTCTTGTCTATGGCACCTCTTTTGAATCCATTATCCAACAGATACACAGACAAAGTATCATACCAAGCTCTAGGAGCTTGATGCAGTCCACAAAGTGCTTTGTCCACTCTGAGCACTTTATCTGGATGCTTGGGATCCTCAAACCCTGGTGGTTGGCATACATACACTTCCTCATCTATCTTCCCATTTAAGAATGCACTCTTTACATCCATCTGGTATACCTTGAAGTTCTTGAAAGAAGCATAAGCTAAGAACAATCTAATAGCCTCAATTCTTGCCACAGGTGCAAATACTTCATCATAATCAATACCCTCTTCTTGTGAGTATCCCTGTGCAACCAATCTAGCTTTGTTCTTAATTACTATGCCTCTCTCATCCTTTTTGTTCCTGTATACCCATCTGGTACCAATTGCCCGTTTTCCTTTGGGTAGATCCATCAGAGTCCACACATTTTGAATTTTGAATTGAAGTAACTCCTCTTGCATAGCTTCAACCCAGCTTGGATCTTTCAAAGCTTCAACTGCTTTCTTGGGCTCTATCTGTGACAGAAAACAAACAAACAAAGAAAAATTTGCATTTTCATCAAGAGTTTTGGATGACCTTCTTGTTTGCATAGGAGCATCAATTGCTCCAATGACATTGTCCAATTGCATGTAGCTTTTATGAGCTTGATACTGTGGACCAGCTGCCATTTCTATCCCAGATTCCAAATTGGTAAGATTCTGATCCAGATCTATGTCTTCTTGAATCATCTGACCACTTGATTCTGACACTTCCAACCTTGTTGGTTGTTGCTCCTCTTGTGCATCTTCATTTGATGCTTCTTCTTGTTGAGAGCATTCTGGATTTGATGATGCATTTCCATCATCATATGCACCATTATCATCCAAATTTGATGAAATGGGTACAGAACTCTGTTGTTGATCAGGGGTGGAAGATTCAAGTACTGCAGGTGGGTCAGGTAGCCATGTCGGAAATAAAACAAATTGTGGTGGTTTGTTTATTTGTTGACCTGTAGTTGTACCTGCATTCACATTTGTACTTGTACCTGCAATTGATGACTCATGCATATATCTAAAAGATTTGGTTAATGCATCAATATCAAATAGATGTGCTGGACCTTTTCCTAAAGAATTTGGTGTGTGTTCATTAAAGGTCATATCTAAAGTCTCTTCCACTATTCTTGTTCTACTGTTGAATACTCTGTATGCTTTTCTTTGAAAAGAGTAACCAACAAAGAATCCCTCATCAACTTTGCTTTGAAACTTGCCTAAATGATCCTTGGTATTTAAGATAGTAACAGGACATCCAAATGGTTTAAGAAAACTAACCAAAGGTTTGTTATTTAAGAATAACTCATAAGGTGTCTTGTTGTGAGGCTTAACAACTAATACCCTGTTCTGGACATAACAAGCAGTGCTAATTGCTTCTGCCCAGAAGGTCATTGGTAGTTTAGCATCTGTTAACATGGTTCTAGCAGCCTCAATAAGTGTCCTATTTTTCCTTTCTGCTACTCCATTCTGTTGAGGAGTTCTAGGAACACTATATTGTCTTTCTATACCTTTTGATTCACAGAATTTATCCATCTCTTGATTTCTAAATTCTGTTCCATTGTCACTTCTAATGATTTTAAGCTTTCTGTTGGTTTGATTTTCAATTTTAATGATGAATGATCTTAGAATTTCTCCAGTTTCATCTTTGGTTCTAAGAAAGAATACCCAACTAAATCTGCTATAATCATCAGTGATCACTAGGCAATATGACTTCTTACCTATACTACTCACATTTGTTGGTCCAAATAGATCCATATGCAGTAAATGTAAAGGTGAGTCAATAGAGTTCAGTGTCTTGGCCTTATAAGAGGATTTGTGTTGCTTGCCTTTTTGACATGCAACACAGTGGTCATCACATGAATATGTTTTCTCTGGTAAACCTCTGACAAGTTTTCCTTTAACAAGTTTGTTTATTGTTTTAAAATTCATGTGACACATCCTTCTATGCCAAAGGTCAGATTCATTGACAGTTGCTCTTGAAATGAGACAACTCAACTCAGGTTTAGGTACAAATTTAGCCAATTCACAGCTATACATGTTATTCTTTCTGGGAATTTTCATTAAAATCATTTAGGGGTTAAGAACAAACTTCTCAGAAAGAATACAGCATTCTGTGTCATTAAAGAACACTGGGTTCTTTTTCTCTGTAATTTGGCTGACACTTAACAGATTGTACCTCAGTTGTTCAACAAAGTATACATCATTAAAGCTCATTTTGTCACTGTTGATATTTCCCATGGCTGTAATCCTTCCTCCTTTAGGATTACCTCCAAAAGCAACAGGACCTCCATCAATAACTTTGAAGTCCTCCAATCTGCTTCTATCTCCTGTCATGTGCCTAGAGCATCCACTATCAATATGCCATAAGCTTTTCTTCTTACTCTGCACATACAAATGACAAAAGATCAGTTTCTCTTGGAAACCCAAACCAATTTGGTTGTGGGTATCCCTTTCTTGTCAACAGCATCAACTCTTTTGAAGGTAATTGATGCTGGTGACAGTGCAGTTGGTTTCCAAACCCAACTAATTTTTGACTTGACAACATTAAGTGGCCTGGCAGAATTAACTTCTGAACCACTTAATTTTTGTCTGGCAGAACTAAATTTGGTTAACTTTTGCTTAGCAGAATTAACCTTGTAGTTTTGCTTGGCAGAGTTAAAATTTGTCTTTGTCATCTTAGTTCTGTTGGCCTTATTGTTAGTCAACACTTTTGCATTTCCTTTTGGTGCAGCAGAGTTAACTTTTGCCATTGACTTTCTGACTATACTGGCAGAATTAACTTTAGTTTTGAAATTTTGATGGTTAATTCTGTTAGTATTAGTCCATGATGATTGTTTAACCCGTTGAAGCTTTGGGTTAAAATAACAATCCTTTTGAAGATGATTGAATCTTCCACAATTAAAACAAGCTTTCTCATCAACCCTTTTGAAATTAGATCCAAGTTTTTGAGAAACCATTTGATTCCAATTTCTTTGATTTCCTCTTGAATCTTTCTTTATTTTTGAAACTGGTGATGAGTTAGCAGAGCAATTACACTTAGTACATTTAACAACAACAATTTTATCACTTTCTGGTGTGTTAACAGATGTACTAGCATTCTTCTTTTCATTCAAATTCATCCTAGTCTTTTCTTGAAATAGTTTCTTACCCTCTGCTAGTTTCTTAGTTTTTAACTTAGATACTAGCCCAGTAACAGAGGTAGGATTTGAATGAACTCTCTCATCTTCCTTAGATTCAACCTCATTATCTGAAATCCATTCAGATATCTCAACCTTTTCCAGATCATTTGCATTTTCATTCAATGCAGCAACAGGATCTGCTAGTTTGACCTCTTCTACCATTTTCTCCTTAAGTTTATTCATATCTAAATCAGTTTTAGGAGGCATGTAGGTGTGATTGTAAGGTGGAGGTACATTGTTAAGATTATAACCTAAGCCAGTTTTAATCTTATCATGGATTTGACTCTTTATCAGATTTTGAACACTCTCAGAAGCATTCTCTAGCTCAGCCACTGTAAGTTTGATACTTTCTTTCTCAGCAGTGACTTCAGCTAGTTTCCTAATCAATTCATCAACCCTATTTTGCAACATATCCTTTTCAAATTGAGCATACTTAAGATCATAATCATATTGTTCTTCATTTTTCTGATATGCTTTAATTTGTTTCTCTAGATCTTCTATTGCTAAGGTTGTGTGTTGACTTCTAATGTTCCAGTCCCTAAGTTCTTTGCAAATATTAGCATTATGATCCCTGTAGTGTTTAACAGTTTTCTTACATACATTGGAACATAATTTTGCTTGTACCTCATAGGGAACTTCATCTGTTGTGCTTTCCTCTCCAATAGCCATCAATGCATGATTCTGTGGTTCCATTTCTGCTTGATCACTCCAGTCATATCCCATACCATCTTGTGATACAAGAGCATTTGGTGTAGACTCTTGAACAGCAATGGTTCTTTTCTGTGATCCATTGTAAGCAGCATTATAACCCCCAGATCTTTGTCCACTCATTTCCTGCCTAGGAGCTCTGCATTCTCTGGCAAAATGACCCAATTTGTGGCAGTTGTAGCATTCTACCTTGCTCTTATCAAACCCCACATTATCATCTCTCTTTCCTGCAAAGTTATTCATTCATGTTCTCTGCAAGAATCTTTTCACCCTCATGGTGATCATAGCCATTTGCCATTTGATGTCCATTTCCTCCAGATCATCTGGATTCACCTGTTCTAATTCTTCATTAGTCAGTGAAGAGTTCACATGACTAGCAAAGAATGCTTCTACCACTTGATCTGTAGATCTTTCTTGTACTACAGATGATGAATTTGATCCTACACTTTTCACAGTAGATACAGACCCATATCCTTTTGGATCTGTTTTGGCTCTTCCCATGGACATGAATGCAGCATTCTGTGAGCTCTGTGCTTCACCACTGCTCTGTTTCCTGCTTTCCACCTCAGGCTCAAAAGCTATAAGATCATTGTACAGATCATTTAGCTCTTTATCATCCAAATCACTTCTTTGTCTAAGACCTACAGTATATATAGTCCATTCTTCACCTAGTGATCTTAAAAACTTCCTGTTAAGATCATCCTTGTCTATGACAATCTTGTGATTCTTTAACTCACCTACCAGCTTTCTATATCTGTTGAAGACTTGAGTCAAAGTTTCAAATTTGACAGAACTAAAGTTTTCAAACTGTTGTTTGAGCATTGACCTTTTGTTCTTCTTGGTGCTTTCATTTCCTGCAAATCTCTTATCTAGTTCTTCTATAAGTACTTTTGCATCATCAACCTGCTCAAATTCACTTTGATATTCATTAGGAATAGAAAGTAACAAAGTGCTTAGAGCTTTAAGTTCAGTAGCTCTTTCCCTTCTTTCTTGTTCTGTTGTTGGTGCAACTCTTGGTAACCTTACACCATTTGCATCAACTTTATATTTTGGACCATTTTCCACAATGTCCCATAGTTGATAATCTGTAAGCAACATGTGTTGCTTAATTCTGTTTCTCCACATGTTGTATTCATCTGGTCTAAGGATAGGAATCCTAGACACTTGAACACCTTCTACAAATTCTGATGTCATTGTATACTAACAAGCTTAAGAAAGATTACAACTTAAGTGATCACAACTCTTTTCTAAGATCTTCCAGAATTCAAAGCTTACACTCGCTCTGATACCAATTGTGGGGTCCCACAATAACACTTGTTTACACAAATGTATTGACACAAGCTAAGAATTTCTTGACAAGAAGTTTGCGGAATAACACTTATCAAGTGGAAGATTTATGTAACATGTAATGTGATTGAAATAGAATTGTAAATAGAACAAGAACACAAGTGATTCAATAATCAAAAGCCTCAATATTATTATTGAATAATACGGATACACAACTGTATCAGGGTTACAAAGACAACCTTGAAGCTTGGTTACAAATTAACTAACTATTGGTCACACTTGAACATACACAGATTGATAGATGGATACTCTTACACTTAACTCAAGTACATACTTATAGACTAATATAACTTGTATAAAATCTATACAAAATCTACTTTACAAAGACAAGTTCTTCTAGGAAACACGCCTGCATTAAATGCATTACCATTCCTTGTCTGCAGCGTGTACTGTTCCTCAAAAGCATGTCTGCAGTAGGTGTACTTGTCTTGCAGAGTTGGTAGAAAGCAGACCCACTAAGCAGCATTAACATAGAAACGAGCAGAACTATCTTTTTGAACTAGCAGAACTAATTCTTGCAAACATTGGCACTTGGCAGCACTAACTCTGTAGATGATTGGCAGAACTAACCATTGAATGACTAGCAGAACTAACTCTGGAAAACTTTGTTTTCAATAAATGAACAGAGCTAACTTCCACTAGCAGAACTAAGTCTTCATAGCCCAGCAGCACTAACTTTGAACAGACTTAAACACTTAGAATAATTTGACATTTGAAGAACAGAAGAGTTTAGCCCAACAAAAATGGTGTTGTTTTATGGCGTGCTATATACAAGTTTGTGGTTAATATGGAAGTGTCGAAACGAAACGGTTTTTAAAGATCGAAACTCCATTGAGGCGGAGCATATTCCAATGCAATTAATTGGCAAGTCATTTTTTTGGATAAATAACAAGGAGAGGAACAAGAAGACACGACTAAATTGGGTGGATTGGTCCGGAAATCCTTGGGTTTATTGAACTTGTGGTTGTATCCTATGTAACTTTTGTAATTATTTTGGGGTGGTAGGTTTGTTTGTGTATGTTCAAATAGTATGTAATCACTTATGTATTTCTAGCGTCTCGCTAATATTGATTATTAATATATTGGGGTTGCGGGTTTGTGGTGATGGCGGAGCCGAAGCTTCATCCCGCTTCCTTTGTTTGCTGTTCAAAAAAAAAGAATTCAGGAGTGATAAAGTTTCAATCTTCACTCTCTAATTTACCGAGATGATGCACTAAGAAATGATCTCTAGTTGACCATTAAAACATGTTCAGACATTCTATTTAATCAAATATGTATTTGACAAAATGCCATAGTGAGGTAGTTAATCTTTTAAACTGAAGATTGATTAGAGTCCTTCTTTAAAAGTAGAAGGGGCTCTCCAAAAATTGGCGTATGCCAGTGAATGCAACGAGCACATGGTGTTCTTTAGTAAAAGGCGAAAGAATAGTTCGCTTTGTGCTCATTGCCTGGCTGCGTGATTTTCAAATGGCTCACCTGCTTGCATTTTATAACCACCTTCACCCTTTCTGTTTCCTTTAACCAGCCGATGTGGGATGATAATCCTATCTACACCAACCCCTTTTCTTTTCATTATTTATGGCCAATTGCCAATTTTCAGCTGCATTATTTTTTTTTTTATCTGTTGGAAACAACAAACAAATCATTAAAGTTGTTATATGTATGTCTTTTTCTTTGTATTTTAGTGATCATCATCATTTATTTATCTATACAATAAACAATCACGTGTGTGTAGCACATGTGCTATATACTGAAAGATGAGTGTCTGTGGTAGAGGGATAGTCGAAGATGATGTTGACAATACTCATGCAAATTGTAACAAGAGTCCCCCCACTGTAAATATGTAGGATTTCACCATAATAAACACACAAACATTAATAACTTATCATCATCATCATATTCATGCCTATAATATCCAGATCACTTCATCAAGTTTGTTACCAAAAGAACTGAATCAGTAGGGCTAGCTACTCGTAAATATGATCAAAGTTCCGTGTTCAACTGCATTGACAACCTACTTCTGTTACGCATTACTTTTCGTTTTTGGTCAATTACGTGATTTATTCCGTAATATCATTGATTGGTGGAAATCTAACAATCTTCAGGTTCTTTACATCTTACTGTTTCTTTGTATGTACTTGTGCTCTTTAATATTATATTTTTCAGTAAGTATGCATAAATGATCACTATGTTGCGTATTATCAGGGATATGCACCTATATGCTTAGGGTATGAAGATTTTTATATACGTCGTTACTACCTTCGTATTCAGGTAATTTGTTGGCATTGCTCTTTACCTTAAAAAAACTGAATTTTGCTTTGTGTGCATTGTTTGATTTGATTCAAATGCAAGAATGATTCATAGGTTCTCTATCGATTTTTTGATATATTGTAATCTATATGTAATGATGAGACCACGCGCAACAATAACGGGCATGGTGGGGTGTTATGGGTGCCACGTCATCCATAACATGGTGTTATCCCACAACACATGCAATGGTAACTCCCACCACGTTGTGTTATGGAAGAGTAAGACCCAATAATTAAATTAGTTTAGGCAAAAAAGGGAAGAAAAGAAAATGAAAAGAAAAAAAAAAACTTGTGGACCCCACAAATCTCCCACCCTGCTCCGTTATACCCTCCACGACGCCGCCCCACCGCGTTGTGGATTGTTGGCATTGTGGTGCCACCACATCCACCCATGGCGCCACACTCCAAATGGTCTTAGTAGCTTAGTTACTATATATTTCATAACCACTTATCTCTGTTTTTTTACAATGTGTGCTTGAAAAAACTGATCTTATTTTCAATTTGTATGTATGTATAGGATTGTTTTGGATGACCTATATGTATCCCTCCTAATGCTTGGTTTGATATGGGAGAACATGTTTCTTTTGATAATAACAAGACACTCAAGTGAGCCTTTTACATGATCAAGTTTGCTTTTTGGTATAAACGTTGGGTTCTTCCTTAATAGCCAAAACTTACAAGAGTTTTTTGGCAGGCGGACTAGAATGGTAAGCAGGTGCCTTAACTTGGGGTCATACAACTACCTTGGATTTGCTGCAGTGGATGAATACTGCGCGCACTCCTCGTGTGATTCACTCTTTGAATAAATATCTTGTCAGCACATGCAGTGCTCATGTCGATGGAGGTGTTTGTAAATCCTATTATATTATAATCACTTATATCGTCTGTAGCAAACATGAATGTGAATGCAACTCCGATTCATGATCTGTTACCGTTATCTATATTGATCAATTCAGGCACGACTGCACTGCATTCTGAATTGGAGAAGGTAGTGGCTGATTTTGTTGGGAAACAAGCTGCTTTAGTTACTGGCATGGGTTATGTCACTAATTCTACTATCTTTAATTGGAAAAGTATGTCCAATTTTTTAGATAAAATAATTTCTCAATTTTCAGATGAGAGTAATATCGGTGACATGTTTAATTTTCTCAATTTTAGATGATTTTCATTTGCCACAGGGAGGGTAATAATTAGTGTTTCTTTGAACCATAATTCTATTGTAAATGGGGCTCGAGGGTCGGGTGCTACAGTTAGAGTTTTTCAACATAATAGTAAGTTTGTCCATGTCCTTACACGTACTTATTTATTTAATTTGGCTACGTCCTTCTTGGTCTCTTCATCGCTACCATAAATATATATGCAGTGCCTTTCCATTTGGAAAAAGTCTTGAGAGAAAACATTGCTGATGGGCAACCAAGAACACAAAGACCTTGGAAGAAAATCATTGTTGTTGTGGAGGGAATATATAGCATGGAAGGGGAAGTTTGCAAGCTTCCTGAGATTGTTTCCATCTGTAAAAGATACAAGGTGATGTATGCGTTTTTATTTGCGTATGTGTGATCTCTTTTATGGTGTAGGCATGTAGATGAGATTCTAAGTCATGGCTGCTAGAACTGGATTTTAATTTTGACTTGTATACTGTAGTGATACAACAATTAACTTTTGGCTGCCTCTTTGTAATAGAATGAGTTAAAGCGGTTATTTTCTTTAAACCTTCCTTGTAATCTTGCATGCTCGTAAAAGCATGATACTAACATTCAAAGTTTACCTGTTGTTGTTTTTTTCCTAATATATATAGGCATATGTGTATTTGGATGAGGCTCACAGTATTGGAGCAATTGGGAAAACAGGCAGAGGTGTTTGTGAGCTTTTAGATGTGGATACTACTGATGTGGACATAATGATGGGAACTTTTACAAAGTCATTCGGATCATGTGGTGGTTATGTAGCCGGATCAAAGGTCAAATTTTCATTCTAAAGCTACAAAACCATAATGCCAAACATTTGGTATTTCGGTTGCATTTGTTTTAATATTTGCATTTCAGGAACTTATTCAATATTTGAAAATTAATTGTCCTGCTCATTTGTATGCCACATCCATATCACCTCCTGCCGCTCAGCAAATTATATCTTCCATTAAGGTTATTCTTGGCGAGGATGGCTCTAGTCGAGGTCCATATGTCATAATCATATAAAAATTATACTCCCTCCGTCCCAAAATTATTGTCCACAGACAAGAAACACGCAGTTTAAGAACACACAATTATTACACTGTACTTTTCTGTACTATGACAGTTTTACCTTTACTTTTTACCTATCTTTTTCTAACATACATATAAAGTAAAGGTATAATAGCAAGTTTAGTTAATTATAACATACTACTTTTGGAAGTGGACAATTATTTTGGGACGTTCAAAAAGGGAAACATGGACTATAAATATGGGACGAAGGGAGTAACTTTCTACACTAGAATCAGTTGACACTCACAGTAATGTATTCAATATAGGTGCACAAAAGCTTTTGAAAGTTCGTGAGAACTGCAACTATTTTAGATCAGAACTGCGGAAAATGGGCTTCATAGTTTTAGGGGATTATGACTCACCCTTCATACCTATAATGATTTACAATCCTGCAAAAATAGCTTCATTTTCAAGGGAGTGTCTCAAACGTAATGTATGTTAGATCGGGGTTTTCTTTGGATATATTTCAAAAAGGATATTTAATATTTTGATTTGTGATTAACTACTAGTTCTATGGCAACAGGTTGGGGTTGTGACAGTTGCTTTTCCAGTCACCCCTCCACTATTGGCTAGAGCACGTATATGCATTTCTGCTGCTCATACACGGAAAGACACGGAAAGACTTGGTAAAAGCCTTAGAGGTAAAATCACCCATTTTTGGTTGCTATAAACTCGAGTTGGACAAGTATAAAAAATAGTCTATACTACTTACCATGTCTTTCAAGTAACCATATGACCTTCTTAGGTAATAAGTACAGATGGCGACATGGTGGGCATAAAATATTTTCCAGTTGACTCCAGAAAGCCACAACTTGCAGAAAGCAGACTTGCAGCCGAGTAGAATATTTGATTTGCCTTGCAAAGTGTATCTGTATACCATCTTATATTGGTGTTTAGAGATTATTTTGTACTCAACCACAACATTCTAAATCCATGTTTCATGTTGTATCCTTACAAGTCTTCGATACGTCATTCAGTCTAAACGCGTATTCAACGAAGTTGGGCACATGGTTTTGGTTGGAGAACATGATGCTAGTAAATATTTGTATGATGTCTCTAATACTATGGTACTTTTGGTTGGAGAACATAACAGTATGGTTTGAAACAATAAAAACCAAAGTTTTGGGGATAAAAATAGAAATAAAAGAAAGTTAAAGGGGTTCGTTTGTAGTTTATATAAGATAGTAAGATACCACCATCTTGTCTTTTTAACACAAACGTGTCATCTATCCAAATAAATCGACCTATAGATACAGCCAGATATATATACACACACACACACTCTCATTTTACTTGTTTACTGCAATTTTTTTATTTTATTAAAAAAATGGCTGAGCTACAACCATCAGTAGATGCTCAAATCAACTCCGGTAACGGTGGTCCTCCGGCCGGTCCTCCACCGGAAACCGTGGCGGCGACGGCGGCACCGGCGCCACCACCACCGAAACGACAGCGTAGACCTAGCGTTCGATTAGGGGATATCGGGGATCAACACACATACGAAAATCATCGTAGAAACAAACAACATCAGTGGAAATTTCCTTCTAAAGATTCCAAATCTTCGAAAACCCGACCGCTCGTTAACCTAACTGCTGGTACCGGCGCCGGAGAAATTTCCGGAGAGTTTCAAGGTGTTGGAATTGAGAATCATCATAATGTGAATAATGGAGGTAATTGTAATAATAATGGTTTGATTGGGAGTTGGAAAGCTAGGGACTTTTCGAAATCGAAAAGGGGGTTTTCGGGTACGAAACGAATCAGGTCTAATTGGGGTTTGAAGATGAATGAAGGAGATGAGAGATTCAAAGATGCTTACGATTATAACTATGATAATAATGATGAGAATAATGATAATTTTGATGACGATGATGATCAAAGTTTAGATTTTTCTATGGATAATAATGAGAAGGATTTGAATTTTGAAGGTGGGAATAGAGGGAAAGAAATTAGGGTTAGGGCTTCAGATGGGCCATCTGATACAAATGCAAGAAATTGGAATAACAGCAATAATGATGATGAAAATGACTTTGAAAGGAATGGTGTTAGGGTTTGGTTGAATCAATTAGGGTTAGGAAGGTATGCACCTGTTTTCGAGATACATGAAGTTGATGATGAGGTTTTACCTTTATTAACATTAGAGGATCTTAAAGATATGGGAATAAATGCAGTTGGTTCAAGGCGAAAAATGTTTTGTTCGATCCAGAAGCTCGGTAAAGGATTTTCGTGATGAATGTGGGGGACATGTTGATTGCAGAGACAGAAGAAGGTCTAAAATTCTGGTTTGAGCCTTTTTGTTTTTGTTGTACTTTTGATAGTGTAGTTTGTTTAGTTTTTGTAAAATGGTTTTGTTTATGGTTAATCTATATTTATATTACTTTTTGACTTCAAATGATGCCCTTGTATGGTATATAGTGTAGTTTTGTTAGATCAGATTTAACTTTTCTGATGTTTAAGAGAAGGATGGCAATAACTGTTCAAGTTCCGAGAATTTAATGGTTGAACAAAAAAGGTTATGAATAGATTTTGCAGTTCAATATGTGTGTGATGATGTTAATGGTAATTAGATTATCTACTCCATATATTCTTAACTTTGTTGCAATCTAGCCTATTTAATGGTAATAAAGAGAGTTATGGAATCTGTTAGTTGGTCAAGATTGTGTTTCAAGTTTTGCTCAAGACTCTGTTTTTGGATGTGCAATTTCAAAGTGACCATTGGGAGTTCAAACAGCATAAGAAACTAGGGGTACTTAGGTACTACAATAAATTACTTATCCTTAATAATCGGTTTTCTTGCATTGATTTCGTACGTGCGAAATCCATTTTTGAAAATGGCATTTGTGATATACCCATGTCAAATAGGCAATGCAATAGTCCGACTTCGTAATTTTAGCCTACTTGATACACAAACCTGAATAATTGAGTCTCAGTTTTATATTATGAGTGCATAATTCCTCCTGTCTTATTAGTGGAATTACACTTCTATTATGGTTATGTGGACTAATTACACTTATTGTGTTTGTTGTTTCGTGATTTCGGTGATAGTGTACTGGTTAAAGTTTCTGTAACTTAAGTCGGTATTTTTAGAATAGATTGTATTTTGTTCTAGTTTAGAAAATGGTGTATGCCATAGTTCATATATGCACTCTCAAGACACCTGGAAATGTATGTGGGTATGTTACTTTGTATATGTATTACTTATGTGTGAAGGAGAAAATTATGCAAGACCGTTGCTCAAGTATTGCCATCTTTTCTACTTTAACTCTCAACTCAGAACACGGTTGAGAAGTTTACCTTCATTCAGATCTGTTGCGCTTGTCATCTACATGTAATGGTAACTAGATGGTTTTATGGAGGCTCAATGGTCTCTTGTCATCTACATGCAATTTCAAAGTGACCATTGGGAGTTCAAACAGCATAAGAAACTAGGGGTACTTAGGTACTACAATAAATTACTTGTCCTTAATAATCGGTTTTCTTGCATTGATTTCGTACGTGCGAAATCCATTTTTGAAAATGGCATTTGTGATATACCCATGTCAAATAGGCAATGCAATAGTCCGACTTCGTAATTTTAGCCTACTTGATACACAAACCTGAATAATTGAGTCTCAGTTTTATATTATGAGTGCATAATTCCTCCTGTCTTATTAGTGGAATTACACTTCTATTATGGTTATGTGGACTAATTACACTTATTGTGTTTGTTGTTTCGTGATTTCGGTGATAGTGTACTGGTTAAAGTTTCTGTAACTTAAGTCGGTATTTTTAGAATAGATTGTATTTTGTTCTAGTTTAGAAAATGGTGTATGCCATAGTTCATATATGCACTCTCAAGACACCTGGAAATGTATGTGGGTATGTTACTTTGTATATGTATTACTTATGTGTGAAGGGGAAAATTATGCAAGACCGTTGCTCAAGTATTGCCATCTTTTCTACTTTAACTCTCAACTCAGAACACGGTTGAGAAGTTTACCTTCATTCAGATCTGTTGCGCTTGTCATCTACATGTAATGGTAACTAGATGGTTTTATGGAGGCTCAATGGTCTCTATGTTCTCGGTTTGTATATTCTCGGCAATTGTGGTAATTAATGGGTTTTCGACATTCATCCAATATCATTTTTATGCTAGATTACAACTTTGTCGTTGCGTAGCAATCAGCCTCTTTGTGTCTTTGTACTCCTAATGTTTTATTTCAGAGCACTGCACATACTTCGTTGAATTATTGAAAAGAAAGGATGTCTCAGTTGGGACAATTTTTTGTTCAAAAAAACAATACAATTGGAAAGTTATGACTTTTGTTTACATCTTTCTGTAAAGCAATTGGTGTTGATTTCTGTCTGGAAGCAAATGAAACAAATGATACTTAGATCCTATAACCAAATTATAAAAAATTAAAAAATAAAAATGTTACAAAACACCGTGACCCTATAGCCATGCTCCCCCTTTAAGATCTCGGAATCCCTAAAAAGAATAATCAACTGATAATTAAGATATTGTACATGTGTTATAATGAAGCTGAAACTGCTTCCTGTGCATGATTGGAAACATCAACCTGTAAGATAGAGTGCAAAGGATTAGAATTTACAATTCCGATTTGTAAATAACAAATAGGTATGACACAATATGATGACTTACAGTACTAAAGAATGGTATATGGTTAAGCCTATGCAGATGCTCATACAACTTGAAGAATGGTACCATGATCCGATCTTACAATTTCTGTTCAGATGTGATAGCGTATTTGATAGGTGTTACTTCAGCTGTTTGACACTGTGCAAAGTTGACTATGTCCAACACTATGCTCCAAAGGATACATTGTCGTTTCTTTCACATATTTTTGATGATCTACCGCAGCCTTTCTGAGGCCAGGATATTGGCTTTTGTGAAGTTTCTTCTTGATGATGGAGCAAGATGCCAGAGGGTCATCAGAACCTGCTGCAACCCACCTAATACGATAACGAGCAATGGTTAAAAAAGACACATTTAGATATCAGATAACAAAATTTTGAATTTAGGAGCGTTTGGATTAGCGCTTTAATTTGTCTCGGCAAGACTTCAACAAGTGTTCCAAATGTAATATTTAATTTGTTGTTCAGTATAGTTGAAGTCTAACGAGGATAACTGGTATTGTGGAAATGTGATTATTGCAAATTTGGGAACTAGCGTAGAGGATTTACAGGAAGCGGAAGCTACATACCTCAGAATTTTCTCAGATGCAAGTCTAGCAGCAGTGATAGTACGTTGGCTCGGTACCCATCTTACGACACGGTTCGGGTCAGCTCGTATCGGAGAATGAATTTTAATAAGCTTAGGAAATGAACAATAGATTAATGAGGCAAATTAGAAGCTCCAGAAAATGATGAATTAGAAGTAACAACTATATTAGCCACAATGATCAAGAAGGAAGACCTCACAACTACACCCATCACATGACAACCACATGCCACAATGATCAAGATGGAGGACCTCAAAAATACACCCATCACATGCTTACCACATTAGATATATCTGAAATGGCATGTTTTGACCCAAACCCAACCCTCCCACTATTCCAACCTCTTATCATGATATTAAACAAGGAGTTGATGGCATGTATGAACTTACTCCTAAACACTCCATCATCTGGTAGTAAGCCCTACCCTGCAATGGGGTATGGCCTTGTCGAGACTCTGAGAAATATCTTGTCCTGAGAAAAACATAGCAAAATTCAATGATCGGATACATATATTATTTTATCAATTTATGTACATTGGATTCACCAACGGAAGTGAATATAGTGGTTAGGATCATCCCGGACTTCCAGAATTTAAAAATACATATATAATGATAATTTTAAAAAGGTACATCACTGAGTCTAGATAACATTCTGAAGCAAATGATATAGCATGTCTCATCGTCTATTTTGCATGCTCCTAGGCTTCTTGTACCCTATCAGCAAGATGACAGACCATGGCTGTCTAAAGGTAGCCATTCTGACCCCAGATCAAATATGTGAAACGGGGTAAATTAATTGGAAGTGTACACAAATGCATGACCTCCTATATCACTTTATTCATAAAAGTTTGAGTGTTTGACTGTCTCTAATAGCATAGTTTTTGTACTTGTATTTAACAAACAAAATATTTGTGAAATTATACACAGATGAAGAAATGCCCGGCCCAGCCTGACTTGTTTTCACCAGTATGAAAAATTTACCCTTGTCTGAAAGATTACCCATATTAATCTAACATATTATTGTCCCAAGCCAATCCACCTGACAAGTCCAATATGCCATCTATATTGGTAACCCATATTTTCTTACTAATAGCAATCACTGCCTAAAGAAAACGAGGTTTAAGTAGGCTCGTATACCATTCTTTATAGCCTGGATCCACAGTAAATCCATACATGTCAACTGTATCACAGACTGACAGAGCAAATTCAAGAGCCTTTAGTCCAGTTCCTTTTGCTGCTGAACCGAAAGATGCGCCTAACATGAGATATACGGGATTGAGAATTGGAACTTCCTACAATGCAAATTTACAACTCAATAATCAGGGAGGTGAAGGTAAAATTGACCCAAAAAAAGAGCGGCTTATAATAGCAATTGTGCCACAGGCTGCATATTATATGAAGATTAAGGAGAGGTTTGATAATTCAGGTAATAAAAAAAGATGCATTTCTCATGTAAGCTGGTAAGCTTCATGTCTCACTCACCCCAACTGACAAGAAAAACTATCATCTTCCAAGTAGGGTTATGGCAAGTAAATATTAGGCTCACCCGAATCATTTTGCTCATGATGTCATGGATTGTAGTTTTGACGAGCAGCACCTCCTTTCCAGTTTCTGTAGAATGTGTGACCTTTAGTATGCTTCCATTAAATATATATCAGGTTCATACATGTAGAGTTACCAGAACAGAATACCATATAACTCGGCAACTTTATCCAGAGCTTTGGCAGAACCCCTATTTAGTAGGCGAAATGTACTTTTTTTACCCACATGATCTGTATAATTCTGCATTGCAGCAACAGGACAACGAAGTCAGATACTTACTAAATTTAACTGCACGCCGAAAATCATATTGTAGTGAATACATACTTGGATTGGTGCACCATTTTCCCTTAGAACGACTTCATAATCATCAATTTCCTTACCAAACTTTGTTTTTAACAGATCCCCTGAGTTACCAATAACTGCACAGCGCCCAAACTGACGTGGAACATATGGTGGTGTTTCAGGTAGAACCAAAGAAAGTTTCTCCATGCAGAGAGTTTTATTTGCACAGTTGTTACTGCAGCAGGAATGCGACAAATCAGAGACTGCAAACAAAAGTAAAACCATAACAAACACCGTACAATACTTGAATGGAGAAAAAAAACTTGGTTATCTCCTTCACATTCATAGAGATTGATTTGCGAATTTTGACAACTTGATTTTTTAATGAAGGCGGCTATGGTTAATGATAGAACATAGAATTTACACAATAACAAGAAAGGTGTGTTGCGCACACACCCCACTGGTACTTCAGCATGCACTTTCTATATAAAGAGTTTTGAGACTTACAGAAGTATTCCTTTATTAATCCTCTTCCATGCATAATCTTTCCATCCATCAGGTAAAGCATCAATGAACTCCTTGGTGAGAATGGTGGTACTGTTCCGAACCTGGACACCTCAACTTATGAGAAACAAATCAATTTGCAAAATGTGGATGTTTAAGCCTTCACCAAACTTCTCAATGTAAGAGCACAAGCTAATAACTTTCTTAATCGTGTTAATACTGTTAGAAGGAAAAGAAATGAATATGCAAAAATTAACAGCTCAAAAGTAAATTCCAACCCAAATTCCCCATCAACGTAACAGAAACAAGCCAGGGATCTATGTTAAATGCTTGTTAGAAACTGACTCCAATCTGTCTTGGGTTTAGCATAAGAAGTCTCTAAATTTGTTGGAGACCAAGTACATGTGAGAAAAAAGCCTGGATTTACAATGTAGATTGGCAATATACAGAAACCTAAAAGCAGACAAATCAGGGTTTCATGTACTACACTTTCTGCTATTGCGCAGGGTGGCACCATGCCTGCAATCTTTTAGTGTGGAATAATTTGTAAGAAAAAGGCTTCAATATGAAAAAAAACAAATATAACATTAGCTACAGATCAGATATAAAACCTGCTCCCATGTGGCCACTGCTTCACACAGATTAAAGTCAAACGATAAGCCCTCTAGATTTCCAGTTTTGGGATCTTTCTGTTTAAAAAAGAAAACCAATTTCAGATATTAATGTGAAAGCTAAGATAAAAGTAACATCATACAATATGAGTAAAAATTATTTATAATTTTTCCAACAAAAAATAGCCATTTGTATAACCGTGCACCTAGTAATGCTTATACCAAGTTAGATTATAAACATTCCATAATATGAAAAGGCCTACCCATTTAGGGATGGTGTCACTAGGAAACCGCAGTGTAACTTGGCAATAGTCTCTACCACCAACAGCTTGCAGCCCTAATCCATTGGCCCTCTGCATGGTATCAAATGAAGTTAGCACAACAAATCACATAAGAAGAAGACAGCTTTTCATCTAACAATTTGTATGCGACAAACCAAACTTCCTTACAGATGGTTACATAACTCTACATGTATCCTAGCTTAATGACAGTTCATGCTGGCTATTGAACTTTTACTATTCTAATCAACATCCACACTTGTAAATAGAGCTAAAAGTAGCTAATTTACAGCATGTTTGTGGTTTGATCCACATAATCTTTAAACATGAGGACAAGTTTAAGCCCTACTTCTATAGAACAAATGAACCATAAGCTCCATTATACTGAGAAACGATTCGAATCAAGTTCGCAAACAAAAAATCAATACAACTGTAATCGGATGCTCACCACACACTTCTGGAAATCACTTTGCAATGACTGCAATGCTTCAATTTCTGTGTCTGAAATGTTAAATGTTCCGTCTGCTCACACATAATAAAAATTACAGCATCAAGTTAAACTAAATATACATAAATAAAATTGAAGATTAAATTAAAAGCAATGAAAAGAAAGCATACTTAGGTTAGAAACACCGGTGATGTAAATGAGAATAGCTGCAAATCCAGATGCTAAAGCAACAATGAATGCTAAATGCAATAGCTTCATTTATCAGTTTTTTAGGTCAGTAATGTGTTAGATCGGTGTTTAACAAGTTAAATTAGCTGCGTATTCCAATGAATTGGTGAAATTGAAACCCTAATTATTCGGGTAATACTACAGTCGGTCGGTATTTGAAATCGCGTAGCGAGGTGATGCATTTGTCGATCTGATTTGTAACAGCAGGGCATTTTATAGTGACGAATAAAGTAACACTTACATCCCTTCTAGTATGTCTTAAGTTACATTTTCATACATGGTAGTTTCTAGACGGTGAGGTGAAATTGTGAAAGGCGTAACGATGAGACGATAAATGGATGAGACGATAAATGGTTGTATGAGAATCTGTTATGAAGTTTAGACCCCTGCTAACGGTCCGTCGTTGGGGAGCTTCGGAGCAACCGATGCAACCGACGTCGTTGGCACGGGGCGTCGGTTGCGATCCGTCGGTGGGGAGCGTCGGAATAGCGAAGGAAAAGGGGTGGGTCCCCGTCAGTTGTGTGAAACGACTACAAAAAAAAAAAAAAAAAACCATTTTCATTCCCACTATGTATACACAACATATACTCACAAATTTTAATACATCTCATTTCCATTTTCACTCAATATATATACAATCTTTAACCCATTTCACATACACACTTTTCACCATATTCCACCACCAAAAAATACCATATATCAACACAAATTAAACCAAATTCTACCACAAAAAAACCCATTTCACATACACAAATTAAACCAAATTCCACATTCAAAAAATACCATATTCATACACAAATTAAACCAAATTTCACCACCAAAAAATGATACACAACCAATCAACCGGCGAAGATATGTGGAACAATTTAATAAACAATCCCATATCGAACACGACCCATAATCCAACTTCACCGACGGCCACATCTTCCGCTCAATCTAGCAACTCGTCACCAAGTCAACCCCCGGTTTTTCACAATACGCTACACAATTTCAAGGTTACCAAAACTACCAACACTTTTCACCGTATGCTCCATTCCAACAAACTCCACCACCATTCCAACAAACTCCACCACCATTTGGAGACCCACGATTTTTAACCCAACTATCCTCCGCTTTCTCTCCATTTCCACCTACTCCAATAAACTACCCACAATTCGGAAACATCCACACTCCACCCGAGCCCGAGTATCAAGCCGAAACCGAGACCGAACTCGTGTCGAGCACGAAGTCGAAAAAAGGAAAAGGAGAACCAAAAAGGGTTCAAGTTAGATGGTCCGACGAAGAGGCGCTAATATTATCCGAACGTTGGATTCACCGTTCCGAGATTTCAAATACAGGGTTTTCACAAAGCTTCGAAGCTTTTTGGGACAAAGTTTTAAATGATTATAATACGGTTACACCTCAAGAACGTAATTTGAGCCAACTTCAAGAAAAGTGGAACAAAATTCGTAGCGACACTAAAAATTTCATTGTCATCTACAAACATCTTACCAATCCTCGTCAAAGCGGGGCAAGTGATACCGACATTTTGAAGGGGTGTCACGAAGCGTTTAAGTCTCAACAAAACCGCGCCTTCATATATGAAAAATGTTGGAATGTACTACGACATTGTCCAAAGTTTATGAAAAATGATGGAGTCATGAGCCGACAACCAAGCCAAGCCGAACTCGAACCGATAAATCTTGGTGACGATATGCCTACTTCCGATACTTTAGCGACCAACATGGAACGGTTGTTCCAAGACGACATTATTCGTCGTCCGCCCGGCCGAGCAAAAGCTAAAAAAAGTCAAAAAAGTTCGGTTCGAGTGACGCCGCTACTTCCTCGCGTAGTTTGAAAGAGAAAGAACATTTAGTCAACATAGAAGCCGCGGAAGCACAAAAAACAGCATTGGCCACGATCGAAAAAAATTCGGTAAAAAAACTATATTAAAATCGTGGAAAATGTTATATAAAAAATACCGAGCGGTCTTAAAGGCAAGGAAAAAAGGATGATCGAGGAGGTGCGTCAAAGCGTTGTCGATAATTATGAAAATGATTATAAGACGGTTTTCGGTCGCGAGGGCTCGAGTTCGGCTCACGTCAACAATTCGGACGAAGCCGACAACAAAAATGAAGACGAAGTGGGTTAGGACGATTTGGAGTAGATGACTACTTGTCTTTTTTACTTTTGAATAAAATGTATTTTTTTTAGGAATTATAACTTTTTTTAAAAAAAATAGGAATTGTAAGGTTTTATTTTATATTAATGTAATGTTTTTAGTTTTGATAAAAATGTTTTATTTAAGTTTATGTTTTAATAAATAAAGAAAGAAATTAGGGTGTGGGTCCTAAAAAAGAGAAGTGGTGCTAACTGATGTTCACTATTGGCAGGGTAGTGTCAGTTTGTGTCAGTTTTGAAAAAAGTTGACGTGACGCTGATATGACACCAACTGATGCGTCCGTTGGTGTTCACCATTGGAAAGGGTCTTAGGTAAACGATACGGATTGTTATAAATTGAGTATTAGCGAGTATCAATCGATACAGACGGAAGACAAATATACCTAGTGTTCTAAGGGCATATGTTATGTGATTCGGTCTTGGTATGAAAGAAAAGCGAAACCTGCAATGTCGCATAATGTTTTGCCAATATACAAGTTTGATCAAACTGTTGTAGAGTTGATCTGGATGTGTTTTTTTGTTTAGTGTGAGTATGAAATAAAAGACTTATATGTAAGTTAAATATGTGAATAGCGGATTGAAAATATAAACGGCATGAGTTTTTTTTGTATGATTAAGACAAATTTATATAAGTGAGGCGTTGTTTCTACACCATGTATTTTCTATGTGAATGAAATTGTAATTGGCCCATTAATGATGAAAATTATCCTAAAATATTATAAGATGAACAATTTGACAAAAAAATAATTATGTTTATCATAGTTGAATTAGGAAGTAGGGCTTCATAATAGATGTTTTAGAAGTGCATTTTAATTACTCAAAGTATGTACATTTATTCTTACATATAATGTGTTAACAATATTACTGAAATTTATCATTCAACCTTCAATCTTTAATGAATATGTGCTTTTAGAGGGGTGGATTCGACTAGGCTAAACAATTAAGGAGGCTTACTATCTCATCAATTTAAATGTGTTTATGTTTGTTAACTTTTGATGATGTATTTGCTTTTGTTTGATCCGAACAAATCAACATATTTTGTATCTCACGTTAAGCACACTTGTTCTTATCATTTTATAGTTTGTAGAGTTAATTGCATGGATGGTCCCTGTGGTTTACACACAATAACACACCTTGTCCTTATACTTTAAGTTTTGCAAGGACAATCCAAAAACCTAAAAGTTGTTGCGCATTTAGTCCCTCATCCGTTAAGTTTAACATTTAAGTGTTAAATACAACCCAATTCATTTATGGCGCCGAAAAAGCAACAAACGGAGATAACTCCTCAGTGTCACCATTAACGATGTTACTCGAAGGTGAAGAAACTCCAACCAATGTTACCCTCCGGCCATCATCTCCGGCGTCGTTTGAGGCCAATATTTTCAGCTTGTTTAGAACGACGTCGGTGTTATTAACTAAAAAGAGAATGAACTACTCGTATAAATTTAAAAGTAAGGGTATCATGGTCATTTCATTGTATTTAACACTTGAAATGTTAAACTTAACGGACGAGGGACTAAATGTGCAACAACTTTTATATTTTTAGACTGTCCTTGCAAAAACTAAAGTATAGGGACAAGGTGTGTTACTTTGTGTAAATCACAAGGACCATCCATACAATTAACTCTAGTTTCTATTATCTTTTACAGTTTACTGAAAGTGTATAACCTACAAAGTACAAGTCATCGTGAGAAAATTCACGGGAAAAGTTATTTATGTTCTAGGTTAAAACCTAACTTTGTGTTTATGTGAAAAAGAGAACTTGAGGGTAGTTTCTGTCACTAGTTTAACCTTGGGGGAGTAGCTTTTTCTATAGCAACAACGCGTGCGATCATTGTCTCCGCCGTCTCACTCGCACCTCCGCCGTCTCCAGTCTCCACTGGTTAGTTTCCCGGCCACTCAGCTACACAAATATATACATATACTGATTTGTAAGTATATATATCATTATTATTATTATCATCAACACTTTTAGTTTTATCTATTGCTAGGGTTTTAATTGAGGTTTATCATGTCTATAATTTGACCTAATTCATCATTTTGTAATTTCAATACTGAAATCTCGAGGATATCATGTAATAGGAATCTCTTTTGACTTCTAAATACTCATACGTGACAGGTATTTTTTACATTTTGTTATTCTGGTCAAGCATAATGACAAAGCTCAGGAAGTTAAATCGTCCTACCGGACATCGAATATCGATGCTCAGGTTTGTGATGGTTAATTTGTATGACATTCGTTGTATACACAATTCAAATCACAAGTGTGCATCTAGTTTGCATATACAGTACTAAAAAGTATTTTGCTTCTGCAGGACCATGGTCTCTCAGCTGGTAAAGCACGAACGAATAGAAACTACTGTTGCTAAGGTAAACTAGCTTAGTGATTTGTACAGAGTATTTCATCGCTTTCAGTAAAATTGCATTGATTGGGTCGATACTCCGTACCCGTGTATTTTAATTGCAGTGTGAGATAAGTTATAGACTATAGATCCTCGTGTTTGCTTAGTACACCCTTTTTATTCCCTTGTTTGTTTGCAGCATGAATAGATACTTCTGTCTGACCTTCAAGTGGAAATACCTGTACCTTTTTAAGCTTAGTCGTTTAATATTTTTATACTCACAAATTGAACTGATTTGAGTTATAAAGCCTGCTTATATATATTTGCCATGTTTGTGAAATCTGCGATTCTGTGATGTAGCCAGTTCTAATTTTGATAAATCAACCTTCATCTCTTTTACTTCTAATTGTGATAGGCAAAAGAAGTTCGTCGACTTGCTGATAACATGGTGCAGCTTGGAAAAGAGGTGTGTGTTACTTGGAACTGTTTGCTAAGATATTATTTATTCTTTTCCCTAGTGAATCACAGCAAAGTTTTCAACTTTCAGAAAAAAATACAAATTCTCATTGATGGGAAAGGTTTTGAAGCTAAATTACCAATTTGCTCATTATCATTATAACAAAATTTTGAAAGTTCTGTTTCTCACTTAGTTAGCAAAGGAGTGTGAAAAATGTTTTTAGTTTCTTCTTCAGTTCTAACTGCGTATACGTTTTACAGGGCACCCTTTGTGCTGCCAGGCGTGCTGCTGCCTTTGTGCGAGGAGATGATGTTATTCACAAACTATTCACAGAGTTGGCGTACCGATACAAGTGAACATCAAACCTGTCATTTTTTCCAAATTTTATTTAATACCTACTATTGATAAAATAATATTTTGATTTTGCAGAGATAGGGCAGGAGGATATACAAGAGTGCTCCGTACTCGGATAAGAGTTGGTGATGCTGCACCAATGGCATATATAGAGTATGACTTTTTATTACTTTGGCTCAAATATCTTCATTGTCAGTTTATTTGCTATTTATGTTTAAAGGGAGTTCACATCCTATAAATGCTGACGTGAATAGATTGCTTCCTTCTTAGTTTGACTAATCTCTAGGAAAGTGTCAAAGTGGTAAGATGAGGCTAAATGGGCCAGTCAGGTCAGGTTGAGCCAGAAACACGTACTAAAAATTTCAAAATTGTATTTATTATATCTACAATAAGCAAAGCTTTTGAATAAAATGACTTTGGAGATTTTAGGCATCAAAATATTCTTTGGATACTTTTCAACTTCTCTGAGCCATTTGACCCTGTTTTCTTTTAAGTTATATATATTACTCCTTTTTTAGTAATTTACAGTTTGGCCTGGTACAAATCAAACATGACCTGAATTGACCCATCCACCTCAAAAATAATATTCTTTACCAAGGTAAATGCAATGTTTGTCAATAAGAGCTTTTGATTTAGCTGCGACTATTAGTCTAACATCTAAAAATTTTATGGGCTCACACCACTGACAATATTTTGGTTTATAAAGATTCCTAGTGCTTATCTTTTTCGAACTTCTCTTACGGTGAAATTTTTATCTACGGATAGGTTCATAGACAGGGAGAATGAGCTTAGACAGTCGAAACCCCCCACCCCACAACCAGCTCAAAGGCCACCATTGGATCCTTGGACAAGATCTCAGCTTAGCAGGAGTTTTGCATCTCCTAAAGAAGTCAAAAGCTCAGAAGCAGAGGATTGAAACTTGTTGCCACTTGAATAAGAAGTATCAGAGTCTATGGCAACCGTGGTGCTAGAACTTCTCCTAGCACAATATTATAAGTTTGTAGCAACATTTTATGGCAGTAGAATGTTTCATTTTTGTATTTGCAAAGAAGTTATGATCCGGTATTCCTTGTTCAGAAGGGAGGAACTGGACTCTACAGTGCGATCATAAAGTTGAATTGAAATTTCGGTCTCATTATGAAAATTTTCATAGGTTTGGTAAGAAAAGCTTCTAAAATATATTCCGTTTCTGTTAGGTGTAAACGATATTTGAATCTTTGATTCTTTGCTTATATATATACACCATCAAGTGATGTGCTTATCACAAAATCACTTTATCAGAGCAATATGATACAACACATTAGATGAATATATGTGGTATATACGATTATGTAGTCATGGGTGCATCACCTAAACACCTCCATAAAGATACCACATATATTCATCTAATGTTTCATTAATACAGTTTCTATTATCCGTTTTGTTTATTACTTGCACATCTTATTATTTGTCATCCATCTTTGGATATATATATATATATATATATATATATATGTGTGTGTGTGTGTGTGTTTTCATATGTAAATGATGCCATATGGATAAGGAGTTCATATTGACTCTGTTTTGTCATATGCAAGACCAAAAGGTGTTGGATGATTTGAAACATATAATAACTTTGATTGAATCTACAATGGAAGGAAGTAAACTTCAAGATTTAGCCATATATGATATATATATCCTCACTTCAATTTCCTTTTCAAACTTAATGTTTCTTAACGAAAAGTAAATATGTCTTGGGCCTTTTGAGTACATGTGTTAGCATGATATAAACTTTAAAGACGGGTAACATGTCTTGGATACATCTTTTCCATTTTTTGGTTTGATAATGATGTTTAAATAATGGCTAGGAGATGTAATATAATTTTAGTAGTAGTAAAATTTTACTAGAGGCTTATATAAAATTTTAGTATGACATTGGGACCTACTGAAGTTCCTTTGCAATCAGCCAAAACTATTAAAATTCCTACTTCAAATTATGAGTTTTGTGCTAACTTTATTGACCCTAATTCCTAAGATAGATACTAACATACTATTGCTACTTATGAACTAAGTACTCATTATTTTCACTGATTACTAACTTTGGTAACTTTGGTTGGTTTGCCGAAAATTGTTAAAATTGATGCTTATTTGAAGGATATTTACTGACGAGCGTCTTCAAAAGAATCTCGGATGTGAGTTAGCTGTGAATTTTAGTGTCAAAGCTAATACTCAGGTAAATTGGTTGGATATTGTAATTTTTGTTATATTTCACGCCTATGTTATGTTGCAATAGTTATAATTCATTTTTCCATGCTTTGCAAATAATAATAATAATAATTCTTTTTTTCAGCTTATAAAGGAGCCACACATGGAATGCCTACTTTTGACTATAAGGTAAATTATCATCTTTGTGTCACAAACGGTTCAATGGTTACATGTAGGTGCACCACCTTGCTTTCTTACTCTTAAATATAATTGTTAGCATATTAGTGGTGGCATAGATTGATTTTTAACCATTTGACGCAATATGAATGGAGTAATAAGGTTGAGATTTTTGTATTTAGCTTAATGAATTTAGGATAATATATTGAAGTTGATGTTTTTGGTTATTGGAATAAGCTCACGGTAACTTCCTAGACATAGCATATACATAGTTAGACGTACTCCTTTATAGATGTTTAAGTGTTCTACTATTGTTTATAATTAATAAATGCCATGATTTTAGTGTTCTACTATTGTAGTTTTGTTTAACTAATATCTTTTAATTATATATACAATTGATTAGTTGGACTTTACGCGAGTACTATTTTTTTGTTGCATGGCATTTTTAAAATTTTGTTGGCTGAATTAATGACAAGTATTTCAGTCATATTACTTGGTTATTCTTTTGCCTAATTATATCTTTTTGAATCCTATATCTTGGTCTCAATTATTTTATTTGTTGCAATCATGTTATAGCAAAAGTCTAAAAGTTTGTTCATGGTTAATGGTTTGCTATTCTTAAAAGTTTGAGTTTTGTTTGGTTACATAAGGTTCTTGGTAATGCTTCTGATTTTGCTTGACAAATACCATTGTTTTTTTTTTTATAATGCTTAACGTATATAAACTTTGGTATTGTATCGTTTAGTGGAGTTTCACTAAAAGTCTCATCTAATGGGCTGAGGTTGCCACCTATATCATACACTATAATTGATTATATTTACTACACCTATAAGAATGATCTGTTGATGGGCATATCACTTTTTATAGGTTAGCTTTTGGTTGTAATACTACCGAAAGAATATAGAATCATAATGTTGCCGACATAGAAGTCTCACAGGTAATGCACATTATCTCAAGATCTCCACATATGCTTCTTTGTCCACTTTTTACTAATTAACAAAAGGATTATCAAGTCAAACTTTTTTTTTTATTTGTGCAGTATAAGTTATAATTTTAAAAGTAGTCCTCCATATGTGGGTTAATTATTGTAACTTGGTATACTGGTTGATAACCTTATAAACGTTCTTAGTGTTAAATAGATCTTAAAGAGAAACTCTTATTTGTATGCACATCTTTAGAGTTAGATTACAGTTCAATTGAATTAGTCAATTGATATGAAATCTTTCTTTAAATTGTTCTACTTTTTTCAGTTGTGATGATATTTTATTGCAAATTTTTGGTGTGTGCCAATACTAAAATAAATGAAATATGTTCGTATTGTCTTTTTTAATTGCAGGTGATTGCTCTTTGTATGTTTTTTAAGTGTTTGTGGCTTTAATAAAGAAATGGTAGAGTTCATTGGAGCCAATTGGTATTGGATGTTTTTTGTAGTGTCATTATTTGTTTCTCATATGTACAAAACTACAAATGTCTATTGTCACATTGTTAGTTGTAGCTTGTGTGCCAATAAAATTTGTATGTAGTAATTGAAGTTATAATAATATCTGTAATTGGTGTTGTCTTAGTTTAAGATGATTATATGTAGTTTATTAATTCTGTTGTCATATGCCATAACCCTTTTCTATAGTGTAGTGAATGTTGTCATTAAATGGCTTATATATATATACAGTAAAGGGATCCCGTGAGAACTGCATATTGTATGAGAACTCAGAGAACTAACGTGTTAACTGGGCTTATCAATTTAACCTATATAAAAGCCCAAATCAAATATTATCTCTCGGCCTTTCTGAGGCTTTCTCCCCTGTGATATACACAACCACCGCCATTCTCTCCAATTTCTTCACAACCACCACCGCCATATTCTACCGCATTCTCTAATCAAAAACTTGTTTTTTTTTACTTCAACTATTAACACCTCATAATCAAACCCTATAATTCACATCTCAAAAACGCACCAATTCCATTAATCATGTCGTTACTGGCACCACAAAAACCGATTATCTACAATCGTCCAGTTCAACCGAACACCAACTCGAATCATAATCGTGACAAAGAACGCCGAATCGCAAAGCTACTAATTATCAGTATCATTTTCTTTATGATCGTCATCTCAATCATCATTCACATATACAATTCCCGCACAGATAACGTCCCCAATGTTCACGTGGATGACGTCTCTCTCTCAATATGCGCTCTCACCAACAAACAACACGTTGTACTACAATCTTGCCGTTAACATGGCATTTAGTAACCCTTACAGTGGAGTGGGGATTCATTACGATAAATTTGAAGTCAATGCGATGTATCAAGGCCAGAGATTGATGACGAAAGAGGCACCGGGTATTTACAATCAGAAGTGAATAAACGGAGATCCATATTTAATGGAACTTATGAATTTTTTGGTGATGCATCCAATTAATATGAATATGCATCTACCCCAATTTCATATTGAAGTATAAACACAGTATAACCATACTGAGTACTCAGTATAAAGAGAGTACTCAGTTTATATTGAGTATAATAACTTGCATCCAAGAAGTGAGAATAACTATATACCGGATATAGTCATAGTACCACTTTGTACTAATTTGTATAGATTGCATCCAATTATCTCTAATTGTATACGTTTAATGAATTTATACGAACTTGCATCTGAAAATAGAATAGATGCATTTGTGTCTTCTTACATCTGGGTATGTGTAATTATCTAAATTAATTGTTTGTTTATAAGAATTGCAATCAATTATCTCTAATTATGTTTTTTTGTGAGTTTATATGAACTTGCATCTGATTATTGTCGGATGCAAAACACAATATGCATCTACGTTTAGTATTGCATCTAATTTGATTTATAGAAATTTGTACGCTTGCAGCAAATTAAAGATGATAAAAAACTGAACTAGATAATATAATTTGTTTGGTAAAATTGTTAGTCATGTGAAAGCAATTTTGAATTGAAGAATCTGGGGGATTTAAGAAAAAAAATCACTGATATTCAGGCGCGCAACTGAGTTCTCACGGTTCTCACCCTTGGGTGATTATCACCGGATCTTCACCCTATATATATATATATATATTGAATCCCATAATGATACAAACCTTCTATCCCTTTAGCACGAAAGTTATAATAAATAATGAATTATATTTTGCAAATTGGTTAGTTTTGGATACTAAATTATTAGCTAAGTTTTATTTGAAGGCGTTTATATTGGATTATTAGGGTAAACATCACAAAAACCAAGAAGTTTGTGGTCTACAAGGAAGTTTTATAACTGAGCCAACATATTTATCTAAGACTATGGTTATAATAATTGTAATTTTGAATTCTAATAACATTAGTAACTTTGGGATATAACATTTTTATTATGATATTTATAAAAACAATTGTGCTAGTCCGTGTTGTCGCAGGTCCTTCACCTATTGTGACTAATATAATGACAAATTGTAGGACCGGAGTATCCGGATCCGGATTAGGATCCGACATATAACTGCCATCAGGAGAGAAGCAAGATCTCGTTAACCAGTATTATTAGTTTATTACTATATATATATACTAATATATATATTTTAATAAATTATTAATCATGGTAAAGTAATTGATGATTATTGATGTATCAACATATTGAGCAACAACAATGGCGACCAGAATACTGGATGGTGTCTCTACCCGTTCAAACCTCTGCATCATCTTTATGGAGTCGTTTACAGGGATCGATTTCCAAAAACTCATCCGATACTCCGTTATACAGGGTACATCAATCAAAACAATCACTGTATTTCTACAATATAATTAATTAACTACTATATGATTCGAAATTTGAGTAATTTTGCAGTTTAATATCCCAAATCTTCGTGTCGGTACCCTAGATTCGCTCTTAGCACTCAGCGATGACTTACTCTAGGTTTTTTTTTATGGAATTCTGAATTATTCTGTTATGTATTTGAAACTGATTGTATTGATGTATGAGCTACTAAAGCTATAATTTTAAAAAAATGCTGTTACTCAAACATGATATTTTTTACTTTTGTTAATTGTGTGAAGTCATTGAATTAAGTTTTGTGTTTGGAACTTTGAATTAATGTGATTGTTTATGGAAATGTGTAGGCAAATACGTTTATTGAAACATGTTCACATAAGATACGGCTTCAAATCGAGGATTTGGAGAAAGTTTCTGGAATCCTTAGTAGTTCATTGACTGTTGATGGTGTTCCTGTGGATTCGTACCTTACAAAGTAATGCTTCTTTTTCTTTTGCTGTTTTATGGGTGCTTGTGTTTCTGATGAAGACTATGCATTTTTATTTGGTGAAATTTGTGATTGTAGATTTGTGTGGGATGAGGCTAGGTATCCAACTATGTCTCCACATAAGGAGATTGTGGATGGTATACATGTGCAAGTAGCTAAAATAGATGATGATCTTAAGGTATTAAGCTGAGCTATCTCATGTTATATGTATTAGTATTTTGCTTCCTTAAGTTTTAATCTAACTAGTGTAAGGTGTAAGTAAGTGATAACCTTTCAATTGTAAATTGACAATTGTCAAGAGGTGATTGCGAGAGAACGTCAAGTGAATGGAACTAAGTAGCAACAAGCACATCACACGCATGTGTTTAACTGTCAAAGTATCTTTTTCGAGATATCATACTCAACAATATAAGGCAGCTTGTCAATAATTTCGTTGTAACTTCTATTAGTCACTTTTGTCAAATTGTTGTTAAAGTTCTTCTCCCATGAAGCATAAATAGAATTTCAGCTGTAACCAATTCTTACAAAAGAGTGACCATTAGTTTCAAGTATATGACATGACAATGTAATTGTAGCTTATTGCTGGAATGATTTCCTTACTTGAAATATTCTTTTCTATTTTATTCAAACACATATAATTTTTTTGCTCCTTAGTATGTAGTATATATATAGTCATAAACTTGATTGGTTTTTTTGGCGTTGTTGTGGCTTGCACTATGGCAGGTTCGTATTGCTGAATATAACAATATTCGCAGCCAACTCAATGCTATCAACAGAAAGCAGACAGGAAGGTATAAATATAATATATCCTATCAATGAATTGTAAATAGTTTAATCAAATACTCT
This sequence comes from Pseudognaphalium luteoalbum, assembly GCA_963422505.1. Taxonomy (NCBI): domain Eukaryota; kingdom Viridiplantae; phylum Streptophyta; class Magnoliopsida; order Asterales; family Asteraceae; genus Pseudognaphalium; species Pseudognaphalium luteoalbum. The sequence continues at coordinate 5,087,941 of OY730193.1, read as the reverse complement.
GTAGGATTCTTTCAATGGAACATACAAATTTGACATTAGTAATTAGTTGGTGTACCTGATGCGACTCGTTTACTTTTCTAGCTTAGCTGTTCGTGATCTGTCCAATTTGGTTACACCAGAGGATCTTGTCACCTCAGAACATTTGATTACTCTCATTGCGGTTGTCTCAAGTACTCACAAAAGGATTGGTTGTCAAGTTATGAGACATTGACGACTTATGTTGTAAACCGATAATTCTTTTTGGTTTTTATCTTATGATTTCGGTTACTGTCTACAAGTTTCTTATTTCAGTAGGAAGTCTTAAGAATTTTGTTCTGGCAATTCTACCCTTTGACTGGAATATTTGTTTTAGGTCCCCAGATCCTCCAAGAGCCTACATGAGGACAATGAGTATGCTATCTATACTGTGACGTTGTTCAACCGCGATGCTGACAATTTTCAAACCAAGGCACGAGAAAGAGGGTTTCAAGTGAGTTTTTCAACTAGTAGTTTGTTTGTAACAGAAGATACTGTAATCCCTAGACTTATTAAAATTGATATTGTTGAAAGCGTCTTGCTTTGTCTTTATGAAAACATGACAAAATGAATAAATAAATAAATAATTCCTTAAAACATCTAACATGGGTTAGTGATCTACATAGTGTTAATTTCTTTTATTTTAATTCAGATTCACGATTTTGAATATAATTCAGAAACTCAAGAGAGTCGAAAGCAGGAGCTTGAAAAACTTGCAAGACCAGGAATCCTTGAGAAACTCTCTTTTGAATTGGTGTTATACTAGTTACGGAGAGGTACTTTTATCTTTGATAATCTTCTAAATATTATTGTAGATCAATTTTTTTGAAAAATGCTGCAAGTGATACTTGTTCTGTAAATATGTGGTGACGTTGGTGGCAGCCTGGGGGTAGCACATGTGTTATGGCATTAGAAAACATTTAAAGGCCAATATGTCATGATCACTGAGACTCGTATACACTAATATTGGTTGCACTTGAAAGGCTACACCTACAAGGGTGTGCTAGAATGATTGTTAATCAACTTATTCATGGCAAAAACAAAAGGCCGACTGGTAGTTTGTTGCAACAAGTTGACTAAGCGGTTTCATTGTATTAGGTATCAATACTAAAAATATGAAAGAATATGCACAAGGAAGTCATGGAAGCAGGCATCCCGAGCATTACATCAAAGTTCCACTTATCCACAAACGTTGAGTTACTTTGTCTGGCCATATATCTATGCATAAGTTCATAACATGCTTTCCCGTAGACCATATGGTTTGAAATTGAATCAATTTTGTAAATGTTACTCACTCCCTTTCATCTGCTATGGTCTTTCAGGTTTTTACTTCCTGGATGCACTTTTGTGCTGTACGTTTGTTTGCTGAGAGCATCTTGAGATATGGATTGCCACCTTCATTTCTGGTAATTAAATTATAACCGTCTTGTATTTACCTCTACCTTTTAGGTGTATCGATAGATTACCGGAAAGGGTAGCAGCCTGATTTTCGTTTCATAAATATGTGGAAGATTTAGTTCACTGTTTGGTCTTAGTTGAAACTGAACATCCCTCAGTCAGCCAGTTATATATGTGATAGTGGTATCCCATGTTTGATTTATCTACCGTAAAGCTCTAGAAAGCATATGCTTAGTAAATGTGGCAATTTCAGCCCATTCAGGAATGGTTTGATTCTGGAAATGTTCTATAATGAGTGAAATGAAAAATGGATACAAAGGAAATGGGTGAAAATGGCCAAAATCCAAAGTCCAAAGTGTACTTACAAGGCATAAAGCCTCCTAAATCATCTTATGAAACAAGTAACTTTTTTTATTGACATAGTATGATTTTTTTAGGTGTATGCAACACCGTAGTATAACAAAGTAACTTTTTTTGGACAAAAGGTATTTCGGGTCAACCTGACCTGATTTGAACCATGCAGAAAACTTCTTACACATTACCCAAATCGCCCATTTTGCCACCCTCTACTCCCTAAGTTATAAAGTAGAGATGAAGACAGGTAAAAGGAATCTAAAACTCGATATAAGGCTCGGTCTTGGAACGAATTGGTCAACAACCACAAATTAAAAATAATTTTTTGGTCTTGTTTCAATATTCAATTTGTTGATTCATATTAATTTAGTATGATTAAGTCGGTTCAGTCGTAGTTAAAGTTCTGAATCAGTGAACCTTTCTACTACATGAAGTAGAGGGGAGTAGATGACATCCTAACTTCCCCCTTACTATTTGCTGGATTCGGTCATCATTCAGAATTTTATTTTATTTAATTTCAGTCTGCTGTGCTATCACCATCTCTGAAGGGTGAGAAGAAAGTACGTTCAATCCTGGAAACTCTATCCGGCAGTTCTAACAGGCAAGTTCTATATTTCTTCCCCATCATCTCACTGACTCAAACTGATAAGAACAAACCTAATCTGTCACTGTCATCCCTGTATTGAAATTATCAACTGGCTTCAGAAAATATTCATTTCAACTGAAAAAACTAATTCCAATGTTCACTAGAAACTGACAAATACTGAATTATGCATGTGGTACCCTATCCATTTGGACCATTTTGGAAACTTGTCTTGTGAGGGCTACAATATGCTAACAGGATATGGGTGTTGGTGTTGAACATTAAAAACCTCTGAATGGTATTACAGTCAACATTGCCAGTTGAATAAGACAGAAAAAAGGGAATGGAGCTTCTTCAATGCCCCGTCCCACTCTAGTGACATTCGTTTCTTTATCCGTTTTAAATCATCTGATGTGTGAATAACGGGTTTTCATGATTACTTATCATGATGTAGCACGTTCTGGAAAACTGATGATGATGGAAACATGGGCAGCTTGGGTGGTGATGCCGACGCTCATCCCTATGTCTCATTCACCATTAATCTTATATGAGCCTAGTGTTGTGATGGTGCCAAATGCAGATTTTTCACTCAGTAATTTCAAAGTTATACCTCTGTATTTAAGATGTATTTACCTGATTTTAGCTCACTTATTCGATGGTGTATTTGCTTGATGCCCAGCCTTTTTGTTTGGTTTATTGTTTATTTATTTTGCATCTGAAACTGTGATCGCCTGTTGATCATGGTTTTGACTTTTGAGTTAGACAATGAATAGGCATCCAGCTATTGGTCATATTTTGAATTTGAAAGCTATGTAATAATCTTTGATTTGGTATTTGTAAACCATGTATAATCCGAATGGGAATAAGATTTTGTTATATTTGGAAAGCTTTATTTATGATATGATATGATGTTGCCAAATACTACATAACAATCATATCAATAATCACATTCAAAACACGAGCGATATTATATATATTGTAGCGTTGGTTTCTTATTCTATGTATGATTTACTCTGGATGTGATATAATTTGGGAAGTGGAAATAAAATTCCTTCAGAAACAAATTTTGACATATCAATATCTCTATAAAATGTTGGCAAAACATAACTGTTAGGTTGCTATTCCTTTAGTTTATTGTATCGTTGATTTTATTCAACTACAATGACTCTACCATGATTGGGTACTTGTTCTTTGGCATCCGGACAAGTGTTGGCTGGACAGCGTCATCTTTGTCGAGAGGCTTCCACCTGCAAATAGGTCTCTCTCAGTGTTGATTATTATCTATACACATTATAAATTGTTTGACTCTTTTTTTCACAGCCTTACAAGATTAAAGATTGAAAAAGACCATAATACCCCTACTTATATTAGAAAAGACTAAATCACCTTTTAATTGGTTATGGAAAGAATATTAATGATTATTACATTCCATTTTTAACATCATTTTGAATTACATACTATTTTGTAGATTTGCTAAATATAAGGAAAATTCTAAAAAGTTTGAAGCTATTTAGTTATTTTTAATATAACATTGCGAATATCATTAGATTTAATAATATAAAAAGTAACAATGGATCACTTCTAAATTCAATTCCCGAGAATTGAATTTTGTCGACATTCTTAATGATCACAATAACTATCAATATCTCTTTAATTAATAGTGTATTATTGTTAGTTATGACAATTTACCATTTGTAACCGCTGCATTGCGCGGGTAATTGTCTAGTTAGTATTCATATGTAACGATCAACTTACTTGTATCTGCAGACAAGGTGATGAATGAAAATGGAAATTTCGAGCTTGGCAAGATTCATTCCAGGACACATACGTGGCCCGCTTCCAAACCCAAGGAAGCTAAAAGATCTTAAAGGATCCTGAAATTATCTCAAACCAAGAAATTTACCATGTGTCGTCTTTTGACAATATTAGTATATACAACTTCACGTTTAATTATAAAAATGAAGTACTCACGTCGAATCTAGATGGATCGAATTTATAAGGATCAGCAAAAACTTGTGGATCATGGTGAATAGACACTACATCCAAGTTCACAGACCAACCTTTCTTAATACTATGTCCTGATAGATTGCAAAACATATGATCAGTATGACATATTTATGGGAAATTAAGCTAGCTAGGTACATACTGCATACCATTTATCTCAAAATCTTGTGCAGCTTTTCTGGAATACCAAGGTAAGATTGTTGCTCGTCGTAGAGTCTCACTCACTACCTAAACATCCAACGATAAAATCGTTTCACATATTCTATAATTGTTAATTACTTAATTAGCACAGAGCATGTCAATTGTTAGGCTTACTTTTGCAGTATAAGGCATGTTGTTGAGTTCAGACCATGTAAGACTTGATCCAAATTCCCTTTTACTCTTTATTTCCATATGTTCCTCCTAGTAAGTTTAATTGCAAATTTTAACACCAATAGTTGATTAATATCTTGTATGGTAGCTTGTAAAGTATGAGTCGTAATTACCCTGAGTTTATCCAGAGCTTCTGGATTTTCACCTAGGAATTTAACGAGCCAAGTAAGGGCAGCCGTGGTTGTGTCATGACCAGCGATTAGTAACGTTAATATGTTATCTTTCATTTGTGCATCCGTGAGTTTTTCATCATCTTCCGATCCTTCTTTTGCATGCTTCTTAATCAATGACCCTAAGAAATCTTGTTGTAAATCACTTCCATTTCTTCGTCTAGCTATTATTGTGTCTAACATCTCAAACATACTATCTCGAGCCTGATCAGATAGCAAATATATCAGTAAATCACATCAACCACCATTCAAAACACATGTACTTATAAATGTATCTGATCATGGTATTAGTACCTTCATACCGCGGTAAAAGGCTGTCCCTGGAATATTCAACGGCAATGATGCAAATGAGGATGATATGATTTTGAAATAGTCCCGAAATTTCTCTTGTTCCTCACCGGTAGGCTCTAAGCTCATTATCATATTGCCAATAACCTTTAAAGTGAACTGCACAATCACAATGTAAAAAATTAAGATATAATTACTTGCTAATTAAAAGTAATAGTACTTATTGTTTGGTTCGTGAAAGAATTAATAACCGTCGAAGCCTCTTCAAGAACCAACACTTTTCTTCCTTCCCAATCATCGAACATCTCGACTGCCAAATTGTTAATAAACTGGAAATACTTCTTGAGACCGTCAATGGAGAGGGGTTCAGCGATGAGACGACGAAGACGTTTGTGGTCTTCTCCATTCTGTTGAAGCAAACTATTGGGGCCTAACACCTTTTGACCAGTGTAAAATAGGTTTAAGCTAACCATTCCATCTTTTCCTGTTAATAGCATCTTACTTGCTTCCCTACCCGTCGTAAACACCATATATCGTCCTAAAACATAGCTCTTGAACACTTTCCCATATCTAAACAATTCAAACATCATTTAAACCGTTAAACGTGGATATGTTGCGTACAAGAAAAAACTGATATAAAGTTGGACGCATACAATAGAATTTTAGGTAAAGTCTGATACATTTCAGGCACTTAACCCTTGACCGGCCGATTATTTACCTTTGCTGCCTTTTGTTCATGAAACTAAAAATACCAGCAGGACTTGAAAACTCGGATATAAAGGCAAAACTCTCGCCTACAAGTGGCCAACCAAGGCTACCCGGGATGCCGTCCATCTCCTTTGGAAAAGCGCTTGCACGAAGCAACGCGATTGCTAGAACCACTATGACTAATCCAACAACCATGAACAACGTCATGGCTAACTCCATTTTTACAAATAACTTGGATATAAAGTATATTTGGACTCTCTACATTTATATAGGTTTTATGATCGAAATCCATTTCCTTATAGTTTTGACCTTCCTACTTTTACATTGTTGGTCACTTTCAAAAGGCATTTACTTAAAACAAGAATGTTTTGTATCGTATTATATAGGTTGCATCGAAAATCAAACCATGATTGCATATTGTGCGAAGGATTCAAGGATTTAAGGTTAGTTTAAATTGGATTTATTATCTTAAATTTGTTTGGTGTGTTATATTGTGTTTGGTGTGGTCCATGGTATAAAATTACCAATTAAAAAATTATAGGACGGCTTATGTACATGTTCATTTTCATTTGGGATAATGTTATAAATATTATTATTAAAATATTATTATGTCTTGTATGTATATCTAACTACCGCTAGAATAATACTACTCGTACTAATCTCACAGGAAACAGAAAAATAGAATCGAAGTTGATAAGAACAAAAACATTTGCAAAACTTAATAAAAGATTAATATTATTACATGCATGTCCAATATTCAATTCCCGAATCGAACATAAATACAGAACATTTAGTACATAAATATGAGCTGAAAACATGACATGTATATGTATATACATGATATATACGTATATACATATACATATGTATGTCGCATAAATACTCGTAATCTGCCAGTTCCTTCTTCATCCTCTTCAATTCTTCAATTAAATTGACTCTAATTTGTTTATGCATTTCATATAATTAAGAGTGAATTCACAATCTAAAACAAAGAAAGAAGTATAATCGTTAGCCTTTAATCTCATACTTATCACAACGATCATTAATCATATATGCAAGTATTTTAATGTACGTACGTATACATGTATGCATGAAAAATTATTTACACGTGCTCACATATACTGATATATTCAAAATACATACATACATACATACATACATATATATATATATATATATACACATATATATATATATATATACTTATTTATCTAAGTACTAATAACTAATTACCTTTACTAGTTTTAGTTTAATTTGTAGCAGAGGTTAATTGTTAAAAAGAATTAAAGCTGTTGAGGATAGCAAAAGGATCATCAAGTAGTTCTTGTCTTTGCTCTCCCGAATCCAACAATATTTCTCCATTATTCTGGAAAATACATATGTCATTAAAAATCTATACTGGAAAAATATTAATGAATACCATTCTTGTTGTTATAACTTTTTTTTACCTGGGTAATAATACATGGCATCTGGTGCTCTTGAAATAAAAGCAGCTGCTCCAGCTGGTAGTTGCTCGTATTCTACATATAATTAATTAGTAGTATTTTAATTCATTTTAGTTAATTACAAAAATGTTAAAATGCATATGATTTAACGATGGATGAATTGAATATGTAGTTTAAATAACTAGTAAATATAAAATATGATAATATATATTTACGTACCTGATAAGATTCGTGCACGAATGCATCAAAATCTGCTTCAAGCTCAAACAACAGGGGATTTACAGAAGCAAGCTTCAAAGAAAGTATCTGAAATTATATTATTTAGACTCACATTAATATTTCATTTTTAATTAAATTTTATCCAAGTCATTAAACACGTACGAACCTGAACTTCATTCTGTAGAGAGTGTACATAGTTAATTACTTCATCCAACATATGTGCTTTCCCTGTTATCTGCTTCATATATTTATAATTATTACGTACTTATTGACAAATTATACGTATATAGTACATGGTTGAGGTTGATTATTAACCGTACTTAAGAATAGAATGATTTAATTAAAAAGGTTAATCACGATCGAAGTGAATATATATAGCTTAAATATATATTACCTTGTCACATCCTGGAACAATGGCTTGCAAGGTCTTCATCTTCTCACTTATCTTCTCTCTTCTCACCTAAAATTAATCAAATTTAATTTGTTTTTGTCAGTTAACAACATTAACTGATATTGTATTATAACTTTTCTACTTATTTAAGCAAGTTAAAAGTATTATATTCAATGAACTTTAAATTTATATATATATATATATATTATATGAAAATCATTTTACAAGCACTCAATTTGCATAAACTAGTGATAATTATAATGGTGATTTAAGTACCCTTTCAGCAAGACTATGGCTATCAGTTGCTTCACCTCTTCTTGCTCTAACATGAATATACCTTCTACTTTCCCCTAACTCCCTTCTCTTCCTATTTTCTTGATCATCATCGTCATCGCTTTTCTTTTGCTTTTTCCGTCTTTTGCAACTCTTTCTTGCCATATCCTAAAAATAAAATGTAACCAAACAACAAATATTTACTAGCTGTCACAAAAAAGTCATAAGATAACATTATCAGAGTAATTAGACTCGTTCAATATTTCTGATAGATGCTTAGATCGACATAAGATACTTACTTGAACGGAATCATCAGAAATAAGTTGATCATTGGAGAAACAACTAGTGTTGTGATGGGCAACGGTTGTAGCGGGGCTTGGGGAAGAAATTATGCATTGATCAACAAGATATGAGGAGTGGTGGTATGGAGAAGTTTCCATTGATGGTTTTGCGAATTGTGATTGAGAGATGGACATTTTGGAATGATGTTCAAGTTTTTATAAGGATGATGATGATATGGGTGAATATATAATAATGGGTGTCGTGTGTGAATACTTTGATTTGGAATGAACGGATGTGGCAATTATTGTTATTATGGTGAATAAAATAGAGGACGTATGTTACTCACATCATTTAAGTTTGGGGTTTGATATTCTATCTTCTTCTCTTTTATTTATATATATAATAAATCTACAATAGTTGTGTATCAACATGCGTATAGAGTACATACAACTACTTAATATATAATTGCGAGGTTATCAAAATCAACGGGAATTGTCACCGCCCTCTAAGTTTTCGCTGCTGATAAATACAACACATATTTTGATTCATACATCATTTTTTATGTTTTCTGATGCAGTATTGTATAACCTTATAATGCATACTTTTGTTGTATAAAACAAATAATTTATTGTATATAACAACACCACCCAAGTTTTGGCTTTGTCAAATTATATTTTAGGGTTTTTCTAAAATGTGCCTTAAGGGCATAGGTTAAAAGCATTAAATGCCAATGATATTCTTTTTGAAAATGTAATTACACATTGATTATCTTGAATCTTTACTTTGTTCCAAATTTACCCTTCTTTATTCAAACAACTAATTATAATAATATTTTATTTTTAGTAATATCACTCTATTTTAAAATGATTGATATTTATATTTCGAGTTTTGTCAATAATAATTTTAATTTGAAGGTGTCATTAAAAGTTTATGGTATACATAAATTATTGTGTTTCGACTGATATTCAGGAAGAAAATTGAATTTATTATAAAATATAGTCCAAGTATGTATATATGTCTTAAAACTTTAATACATAACAGTCATATAAATTGTCATAATAATTTGAATATTTTTGAAATTTTCATTCTTATTATTTTAAGTATATATACATATAATTAGCATTCGATATAAGTGACATCATCCAAACTTGAATGCTACTAACTGCACACAAAAATTTCAAACTCAAAAACGTAAAATGTAACAAGACACCACTTAACCAACCACTTCATGTATCAATCCATTAATCGTTCGAAGGAATTAATTGTACCACGCATAAAATAAAATAAAAATGACTTATAACATAAATAATGTTATACGAATTAAAAACTCATTAGAGCACGACGAGTGGTTGAGCTTTTGGTTAATGTTCTGCTCGATGTTTGATTACATACTATAGTTTAACACAAGTGTAATTTTAAGGTAGTGGTTCAATGTCCAACTTAAAGTACAAATGGTTCCACAAAGATAGTTTTTAACCAATAAAGAAAAGGAAGGAAAAAAAAAAAGTAACACTTGCACATAGCGTTCAATCTGAAATTTTGAACTTGAACACATAGGTTGAATATTGGGTTGGAGTGGTGAACGCCGAGCTTCAGCGTTCAACTTATTGAACGTTGGCGATTTGTCCTCTGCTTCCCATAATTATAACGTAAATATAGGCGAGTGATATATACAACAAAAAATTTGATGAATACAACAAACTTATGCTATAAGTTGTTTGTACTGTGAGCTTCAACGATTGTACAGTTTGTTGTATTAATCAATTTGTTTGGTGTATCTATCAACTCCTGTAAATATAAGAGTAGTGGTTTCATACAAACGTGAACGCCAAACAATATATCGTTAATTTTATGATGAATAGTTGGCAGTAGGTTATCTATTGATTGGACTGTGTGGGAAACATATCAAGAATCCAGTCAAAGAATTCCACCGCATTCAATGCAAATCATATCAGACAAACTACTCTTTTGCCCACGGTTACCACATTATCATTTCCATGGTTTCCCAATTAGAGAATGAAAAATACAGCATGGACGAAGAAATTATAATCAAACACATCAACAAAGTATTAGTTCACTCCTAACAATGGTTGAACCACCTTCAAACTACTTTTGTCACCTCAGCGTCACGTCAAATATTCACAACTAATTCAAAACTGATTTACAACCGATTATTCAATGCCATCAATGACTCCATTTTCCTGGACCCCACATTTATCAATATACCACCATTTACATACACTAAAAAAAGCATGTGGCCCACATTTCAAACCGATTTGTAATCGGTTAACTGGTTTGGAGAGCAAGTGGTTGGCAAGTGATTTGCCCAATTGCACCAACTTTCAACCGGTTTGAAAACCGGTTTGCAACTGAGCAAACACATTAATTTCACATTTTTCTAAGCAAACCGTTGAGAGTGGTCTTAGAATTGAAACATACTCCGTATATAACTAAACATGGAGTATATAATTTCATATTTTTCTAAACAACACATATTAATATTTATATTATCAATATTATAACGCATACACATTTATATCCGTTGGACGATCAGACAGATAAGAACAACCAAACACTGCACCGCTATAGTTATACGGGGCATAGAAAAAGAGCAACCCATTAGAAAAGGAAAAGAACGATAAAATGATTCAATATTTCCTCGAGATACCAGTTAACTTGGGTATGCATTTGAAAGTTTGATTAGACGCATTGTTGTTAGGACTTCAGCATTCTGCGATTTGTAATTTTGTTTGTTCGGCTTTGATTCGAATTTGAAATTGTTATACTGTATGTATCAACTATAAAGGTTAAAATCGGAATGATGTGGTGCATAAAATAATTTTAACGGATTTAATAGCTAGTGAGATGGGTAAAAATGAGAGTTTTAGTGTTTAAATTGGACGTATACGTAATTATCACGGTAAATATGATACAAGGAGGTTTAAAGAAGTATGTGAACAAAATCAGGGAAAACTTAAGGGCACGTTTGGTTCGCAAAATGTTTTTGAAGGAATTGGAATCTGTGAAAGGAATTGGAATCTGAATGAATTGGAATTTGAAAGAATTAGAATCAGATGCAACTGGTATCTGAATGTGCTGGAATCTGTCACGTTTGATTGACAGGAATTGGAATGGAATTTAATTAATAATACAAAATATAAATAAATAATATAGGCCGGTATAATGTTAATTGCAATTAATTAAAATATGTAATAATCTAATATTAATATATTATACATTATATATAAATAGTTATTGTGTTTATATTTATATTTAATAAATAATTAGTACTAATAGTAAATAAAATTAACTATTAAGTTTATTTAGGTATATAATTAATTGCATATATAATTGCAAAAATGATAACAAGTATTAATATTAAAGGTATTATTTATATAAATATTTTGATAATGTTGTTTGTATTTTATATGATATAAAATTAAAATATTATATATATATGACATTATTTATATTTAATTAATAGTAGTATTAATAAAAAAAATATAAAAGAAAATAAATCTAAAACATTAAAATAATTTTTAATTAATAGTAGTTTTAAAAAGAAAAATTAAAAAAAAAAAAAATAATCTAACAATCTGGATTCCATTGAAATCATAAGTCTTCATTCCAATATGGTAAGGAATCTGAATTTCTTTGTCTGACGGAATTCGAAGGATTCCAATTCATTCCAATTCTGTGAAACAAACGTAATACATTGGAATCTGAATTTCATTCTGTCAGCCAAACAGGATATGGAAAGGAATTCAGATTCTAATTCAATTAGATTCCTATAAATTATGTGAACCAAGCATGCCCTAAATGATGATCATACCAAACCATATGTCATTTCCCTTTTTATTTACTCCGTATTTGATTCATTAACTTCTTGCAGGTGGCTGACAACAACATATTATTAGATAAAATTTACTCACGTTTTCAGTTTCGTCCTTCAAACTCTTGAAGGTTTAGGACTACATTAATTGTGTTCAGTGGGTACATTTGACTTTTTGTACGTTATCTACAAACATAACTTTTGATGTGTGAAAATAAACACAAATTATATAACAAAACAATAAGAAAATATGGGAGTGTTTGGCTCGGCCTATGAAATCAAGTTTATTGTTTTCAAATTGTATAAGTTTAAAAGCCTTTTCAAAAAGTGTCAACTTCTTAGCTTCACAAAAAGAGATTTTCACCAAGTGTCAACTTCTTAGCTTCACAAAAAGAGATTTTCACCATGTATAAGCTTAGAAAGTGTTTGGCAATTTAAAAGAGCTGATTGTGTATTGATAACGCTAAAAGCTAGAAAGCGCACTTAAAAAGCTAAGTCAAACACCGTCTAAGTAAATAATTAAAGGGAGATGGCGGTGGTTGTTCTCGCTAAATATATATAGAAGAGTGGTAAAAGATAAGATACGATCAATAAAAAGTTCACAGCAAACAAGGCGTGAACAAAAAACCCGAACCCAAAACTGAACCCGAAAAAAACCATAAACTGGTTTTTTTGAACCCGGTTCGGGTTTTGAGAATTCCCGGCGGGTAGGGACCCGGGTTGGGTTTTTTAGATTTCAAAACGGGTAGGACCCGGGTTGATACCGGGTCGGGTTGAAAAACCGGTCAAGAACCTGGTTGAAAACCCGAAAAAACCGGTTTTAATCCGGTTGAATAATTTTAAAAACCAGGTTCGGGTCGGGTTGGTTAAATACCCGATTTCAATTATGTCGACTGGAACCCGGTTCGGGTTTGGCCCAACCCGATTTTTGTTCACGGCTGCAGCAAACATGGAGAGAAAGTGCAAATATGATTAGTAGTCAAGTTTCTATGACACTAAAAGCCCATATGGAAGTTTAGTAGGCTAGGGTCATAAGGCCCAAAAGCTGAAAGATTCTATTCATCAAATTCATTGGCTGCCGTAAGTACTAAATAGGCCCAACTATAATACAATCAGAGTCTGGTTCAATGTGTTTAGTAAAGTGTTTAGAATTTTCTCGTGTGAACAATGATGCTCTAAAATCTAAATGGTAGAGTAGCAGGCGATACTGGATGGATTTATAGTGTTCTTAATATTTATTTTTTATTATTTAAATTATTGTTTGCATTTATTAGTTGCATATTATAGAATAAGTCAACACCTCAAATAAAATGTTGATTTTACTAAGATGGACTTGGGAGTTGGGATGTAGAAATAGCATATTTTCTTCAAAGAGATATCAGGATTTGAATCCATAAAATTCTCACAAACAATCAGATTAATTAGATATTTGCTAAATCCATCAGCAAAATTATATCTGAAGTACAAAAGATGCACCAATAATCACTACACATACAATGGTGCTTATTTTGTGATCTATAATGACATAGGATAAAAAAAATTAAACAGTGGAGAAAACGAAATATATTTTCTCCCGTAAGAATCGAATATAGGAGATAATGTGTTTAAGCTAACGTAGTAAGCATCACAGTCCTAATATCAATTACCTATTGAACATATATCGTTCTTGCTCTCTTTAAGATACAAAATCGCTATATTTTGGCGAGTCTGCAGGTGTTTTACTTTGCAGTAGCCGCAGCAGGAGGAGCACCACCAGTAGTTGGCCTAAAGAAATAACAGAAAGCATGTCAGAATAGAAATTTGGTTTTCATTCACATAATTTTTAGAGAATTTAATTTGGAATGTGTTTTATAAGAGGAAATTACTTACAGCCCAACAAACACTTTGAAAGCATCGTAAATACCCCATTGTAGTCCTGTAAGAGTTCCAATCATAAAGATACGTAGAGGAAGACCACGAGTGCTGAGACCCCACAAACCTAGCTTGTCGACAGCCTGCAATGTAAGTGTCATGGATGATGTGAATCTTACGTGTAAAGATGGCGTATGCTTATGATACACACTAATAGGTGACAAACTGTTTGGTTGGGACAAAATGTAACCACTAGTTGAAATAGGTTGGATTGACCCAAACACTTATTCACCAAAGTTTTCATTTTTTAATTTTTAGCTTAGTAGTGTCTCTATTAATAATCTATCATTTAAGTAAAATACTATAGGAGGTTTAGTGGATTAAATATACAATTAAGCAACTTTCAACCCATTTGACATGTTATTGTGTAACTTTGTTTCATTATACCTATTTGACCCATATGTGATAAAAAATAATCCAAATCGACTACATTCAACAATAAATTGGTAAAAAAATCCAATGCTAACTAATATACTTACATCTCTAACAGTAGCACCTTGCGCATTGTTGAGGAAAGACACCAAATTATCAGCTGGATGAGAAACGACAGCACATAATACTCCAGCCACATAACCACCAGCAAAGCTCACTCCCAGCTGAAAATTTTTGCTACATTGCTCCTTTGGTGTAGGAATGGCATGCTTGTACATTAACTCAACAATTGTCTCAAAAGATGCAAACTTCATCATTGTATCTGATAGTCAAGGTATTCCTTAGTAACCAGGAATTTAAAATATGCTTCCTTACGCTTGCTAAATAGGTTAATCACGATATCTAATAAATGTGCGAACTCACATGGAATTTGTCGTCCCCACAGAGGAGTTAACCCCTTGTATAGCCTGCACGATAACATATACTAAGTTTTTCAAAATTAAAACAAAAAATTAATTTCGGATAATTTTTATGTTAACCGATATAATGGTCATACCCTGCAACTCCTTCGGCTTTGATGATCTTTGGAAGGCCGTCTGACAAGCCCCTGGCAAATCCAGGTTGTGTTTGAACACGAACCTTAACGGCCTCAAAAGGACAAAGTGCAACGTCAGCAATGATTTCGGCTGATGCAGAACCAGCAAGGTAAATCAATGTTTTATACTTGGTTGCATACTCAGGACCAGCAATGTCTGAGTAGGTTTTCTTGAAATACTCATAAAAACCATACTTTGAAGCGCCCTGTACGCTATAACCAAGTAAAGTTGGCGCCCAGCCTTTATAGAATCCTTTTATTCCTTGCTCCTTTAATAGTACCCCAAAACCCGAAGAAATGTTCTTGTACTTTGCTGGATCAATCTGAAGAGTACATACATATGTAGTATGCTTAAAAATATGAGCCCCTTATGTTATGTGTTCAACATTCTTGCTCATACTTGAGAGATACAGCATACTTATTAGCACATACTATTGGTATTTCGATTGATAAAGATTATGAACTATAGAAAACAAAAATATTCTCCAAATAGCAATGCACATAGCTTATTTATCAAGCTAAACGTACATTTTCCCTATTAGTCTCATATCTTCAGATATATAATTAAACCATCACCAAGATGGCCTGGTGGTTGACGTCCTGATATCCCCACAAGAGGTTTCAGGTTCAAAAACCTCACTAACTGCATATATTATTGGGTAGCAAGGGAAAAGGTCAAAAACCTAATCGTCCTTCCTGGATAACCTGAATAGGCTAAACCTCGTGTGCATCTAAAATGATTGGTCACACTACGTGCAAGTTAAAAGAAGTCTAAACACATATATAAAAGAAGTCCAAACACATAAGCAAGTTAAAAAAAAAAAAAAAACCGTTGTTGTTTCTTCGTGTGCATCTAAGATGATTGGAGCCAGAGTGCCAGATTAATTATAAAAACACTTATGCAATAGAGATTAAAGACATTAACTAACTAACCTGCATATTACATTTAACAACATCAAGGGGAGTAACAGCCGTATGAGTGATCCCACAAGCCAAAGTACCACCAATCGTACACGCCGCATAATACGCCGGTGAAAACATCCCAATCTTACCGGGCTCACTCGGAGCCTGCACAACAAAACCTCTTCTCTCAACAGACCTTGCTTCCGAATCCAAAAACGGGGAAGAATCAAACAAATTAAGCTTATTCGGCATCAAATGCTCAATATCGAATCCATTTTTTATCGAAGAAGAGTAGAGAAAGCTCGGAATCATCGATTTCCGTGAGCTCTCCATGATATCCGTCGTAAACTTGCTTCAATGATTTTGATTTGGTAAAGTTGACTTTGTATAATGTTTTGGCGGACTTTGAAACGAACGTGTATGTATATATATAGATATTTTTGTTATAATTTTTGCCATGAATTTGTATTAGTTTAAGGAGAGTGTAATTTAAATAAGTGGGAGTTGAAGGGTAATTCGGTAAATTGCAGTCAGCTATTTTTATTTTTTATTTTTTTATTTTAAAAAAGGAGAGAATAATAGAGGTAAAATAATTAAGGTGGGGAAAATGGAAAGAAACACGTAATAGCAGCAGCCCCAATTAGACGGGAACTTTGAATTGTTAAGCTTTATACGTAAGCCATGATATATATATGTATATATGCCTTCTACTTAGATATTTAATGTGATTCGGGTATCTAATTTAATTTCTGGTCTACTATATAAATATAATAACTACTATATACTACTAATAAAAATAGTGAAATTATTTTAAGTGCTGTCTAAAAATCTAAAATTAAAAAATGGACCTGATTTGCTCCCTTTAGAAACAATAAATATGGGAATTAAAAATAATGTTTTGTTAGGTTGGATTGTGGAATATTGTTGAAAGGTAGTAGAACTTTCTATTTTCTAACTTGCTTAACAAGCGTCAAAATGAGTGGTCAAACATGTTTTAAGAGTAACGAATTTAACTACAATTAATATCAAATTAAGCATCAAAAGGTTTCGTGGTGTAGTTGGTTATCACGTCAGTCTAACACACTGAAGGTCTCCGGTTCGAACCCGGGCGAAGCCATTCTCATTTCCCTTTTTTAATTCATCAAATAAATATAATATAATAAATGCTCCTTAAATTCTTAATAAACGTAAAAAATATACGCCGCTGCCGGGGATCGAACCCGGGTCACCCGCGTGACAGGCGGGAATACTTACCACTATACTACAACGACTTGATGTTCTGTTTTCAATAAACAATTTAATTGAAGATATCAGATATAACATATCAGCCAAATTACGAAGGTGACAACATTTTATGAATATATATATATATATATTTTACAATGCAAAATAAATGGTTTAATGATCTTAAAATGTTCTGATTGCTTAATCTTAGTGTTGTTTTCCAACACATCCTTAGTAATCGACTGATCTAAAATGTTAACTGCACCTTATTATTCTAAAAATGTATTAAAATATAAGATTATGTAATGTTTTGGCTCAAGAAATTTTAGAAGAGACAATGAATGTTTGTGGATAATATATAAAAGAATAAAAGATAAATATCGAGTTCCAAATTCACGAGGTCACAAAAGGAATAATAACTGTGTAATCAAAGTTTTGTCTCTCATTTATTACTCCTAATAAATGATCGATTTGTAAGTTTATAACTTTATATTTACTCCTATTTTTTGGTTTGAAGATAGGTATTGTAACATGTTATATATACGGTAACATTGGAGTATCTAGTAACCTGTTAGTAGTAATAGTTTTCTAAATTTATCTTTGAAAGTCTACTTTAGATTAGTTGAATTATATAAAAATTGAATTATGTTTCTTTTATTATGATTGTTATTATTGTCGTATACAAATAATAGAATGTTATGATCATTCAAGAATCGTCTATCATTCTAGCTCCTCATATACCATGTAACATCAGAAAGTCATTGATCTAACGAGATCGCACTAACTGTTCAATCATGAATTTGGAGATTAAGTTTTGGATATGAGATCCATGTATGTATTCATGGACTAATATGTGTTAGAGGTGTACGGATATTTGCATTTCTTAACATAAATATAAAAAATCGTCATATATAATATTGTAAAAAAAGCCATTATTAATAAATAGAATGTAGATAGTGTATCCAGCAGTTGCTGGCAATTTTGGGTCCAACAAAATAAATAAGGAGAATGTTGGGTAGTTCATTTATGTGCATATACAGCCCAAAATGACATCGTCTTGTGTGCTTTCTTGGGTTGGAATTGGATGCAAGCCTATGGTTGGTTAATATGGTCTTACACCCCTACAAGTATGAACAAATCAACAATAACCTTACTTGCTCTTTACATTTGGTACCACTGCATGCTACTCCTAACTCCAATGTTTATTTAAAAATGAGTAGCATGTTTAAATTATCTAAAATTGTGTCTAAGACGGCTCCCAACGCTACTCGGTGATGCAAGAGAGTTCATAATTGCCTAGATATAAGCAATTAAAAATAGTAAGTGTTTCGTCCTTTTATGCTTTACATGTAATAATAGATATTACAAAGTTTTACTAATATGACATTTGAATCAAGTGGTTGGTAAAGTGTGCAATCAACAAAAATTGCATGCAAGTTCAAATTTTGGAGTAGGCATTTTGAATTCATTTATTTTTGTTTTGATTTTGAAAACAATCTTTGAACTTTTATTTATAACTTAGTTTCTCTAATATCTTGATGTAAAATCAAAATTCATTCTTGAACTTTTCGCTCAAGGAAAAAATAATATGTGATGATTTAGTTATAAGTGTAGCCTGATATCTAATGTATCTTTGATTTAGTGAGTGTTTTTTTTTTTTGGAGCTTATTTTGTTGGCTTATTTGTTTACATGTGAGGAAGCTTAAAATAAGCTATAATTTTTTATCTTATTTACTTATAAGCAATAAGCACCGAAATTAGCTCCTTAAACACCACCTTATTATACCATTTACCTTTTTATTTGATATTCATAATTGCCTAAATATAAATAACTCCATATATAGATTGGTATAAGTTCTATAAGTTGTAGTCACCTTTTAAAGTTAAGTTTATTGCACACACAATCACATCAAAAATATAGATTTGTCTCAAGCGGAAGCTAAATTTACAATTGAACAGTGGTAATACATTTCGATACCGTTAGACATATATATCAAATTGATGTCAACGATATTATATCCCGACGTGAAGCGTGGGCAAATAAAATTTAGTTTATTATCATTTTCAATATAAAATCGGGTCTAAAGATGGATAATGTACAAAACATACGCTAAACATTGGACTTATTTTATAACATGAAAATTACGTACACATATTATCGGCTCATCACTATTTTATAGTTCTTGCACAATAAACTTACATATTCCGATATGGATATAAATGAATAAACAAAATTGTGATAGATAACAAGAATATAAAAAATGCTAATTGTATTTAAACAATGAAGAGTGACGAAGTACCATCAACAAGCATAACATGCATTAATTAAAATCTTGTATAACATGTGTAATCGTGTACCATATAATAGCCCAATAATAGTATGATCAAAACCGTAAGCAATAACCTAATGAGATACAATAACCGTAAGCAAGGCCACAACGTATCGTTTATATGAGCTAGCTAGTATGATCAAAGTACACATTTAACAAGTATCGTTCGAACATAAGAGAGTCGAGTACTCGATCGAGTCCCCTTTTTCTTACCATATATGCCTTCATGAAATCTTTATATATATACTTTGTGTGACAAATACCAAAAGGTAACCATATAGGCCTATTTTGCGTACATGGCCTAATTGAGCTGATTTTGTAAAATGTGAATATGATTAGCCAAAGATATTAAGTTAAAAATATACATTTATATAAATATAAATAAATAAATGTAATAATAATATGAATTAGAGTGGCAAATTGGGTTGTGGAGCGGTGGTGACCACTAACCCATTTTATATATCTTCACGGGATCCTTGGCTCCTTTTTCTCCCTATCTAACTCTATTCTAACCACACAATATCGTTTTTGTAAAAATTGCGATTTAATTCTTTGATTTTTACATCCAATTTGTAATATTATTTCACTGTTTTTTTTATCACTATAACTACGTAAGTAGTATAATTATTATTACTTTCATATGGTTCTACAAGATTTATTTTACATCATTTTTTGATATAAATACATGTGTTCTATATCAATTATATGAAAGTTTGTAACCATGAATAAATGATTCTCATACATTTCAGGATTTAGAGGTTTCCGGATTGTTTGAGAAACACTAATGTTCATTAAAATAAAATGAAACAGGTATCAAACCTATTTATTTTTTTATTGCGTATAAAATAAATAACTAAATAATTAGTTATAATGATAATATAATAATAAAAAACAAAAATAAATAGTTTTACCTTTTTAATGATAAACAAACATTAACAAAAACCTAGTATAATGGTTATGTACTTATTTATTACTACGTATCATGTTTTATACTGAAGATCCTTTAACTTGATAAAGAAGAAGTATCAATAGTCAATTTACATAAAAAGAAAATATCATCATCATAGTTAAATATGAAAAGCGACTGAAAATGTGTATGAGAAAAGCTGTATATGAGTGTAACTCTATAAGTTTCTAGCTAATTAAAGAAGACGTACAAGAAACGATAAATTCGTGAAATAACATGTGAGTATTAATTTTCATGTAATGTTATTACAAGTTTATGACCTGTGAAATTCGTGAAATCGTTAATAAAAATGCTTAAAATATATTATGAAGCAAAACGTAAGATATAATGTGTATCATATGAGCATATCTAGCGAATGTGTTTATGGATTGCATTAGTAGACCAAAGAACTTGTGACCAAAAGACTAATTATCAATGAAGCATGACTATTTGTTAAATCATTTACTTTGATTTTTGTTTAAAGTATACTAAGATACATTATACTATATTATCATTTAAAATTCCTATATTATTTTCATTATCCGTAAATTTGTTTGGTTATACTTGTTCAATAGTGAGAAATTATTCGAACAATCACTTGAACAATGTAAGTTATATTCAAGAAGTTAGTGAGCACTTTTGGGATATACTTTCAAGAACAATGTAAGTTATATTCAATAGTATCGCTAAAGTAATAAGATTAATTATTAGTATTATATTTTCAAGAGCTTTAGCATGCACTTATCTTAAAAATAGATTCACGTGATATTGTGATAGTATAAGTGAAAAAACAAAAGTCAAAAACTCAATATTTTGATATTAGAAGTTCATATCCAAATTTCATATCACTTATATTGTCAATCATGTGATGTACTAAACCTTGCTTATATCATAATCATTGTCAATAAGAGCGTTATTGTCCTTTGTCTAACATATTTCACCCTTTTTGACTTTATTATTTAAAGAGTAGACTTGGGACCAAAACTAACTCAAGAAGATACCTACTCAGGCATTTGTATATTGAGGCGGGTTAGCGGGTTTGGATATGGTTTGGGAATAAATTTTTTAAGTTCACAAGTATGGGTAGTGGTGATACCCGTTCAATTTCCCGTACCCGTATCCCTAGCCGTTTATCCATATTCATACCCGCATAATTGCTACTATTAATTTGAGTTTTTATATACTAATATACTATGTATGATCTTTTGTATATGTAAGAAGATAATGTACACATCAATTGTTGAACCTTATACCTTACGCTTCTATATTTGGATTTTCATACTTATAACATTTTAATTTTGTATAATACGAAAACATGAAATTGTTTGTTATATTTAACGTACATACAATTTTAATTAGTTAATTAAAAAGTAAAAATGTTAAACTTTAGGATTTGAAATCTTAAATATACTATAGTCTATGGTATATTAGTTTCGTTTTTATTTTTTGGTGTGTTTCAAATTTGTATCGTAATTTTAACAACCAAACATTTTCCATTCGGCCAAAGTTACAAGCATGGGGATAACCGAAACCCGCGAATATTTTTCAAAAAATTGATGGGTAATACGAATTGGGTACCCATGTGTATTGGGTCAGGTATGGTTACATATATATTAAACAAGTATGGGTACAAAGACACTAAAACATGTTGGACCTCGACCCGTTGCCATCCTAATCCAAGATTTAAAAAATAAAAATTGATAAATAATTTTAAAAAGGAGATCGTATAGGAATTTAGATAACTGGGTGATGGAATGAACCATGAATATTTTGAAATTGAAAAATAACGTATTTGGGTTTTTTTCAGGAAAAAAATAAAAACAAATGTATGAAGAGTTTGAATTACGTAAGAAATTATGAGGCATTTATTAAATTAAAATTTTCATATAATATTTAGAGGAGCGAAATACAATTAAGAAAAAATAATGGATTGATATTGTAAAACTAAAAGTGTGTATATTATAAATATGGAAGGGTATATTACTCTTTTTAATCACATAAATGTGTGATTTGGTACGTTATTGAATAGATTAATGTTTGAATCATCATTCTTTATCACCTCCAATGGCACTTGTTTCTTCATGATTTTTCTTTTATTTAATATATTAATAACATAGATGATGATTATTATTATTATTATTATTATTATTATTATTATTGTGGTTGTTTATATTTTTTTACTAGTAATACGGTCCTAAAAGTTACTGTAGTTATTGCTTGAGGATTATGGTGAAGGTACTCAAAGAAACAGAGAATGAAATACAATCATAAGATTTAAATATAAAATAGTAAAAACAAA
This sequence comes from Pseudognaphalium luteoalbum, assembly GCA_963422505.1. Lineage (NCBI taxonomy): Eukaryota > Viridiplantae > Streptophyta > Magnoliopsida > Asterales > Asteraceae > Pseudognaphalium > Pseudognaphalium luteoalbum. Next base: position 5,065,027 of record OY730193.1, on the reverse strand, counting down.
ATAGCTTTTTAATTCATGTGTGTACATCTATCGTTTAATAAAAAGGTATATATATCAATGCAGTTAATACTTATATTTTATAATATATGTTGTCAAGTTATAATGACTTAATGTATTATGTATATAATCTGTTCATTCAAAATATTACAAGTGTATATTTTATATTTTTTTAAAGTTAAATCTTTAGTAAGATAATAAAACTGTATTATATTTTTTGACCAAAATGGTAAGATTTAAGTAGTTTTGTTGGATATAAAGCATATATAATTAAAAATGTTAAACATGTGAATTAATTTATCTATAGGTATATGATTATTCTCAAATATTTATTTCAGCTACGTCATTCTAATCACATATAACACGATATTTAATTTTTGTCGTTACTAAATGATTTAAAGTGAAAAAGTGTCCGCTTTTATGCACCAAAACTGCAAAACGCATGATATATGTATGTTTCTTATATAGAATATTAATTAATTACAGCTTAATATTGTTCTGATAAATTTTATATATCAAAATTTGGAATTGTATTAAAATATATAATATAAGATATTGTACTATTAGATGATCATGTATTTTACAACTAAAGATGTGTACATTAGGTGTGTTTGGCAAAATTGAATTGAAACGGAGATAGAGATTATTTTAGAAGCTACTTTGAAGAGTTTCTCATTTAAAGAATTTTTTTTTAATCTCACTTTTTATTTGTGTCAAACAAGGATTATAGATGGAGTTTTTAAATTTTAGAATCTCAATATCCAATAATGCATTTAAATGATGTTGTTAAATACACCCGTTATCATATACTCCTATTTTGTGACACTACATATTTGAGATTGTCATACATAATTTGATAGTGTATGAATAAAATTTTATTTTTATTCCATTTTGATAAATATAAATAAATAAATAACTTTATTTAGATAATAAAAATATAAAATTCGTTTGAAAAACAACCAAAAACATAACACTAAAATTTGATAGTGTATGAACATTCTATATAATAAAAAATATATATGTATGTACATATCCTAACGATCATCATTAATACCTTAAAATTGATAAAACTAATAATTACATGCAATCCTTTTCAAGAAAAGTTACAATGATCTTTATCATCACAACAATAAAAAGTGTAATTTTTCTATTCTTGGAAGCTCAAATCCAAACCATGACCTTTTACAAAATACAACAAAATCCAACAATAATAAAACATGTACTTTATGCATTAAAAGTAATACAAATAAAAAACACCATGTATCCAGCTAAGTTTGTAATCATATCATGACCTCAAAAAGTAACATTTTTTCATCTCATCCTTTTGCCTCTAAATCTTGTATATAAACCCATTAATCTTTTACTTCCTTCTCCAAAATCACCATCATTTTCTTTCTATATTTTATTATTTTTCTCCTTAAAAAAAATGCTTTCAAGAGTTAACAGTGTTGTTTGGATGGATGATGATGAAAATGCAACACAAAATCAACCAAACACCAACAACAATGAGCAAGAAAACCACCATGATATCAACTCAATCTTTGAAGAAAACCACAACAACAACAATTGGTCCTTGCAACAACAACCAAACAACTTGTTTTTACAACATGTTGATTCATCATCCTCTTGTTCACCAACTTTTGACCCAAATCAAGTTCATTACTTTTTACCACCAAAACCAAACCTTTTAAACAACAGCCAAAACCCATTAGATGAAACCTTTGATCTTGGGTATGGGAATGGGTTTCTTGGTATTCCCAGAGGGAATGTGAATGGGAATGGGAATGGAATCCTACCTAGTTTCTGTGATTTGGGTAACCAAGATTCTCAATTTTCAACAACCCAATTGCTTCAGCTAGCTGGAAATGGTTTCGGGTCACCCGGGTTTCCATTTGCAGAAGATGGATTGTTTTTAAACCGTTCAAAATTACTCAAGCCCCTGGATAATTTTGCTCCCACCGGAGCACCACCAACTTTGTTTCAAAAAAGAGCTGCTTTGAGAAGAAACTCGGATGGCGGCGGTGGCGTGGACGGCGGCGCCGGAGATAGGAAAAGAAAGAGTAGTGGTGGAAGCTGGGATGACGTTGATAACTTGAGTTTGGATGGGTCTTGTTTGAATTATGATTCTGATGGTTTTACTGTCAACACTAACTTTGATGATAATGGGATTAAATTTAGTGGTGGAAATAGCTCTAATGCTAATAGTACTGTCACCGCCGCCGTGACCGGCGGAGACGGCGGTGGGGGTAGTCAAAAAGGAAAGAAGAAAGGACTGCCAGCGAAGAACTTGATGGCGGAGCGACGCCGGAGAAAGAAGTTGAATGACAGGCTTTACATGCTGAGGTCTGTTGTACCCAAAATCAGCAAGGTGAGCATTTTTTTTATTTTTAATTCTTCTGTTAGAATTTAAAGATTGAATCTTGATGAAACCCCATGACAAAAGTGTCCTTATTGTAAAGATCTTTGATAGATTTTTTAAAAAAATGGGTATTGAAATTCATTTTATATTCAGTTTTAAGTTTTAACTTTAAAATATTGAGTTTTGAGGAAACCCAATGAAATGAAATGAATGTTCAACTTTATGAATGAAGATCTTTAATCATTAATGGATTTATTTAATGTGTATAATTATTAATCGTTAGTTTATATTGTAACAAGTGAATCTTCATGAAACCCAATGATAAAAATATACGAGTAGTTTTTATAAACATTTTTCACAGGTTGTTTTAATGGGATTATTGAAGTAGTCATTAAAAATTACATGAATTGACATGAATGTTATTGATTGTAGATGGATAGAGCTTCAATTCTTGGTGATGCAATTGAGTATCTCAAAGAGCTGCTTCAAAGGATCAATGATCTTAACCATGAACTTGAAGCAACCCCAACAAGCTCATCACTAACACCAACTGGCACTGCCACCTTGGCGGCCAACGCCACCGGTTTTTACCCTCTAACACCAACTCCTACCAGTCTGCCTTCAAGAATCAAAGAAGAACTTTGCCCCACTACGATCCCTAGCCCAACTGGGCAGCCTGCAAGAGTAATCACACTTCTTACTACATATCCTTTACATATTTTTTGAGATTTATGACGACTTATTTGATAAAATGATCATATTTTTTCGTGGTGGTTATAGGTTGAGGTGAGGCAGAGAGAAGGAAGAGCAGTGAATATACATATGTTTTGCAGCAGGAGGCCTGGTTTGCTGTTGACAACAATGAGGGCTCTTGATAATCTTGGTTTGGACATTCAACAAGCTGTTATAAGTTGCTTCAATGGTTTCGCACTTGATGTTTTTCGAGCTGAGGTAATCATTTAGATCATTTTTAGGTGTTTTTTTATATTTTTATGATTTTCTAAACTTATTCTTTCTTTGTTTCCCCCCCTCACTATTAGCAATGCAAAGAAGGGCAAGATGTTCATCCTGATCAAGTTAAAGCAATGCTGCTGGAGTCTGCAGGTTACCATGGCGTTGCTTAAGTGGAAATGAAGTGAAGTCGGGTGGTGTGGTGATTTGTGTTCTTCGGGTCTACTTTCAAAGAGTAGCAGCATTCTAAGTGAAGGTCGTTTTTGTTTTTGTTTTTTCCGTTATTTATCTTAGGTTTGGTCTGATAGGGGTAGTGAAATTGACCGGATTTGCATCACAATTAAGGCGTTTTGGATTCTGGATTTTAGCGTTTTTATGTTGTTTAAATGGATCGTTTTTCTTTTATATACTCTCTGCATTTTTTGTATATTATAGATATGATTGATATATGTATGTGGTTGGCGCATTTGCGTGATTTCAGTGATGGGTATGCGCTGTCCATTGTCTGGTAAATGCGACAATAGATCACTTTTACCGAAAATGAAGGCTTTTCGGCTCAAAACAAAAGGTGAAATGTGTTGCTTTATAAAGCACAACCGAATCAATACAAATTTGGTATATGATATATTGTCCTACAAGAAATCTTCGTGTATTCGAATAAAGGGAGCACCTAGCAGTCGGTTACTCGGGAAACCTTCGTCCTCACATGATGCAGACGGAATTTTTTTCCATATCACATCATCCAACATTATGCGAAATCATTTTCACGTTTCATTTTTTTTCTGGTTTCCTGTGTCGAAACTCGAATCTCATGCTTCTTGCTTGCTTCCTGATTACAAACTAGAATCAAACAACGGTGTACAACACGAGCAATATGCAAGTGCCTTATCCACAAGATATAACCGTTTACAAAAGTGTTATAACAAACCGCTTTTGTCCGGATCCAAATTTACCAAAGTGTTGGAATAGACTCCGCAAAAAATTGAGATTGCCCTTGAAGAAACCGTAATTGCCGCATTGCATCCGGCAACCCGAAATGGATGATGGTCTCTACTCGGGACAAACAAGAAAACCAAGTCATTGGGCACACTACCAAAGCCCAAAGGTTGGATGCTTCAAGTGACTTGAAACCAATGTTAAAAAAAAAACAAAAAAAACAGCTTGAACAGGAAATAGGTTCGACCTAGGCCGGGTTAAGTAAAAAAATTGGATCGCTGTGAACCTATCAATTTTTTGGTTGAACACGGACGGAAAAATCTTCATAAAAGGTTTCAGATTCAAACCTTACTAGCAGCATATCTTATGATGGTCATGAAAAGGGTTGGCAATTGTCACGGGATAATCGGTTAGACTATATACATCTGAGTAAAATTATTTGCCCTTACATGAAAACTTGAATAGGGAAAACCTTGATGACTGAAAAATAGGGCATTATTTTTTTTATAATTTAAAATGTTACTTGTTTTAGTGTTCAGTTGAGTATTATTTTTGTGCAATGATGAAATTGTGAAACGATAAAATTAGCTCCATGATAAATACAACATGACTTTTGATACATACACCAACATATATACATTACAGTGTTGTACTGTACAACACTATAATGCATATATTTGTTGTATGTATCAAAAGTCATGTTGTATTTATCAACACCCATAAAATTGACTTTTAGAACCTTGCTTGCAACTCAAAGATGCATCTAAGCGCTCATCTTATCAACTAAAATCTCCAAGTTCTTATTAATAACAGATAAATAAATAACAATTGTTCGTCCATTTAACTCTAAATAGCTCCGTAATCTTTTAAGATGTAGATTTCGGTAAGATTAAAAGAAGCAAAAACAAATTCTGGAATATAGAAAGTAAACAAAAGAAAACAATGTGCGTTTAATTTCCTTATGTTTTTGTCTTGCCTGAAGTTACGATTTTCATTTTTAACGAACAAAAGAAACGGGTTCAAGTTTTTTTAACCAGATATTATTTGTTAATGGTATCATAGTCAATCAAATATACTTCACAGATTTTCACTATTACTATTTATTTTAGCCGGGACTAGAGCATGTAAACATGATTATATTGTTTGATACTTTAATGACTTCGTTAATGATTCAATAGATCACTACTAACAAATATGTTTTATAGATGTTCGGTATTGTTTTAGGGGAACCTGAAAAAAAAATGACCAGAGTGTTTTGATACGAACATCTACAAAACTCGTAGATTGTGTTTGACAAAACTAGCTAGAGATGGAGCTAGAGCTGGAAGTTAGAAGTGGAGATGGAGCTTTTACTTGGGGCTGGAGCTGGAGTTTTTTTTTTTTTTAAATGTGTTTGGCAAACTAACTGGGGTTGGAGTTTATGAATGTAAAATGACACAAAGGGACGAGATTATATTACTCTAGGTTTTTATTAATTAACATAATGGTAATATAGTAATTTAACAAGTAAGAGAGAGATTCTAAAATAAGCTAGTTTTAAGGTATTCTCTTTCAAGAGATTATTTTATAAAGAATCCCTTCTTTTTATTTGATGCCAAACAAAGATTTTAATTCAGTAAAGGGATTGAGATTTTTAAGATTAGAAGCTCAATCTCTTAGAATCCCTCGTAATCCCCTATAATGGTGTTGCCAAACACATCCGTAATGTGGTTTCAGCAAATGTTTTATATTTCCAATCCGTGTTCCTTTACCAGTTACAAGATGTATAATGGGGTACTACTTTGGCTATTCGGTTCTGGTTATCGAGACACATCAAAACCGAAACGTTAGTAAATCTTAGGTGCCACATAACGTCATTAGCAAGTTGTAATGGCCATCTAGTCGCATAGCACTCCAATAGATTCCGCGCATAAGGAGAAATTACACGAGTGTAAACTACTCATGGTGTCATTCTAATAATAGTCAAAACTCAAAAATTGAGAAAGAGACCACTTCACAAGTCTTTTTTCCTGATATTTTTCAAATTTCCACTCACTTTTTCTGTAAACTACTTTCCCTTTTCCTCTTTTCAACAGCTTTTACCACTTTCTCAACCAGAATGTTCCAAGTTCCAACCAACACGCATTTGACCAAACAAGGTACCAAACTATCGTCTCCACTAAACATTTGGTTGTAATTTCAAGTCACCTCTAACAACCATTCTTCTCCAGCAAAAATTATGAACACAGCGATACAAAACTTTTTTAGCATTTCATAATCTTATAGTACTCCCCAATTTTCTTAACCGAATAGACTATACAACTGAACTGACTAGGCTATGAATACGATGAGTTTAGGCTATAACCCAATTGACTCTTTCATTCACATATAATGTCTTACATGCATGCAGCAAAAAGGGAAACCCGTACTATGTACAAGATAAAAGGATTTGACACGATCCATATGGAGTCCGGCTCTCAATAGTCGGCATCTTATGTTTATGTATATATAAGGGCTACATAACAATATATTCACCCCCTTGTCCAAAATTGAAAATAATATATTACCATGACTCGTGTCTTTCAGAGAATTTTGTCCATCAAGAAGTTGAACCATCTTCATGCAACTCGAATATTTATTGCAGTTGTTCCCAATTGCACACTCCCTAATTCATCTACAACATGGATCTGTAAAATTCATAACAATTAATTAACTCTACTAATTTCTAAATGCAAAACAGATGGATGTACATATTTATGTGACTTTTTAACTATGTAAACAAAAGTAAGAGTGCTAGAGAGAGCTTACCTAACTATATGAACTAAAGCTCATGCTCACGCACTCTCATTCTTCCTCAAGTCCTTTTCATCCATGCCTTCCGCAACTGAGGAAATGTCGTCATCTCTTGAATTTAGAGTCCCTGGATTCATTCTCTGAACCTCCTCTCTAGTATAAATGAAGATCTTCCGAACCATGCCACAAAATTCCCTGAGTCACATACAAGAGTCAGAACAGCTGCAAATACAAAAGCAAGTCACTGAAAATATATATATATGACTTACTGCCAGGGATCATCTCCAACAAGCATCATGTCACCCTCGTCATCTGTATAAACGACTAGCCAATTTTTGTTTTGGCTCTTTAGTTCACCGTTGAATTCAAATAACTTGTCTAATTCAGAGATCAATTCATCGTAATTGTTAAACTTCGTAAGGTCCACAGACCTACCAAGGGCTATCCCTTGCTTATGAACCTGAAAATATTTTTGCTTAAAAGTTAACACACCATCAAGATAATCATAAACATTAGTCATACAAGCAAATGGTATTTGTTGAAGGAGAATCCTAACCGTAGCCCTTAGGGCTATGGTTAAGATTACTATATATTAATTACAAAGTATAGACATTCATTTTTATTATTAACTGTGAGTCATAATTATGTAAATAATGTAAAAATGGTATGCTTAACCATAGCCTTAAGGGCTATAATTAGCATTTTTTTTAAAAACAAATACCTTTGTACAACTCCTAGTAGAAGCACCCTGTACTTTTTGCTGACCATCCCTCACGAGTGGCTGGAAATTTTGATATTCTTTATCTTGCTCTTTAGCAGCTAGTAAGCTATCGACAACTTTCAAGCGCTTTGGTTGTTCATACCTTAGATCAGTATCAAAGGAAAAGAATTGTTGTGATTGCGACCCTTGATGTAAATCAGATGCATTTCTGTTCTCGGCAAGGGGTACACCAAATATTTTGCAGTTTCCATCTTTGGGTTTCATGGCCTCGTTCTCCTTAACTAATGAAGACCTAGAAGGCATCTGAATATATGAAGACACCGGTGGTGGCATCAGCCATTTCCCGTTTGGCGGCTCTCCAACCCTTTGATTAGAATGACCAGAATACTCGTCAAAAGCACTAAACCTAACATCTCTCGACTGGTATGAAACTTCACCAGCTTGAAGACCACTTCTCAAGCCACCACCCAACAAACTGAGGGACAAATTAGAGGGCATATTAGACCATGGATTTGAATGCGAGTTAAATTTTCCTTCAGATGATGTAGAGAATTCGTTAGAAGAACCATTAGTAGACCCAAAACCAGATAACAAATCCGTAAAGGAAGATTCGGCCATCCTTCCAACAGGCAAAAGCTTATCGGACCCGTAACGTCGGGAAACAGAAAGTGGGTCAGCTTTTTCATCATCTATTACAGAAGGTGCCCACTGATTTGGTCTATCACATGAATCTGACTCATTACTATCCACAAAAGTGCCTCTCAAGGTCGATAATTCTTGACCTTGCAAGACCCTTGAGAACGCACTTGCTGGTGAAGGATCTGCTGCAGCCATTTTTGTTGAAACTACACAAAATGAAGTTGTTTAGAGAACAAAATTAATAGACCAGTATTTCCTAGATTATTCGGTTGAAGCACCATAAGAAGTGCAGAACAGTACGTACCTTCTCTAGTTAGAACAGAGGAATCGGGAGATGAAGGCAACATGTTTGACCGGGGCCTTTTGGGTCTATGTACTGGAAGTGAATTAATAGCAGGTGGCACCAAAGCAGGTTCTACCTTCCATGGTGAAACTCTTTCTGGACGAGAAATGGAAGAATTTTCATCCCATCTTACCTACGGTACGTTACATATAACATCTTAGAATTTGATCATCGTAAAATAAGGTATCAAGATTAGTAATACCTTAAGGCATCTCCATTTAGAATCAGACCACCGATTTGGATCACGCTCTTCAACCCCAACAATGGTTCCAGTAAATCTGCATGATAAATTAAATTAAAATGTCGAAACCCAGAACTACAATCGAAATAGGAAAAATTCTAAACAAACTATACCTCTGCTCTGGAGCCTCTTCACCCTCAAACCTCATATTAAACCTCATCCCTATTGAATAATTATTCTTGACAGATTCCATGTATTGATCATATGGAACAATGAACTCTGCTGGACTAGTCCTGTATAATTAATAGTATATAATGTTATCATAAAATGAAATAACTAAAAGGTCGTATCATATTAGACAGTATAACATACCTAGGTTTGTAATAAACTGTAAACATTGTTCCAGTCTGAATAGCATGCCAAGCCGTTGCAAGGACTCCAAGGTGCATACTATGACTGGATATGACTGAAGAGGGTATGTTTGCTTGCTGTCTCATCGCACGTCTTACCCCAACACGAAGTTCCCCATTCTCACCTCTGCATATTCCATTAACACATCAAAAGTCAATAAAGGGAACATTAAATGATAATTACATGCTCACCAGGTAAAATTAATTATCAATTATTATCACCTCAGAAATATAAAAGCATCCCCAGCAACAAGCCTTTTGGAACTAACAAACACACTCCAACCACTCTGGAGTAGATGCCTTCTAGGTTGACCTGCCATTTACAAAACAATTTTGAATCAAGAAAAGTTGAAGTATATCTTTCTCATACATTATGTTTACCTAACAACATGATAACAGATGACCAAACAAATGAATTTATACTGGTTGAAAATATATATCAATTATAATATATAGATGTTGGATGACATCCAGCAATTACCACGAAATATGTGCCTAAAACGCCATTCACTGCCATGCAAATCCTTAGCCACCAATTCCTGTGTCGGTGGTTGCCTAGACATGTCCTGCACAAAAGAAACCACGCGAAATCCAGATCACCAACAAGTTCAAATGAAACTAGATACAGAAAACTCAATAATACAAGTAAAAGCTCCTAACCAACGGAGGAAGACATTCATCAGCATGTCTTCTCAAAACCGAAAATCCACCATGTGTACTAGTATCTGAAGCAGTCAACGTCTTGCAAAAAGAATGCACACGAAACGGCGTGTCCGGCTGCGGTGCTGCTTCCTTCTTTACGGCGTTTTCATCTTGCTGTAATCACCAAGATGTTAGTAGATTTATATAAGTACCTATCATTTCAACTACTTAAATTCATGATAGATTGTTAGACTCACATTAGGTTCAGGCATCAGTGTAATTTGCGCAAACACTTCATCTGTATCCGCTTCCGCCTACACACACAAACACATCCATCGAAATTCATTTTAGACAAACATAAAATCAGAAACACAAAATCCACATCAAGTTCAAATACATGTACATATGTGTTGATACAAATATATATTCAATAATTGTACCTTCAATTGGACAGTGACAACACGGCAAAGTATCTTAGCCGGAAGGTTATAAAGGGGCATCTGTTGATCAGCCACCTGATTGGTTGAAGCCTCAACCTACCCAAAAATCCAGACAAAAATTACTTAAAACCGTACAAGAGATCAAATGAAAAAATAAAAAATTATTTATATAAACAATTTAATTATGAAATTAATTATCTACCTGTTCGATGTGTCCTTGAGGGAAGTAAAAAACTAGCTCGTTTTCACGAGGCACGGTAACAAGAGGGCCGGCACAAGCTCTCCATAGATCCTTGTATAAAGCCATATCCGCATCAACTACACAAGTAAAACAAAACTTATTTAATAAAAAATATTTATTAATACATATTCACACATACGCATCGGAAGTTACATAAATATTTATCTATTTATTAAAAAACGCCGGAAAATACCTTTAGCGGTACCGGAAACAGCAACGCCATCATTTCTGTCATGAAAACCAGAAGAAGAAAACGCGTCCCGGTTACCTTTGCTTGAAACTTCAGATGACGTCATTATGCTCGATTGAAATCGCTTAAATCATTTATAATCCGTTATTATATCTTTCCAAAACCCTAACTCCTCACCTTCAGAGACTACGAATCAGCTGAAATCGAACCTACAACGATATAAACACCACCAAACCCCAATTTGTTCACCTTCAGAAACAGTCAATCAGCTCAGATCAATCTTCAATTTTGAGAGAATCAGGTAAAAGTTGCGTCGTTAAATTTGATGATAGAATCGGAATATAATAATAAAATTTAGATGAAGAATTTGATGAATTTTTAGAGAGAAAAATTGGAAGGAAGAAAAGGGCTTTTGGAGAGACAGAGGGTCAAAGTGGTAGTGCAATCATTTCATTGGCGGGTCTTAATTCTCACACTATCGGATGTTCCTGACCGGGCTGACCGGCTATTTCCGGTTGTTTTTGGTCTTTCCACCGGGGTCTTTTTTACAACCCAATTGGAGAGTCTAACCAATGAATGTATGTATGCTCATGTAATGTAATAAAAAATTAAAATTATTAAAGAAATAAATATTTTTTATTTCTATAATGTGAATAAAAAATCGATTCATTAACTAGTGAGGGACTATTTACTTTGTTAATTCTTTGGACGGCCAATGTGTGCAGTCAAAACCTAACCTTATGAGATTGATCGGTTACTCAAACTAATTTTTTTTTAAAAAAAAAAAGACTTATAATCAATTGGAGTATTGGGCGAGAAAAACGACATTTTCCTTGTAAAATAATTGTTCAGTTGTCAGAACTCACAAGTCGTAACATTATAACATTGATTTTGGTTGATGTGAATTAGGGGTTTGGCCGGTTTGACGGTTTGAACCACAAAAATTTGTATATTCATTTTAGGGTAAATTACATTTTTCGTCCTTTTGGTTTTTCATTTTCCCACTTCCCGTCCTTTTACTTTTAATTACAATTGTCATCCTTATGTTTTGTGCTTTTTTCCAAGTTAGTCCTTTTACTTTTTTAATTACAATGGTCATCCTTATGTTTTGGACTTTTTTCCAAGTTAGTCATTTTAGTGTATAAATGACTAAACTAGCCTTTTAAATTTCTTTTTTTATTTCGATATCTTTTCATATATTTTTTTCACTTATTTATACCCCTTATAATTCATTTCTACTTCTTTCATAAAAACTTATCAAAAGAAATATCGGAAAACCCCAAAATATTAAATCTACTTATTCTCCACTAACTACAATTTTCATTAATCAAATATTAAATCTACCGACTAAAATATTTTTTGATTGATTAAACATACACGTATAATGGGGACAACCCAAAATAGTAATGTGGGACACACAGAGTACAATATATTTTTATTTAAAATGTCCACATTACTATGTTGGATTGTCCTGTTATAAGTGTATGTTTAACCAATCAAAAATTATTTTAGTCGATAGATTTAATATTTGATTGATGAAAAGTGTAGTTAGTGAAAAATAAGTAGATTTAATATCTTAAGGTTTTTCGATATTTCTTTTGATGAATTTCTAATGAATAAGTGGAAATGAATTATAATGAGTATATATAAGTAAAAAATCATAGGAAAAGATATCGAAATCAAAAAAGAAATTTAAGAGGCTAGTTTAGTCATTTATACACTAAAATGATTAACTTGGGAAAATGTATAAAACATAAGGATGACCATTGTAATTAACAAAGTAAAATGATTAACTTGGGAAAAAGCACAAAATATAAGGATGACAATTGTAATTAAAAAAGTATAAGGACCGAGAGTGGGAAAATGAAAAACCACAAGGATGAAAAATGTAATTTACCTTTCATTTTAAATAAATAATTTTGTTAACTAACATTTAAGTTAGATGATACATGTAGTAACGCAACTATGATTATCTTATAATTTTTTCAAGATATAAATACATATTCTAGTATTGGTCAAAAATGTTTTTAACAATATCATTTAATGATAATTGAATTTCATAACACTGTTACAAAATCGCAAGTTTTCTATTACGGTATTTAATTTTGACTTTATTTAGTTGTATAAGTTGGCAACTTTTTAAATGAACGTTTTGGGTACCATAGAAAAAGCAAATATAGAGTTTGTGTCTTTAAAGACGAATAAATCTTTTAAATTAAATATAAATACTTAATGAATAATATAAGGAAATACGATACGGTCCGGTTCGGTTTAAACGGGTGGTTTGAGTCTTGAAACCGCGAACCGAACCATATATGGCGGTTTTGAAAAACCTAAACCACTAAACCATTTATGAACAATTAAACCAGTCAAACCGACCAAATCACTTCAGTTTAACCGGTATAAACGATTTCAGCCAAACCAAAAACACCTCTAATGTGAACTACATACTATTTAGTAGTTATCATTGATCAACACCGTGATTTAATTTATAAAATAAAACAAGTATGTTGGATGAGACGTATATATTATAAATAGGCTTTATAAATAGAAGGGTTTTATTTTTCATGATCATATATTATTGACACGTATAATTAACATCAATCGTTTTCTTCATAGTTAACTGTTTTTTAACTCATCATGTCTACTCTTTTAAATATAATATGTAAATCAACTAATACTATTAGTAGGTAAATGGATCCTAATTAACACATTGTATAGGAATTGCTACTTAAACCAAATATTGCATGTAACATGAAACTATTAAAATATTGAAGGGTTATTATGCGAATTAGAGGTGGAAATTTTAGACCTATTGATTAATTTTGGATAAATTTGGTTAATTTTTAGGAGGGGGTGCATTTGTTGGGTCTCCTCTCCATTTTTTGGATGAGTTTAAATGGGTTTTTCAATATAAACTCTAATTGTGTAAAAATTAATCAACGGGTTTAGACAGGTCTAGCGGGTAATTTTTTTTCAACCTCATTTCATTTTTTTCATTTTTCACTCAAATAAAAAAAAATTGTTGAACCCGATAACCTGACCTGACCCCAGACCCATTTAACCCGGACCCATTTAGATCCAAACCCATTTAAACCCGTAACCCAACCCGACCCATTCATTTTACCACCTCTAATGCGAATGGTATAAAGTAAAAGGGTGCATATGGTATATAAAGAAACGTGAAGGGGGTTGTGCCATTCATTACAGAGAATTATTTTTTAATAAACCGGCCATTAACAGTGACCCCCGCTTTCCCGACCGGAGTGCTGTGTACCCTTGGAAGGACCGGGAGTGCAACTTGGGCATATATGTGCAATAAATTAATAGGCCAATGCAAGATGCGTTTACATATGCTTTTGTCATCTATTGTTTGGGCTGTAAATAGTAAATACAAACTAGTAGTTGCAAATGTAAATAGTACTCTCGTGTTTTCCATTCTATTTTATTTATCTATACATTTACTCTATCACATTTAACAAACGTAAATATTACTATTCCTAACCTATTACACTTCAAAAATTCACTATATCAACTCATAAATAGTAGTAAAATAATAAACAAATCAAATATAATATTGTTGTTAGTTTGACTAGGTAGAAAAATAATAATAATAAGAATAATAATAATAATAATAATAATAATAATAATAATAACTCTCACCTCATTTCTTTTAGTTTTAACATTTCCATTACTTAAATGTTAATTTCAAATTTCATATTTTAACTACACCATGAATCTTAAATTATGCGTATTAGTTCACATCCCATCCCATCAAATATAACAATTTTTATAACTGATCAAAGTAATTATGAAGTTTAATTTTTATGCAAATTACATATGAAAATTAAAATTGTTAAGAGAATTTACTCTACTACATTTATCAAAGGTAAATACTACTATTCCTAACCTATTACAACTCAAAAAATTACGATAGCAACTCATACATAGTTGTAAAAGAATAAACAAATCAAATATACTATTTTTGTTAGTTTAACTAGGTAGAAAATGATGATAATAATAAATAATAATAATAATAATAATAATAATAATAATAACTTTCACCCTCATTTGTTTCAGTTTTAACATTTCCTTTACTTCAATATTAATTTCGAATTTCATATTTTAACTACATCATAAATCTTAAATTATGTGTATTAGTTCACATCTTTTTATCCCATCAAATATAACAATTTTTATAACTGGTTAAAGTAATTATGAAGATTAAATTTTATGCAAATTACATATGAAAACTAAAAATGTTAAAGATAATTCTAATAATTAAATGAGTACGTATTATTTGTATATATTAATTATTTCGTTATTGTATTTCGTATAATGTATTACCAAAGAAAAAATAGCTTATATAATTTTTTTCTTAAATTACTCTTTATACGTGTAAGTTGTAGCTATTAACTAAATAAACCATAAGTGTTAAAATTACTAATGTTATAGTTAAGATTGTATATGATATCATTATTGTATAGTAGTTGGTATATATAAGATTATTGTAAGACCATCTTAATAGTCACAATTGTTTTTATACATTGTTGCAAGATAGTCGATCATTTCGAATGGATCAGACGTAAGATAAATTATAAATCGCAAACATCTTAAGGTACCATTTTTAAATTAATCAATTATGTTTTCCCCCGGCCTTATTAGACTTCGTTTAGAGTGTCTAATTTGAGTATGTAGTTTTCAATGTCATACTAAAACATAATATATACCTCTATATTTAAGTATATACTTTAATATGTTCGATTATATAATTTTTCATTACTATGTGTTATATATGTTAATCAAATACATATATATTATATCATTCATGACATTAATTAGAATAAGTTTACGTTAATTTCTACTTTAACTTACTATATTATACAAGTAATATATATATATATATATATATATATATATATATATATATATATATATATCACATACCTTTTATATTTGATTTTTCTTTTTTAATATGTAACTTAATTATTATATAATGTGAAAGCTCCGCCGCAACTCACGGTCTAAAAATCCTCGTTACGGATTAAATTAAATAAAAACATAGTTACTATGATGCATTATTTTAAGGTTTGAAATCACAGGGGCATATCTCTTCAAGGTGTGTTTTGTGAAACTAGCTAAAGATGGAGATGGAGCTTTTATTTAAGGTCGAAACTGAAAATTTTATTTGTTAATAATTGTTTGACTAACTAGCATAGGTTGTAACTTATTAATATAAAATAACATATAAGTACATGATATTATACAACTATAAATTTTTAATAATCGAAAGAATGGTAATATTGTAATTTCATAATTAGAGTATGAGAACTATTTGAATTAATCCTTTTCAAAAAATGGTTATTTTGAGGAGCTTCCAAATAAATGGATTATTTTTCAAAATATTATATTTATTTATTGTTGCCAAACAAGGATTGTGAAATTATATAAGATTGAGATTTTTAAAATTAGAATCTCAAGATTTTAGAATCGTAGATGATCCCTTAAAAAGTGATTGTCAAATACACCCTTAAAGAAGGCAAAAGGGTTGGCATTCTTATTAGTTATCCCTTGATTATATTTTATTAGTTATTGCATTTTAATATCATTGTATCTTAAAAACACCGCATCTTAAGATCACTACATCTTATTATTACAAAATTTGCCTTAAATGCATATATTTTATCTGAATTTTCTAAACTAATCCTTATTTTAAAGGATAGTACTCCGGGTATATTAAATTAAAATATACTTTTAAACAAACTCTATATGATTTGAATCATACCGAACCGGTATAATATTAGCAATTATAAACTATATAGTTAGTTTGGCAATATCTGAATAAATAAACTATTTCCGTTCTTCCTTTTGTTTAATATTTGGAAAAAGAACAGATAATCGATCGATACAAATCATACCATATTTTGAAAATGTGTAATCTATGTGAACCATATACAAAGATTTACTATTTAATATATAAAACGGGCATAACAATTTATAAGAAGTGTTAATGGCTAAGATCGAACTCATGTCTCTTCACATTTGTACGTGTTAAAGTTCGGCAACTTTTTCATGTGACTAAATTAATTTATTTTTATAAGGCATTTTACAAACTAGCTGAACTAAGATAATATGTATATCGCACCTATATGCACACTCTCATATGACTTGAGCCTACAAGCTTTTGCTTAATGGGATACTCGCATATCGTTAGGCTCAAAACTATTTAATCTGACTAAATATTTCATAAAATTGTATCATATGAGCGGTTGATAAATAATCCCATATGTGGTGTTATTTGATTAAACATTTATGTATCTTTACTCTTTTATCATGAAAATAGAAATACGTGTTTGGACATATCGGTGTTATATGCAACCACTAAAGTGAAAAGTCTCATGAATGCGAAGTTATGAATACCTACATAAATCGGTTGAATTGAACGAGTTTGAGATAACAACAACAAAAATATATAATTGGAAGTTATATTCTAATTTTTGTATGTATTAGTTCATTATAAAAGTTACACTATACAAAGAAAAATGTGATAAATATTAAATAATGAATTGTATAGAGTGCTCATGCCGATAATTAAAATGGTTAAGAGTTTGAAAATGTATATAACTATGTCTTGATCTTCATTGGGTATACATAATAAAAAATACTTAGCTTTATTGTATGTACACAACTATTTATTTTTGTACATTGTGTATATTTTAGTGACGTGTTATCATATGTAAGGTTACACATCACAAATAATTACAAGCTGACAAGTCACTAAAATACACACAATGTACAAAAATATATAGTTTAATGAATACAATAACGGTCAATTTTGTTACGTATTAACAATGAAAACTAACAGATAGTTTTATACATTTTCAGGCAATTAAGTTTAATCAAAACTGCAACTTGATTTTGCAAGAACTTGGAGGTCTAATTTATTTGAAGATAAAATTAAGATATTACTACTAACAATAATTTTATCACTACAGCTAAGAAAAGAAGTTTCATAATCAGCTATAATATTTTTTTAGATTATGATGCTATTATCCAATCAAGTTTTTAATCCGTTATTACATATTTGAAACAACATTGTTCTTTCATAGTTACATAAATTGTGTGTTCTCCCATATATCTGTATAAACATGTGTTGTTTTATATCAAGATGAAGACATTACTCGGTTCATGTTAAAGCATTTATTTGTGTTTTTGTCTATATTTTTAATATTTTTGTTACACCAACATCACATCTTATATACCCGAAAATTTTTACATCGTTGTTACTTCATGATCGTACATACGTAAAATTACTTTCACCTCAAAGCAGGGATCAATTTTCTACTACAATTAACATTAAGCAATTCTCTTCTAACTTGATTATTGGATGGACTAATTTAGGGCTAGATGTCTTTTCCAAAAAGATGAAAATTTAAAGATTATAAAAATTACACGTGACCTAAAGGAAACGCACGTGCTTGATGAAAGGCACATATATATGGGGGCTCAGTAGGTAGGGACCAAAGCCATGATTTGTCTGATAGGAGTTTGTGTGTGGCTACAACCTGAAGCTACAAATGCTAGGAATCTTTGTCCCAACAAATGGGCTTTTGTTCCATGAGAGAAGGTGCAACTTAACGTTACCATGTACCCTTCTCCCCACCTTCTTATCTTCTCATCTCATTTTATTTGTATCCACTTATCCCCACTTGTTTGAAAAGTCACAACTTTCCTTTTTCCTCATTTTCCCCAACATTTACTTTAATTTTATATATATTTATTTACATAAAATACAATACATGTCGATAAACTTTTTTTTTTCAAAGCAAGTTTTTATTAAGAAACTAAAAGAAGGCTCCAAGATGGAGCATGTCCAAGAGACAAAAATACAAGAAGGTCAAGAAAAAACTCAAACACTTATTGAGCTAATTAAAATAGCATGAGACTTTTGAATTCACACATTCTAAGCTAGCTTCGCCTGCTTACTTCTATTCTCCATCCAAAGCAATGAAACTCTCTTAATATAAGAGAAAATATCATCTTCAAGAACATTGGCAGCATATCTTCAGAGTCGAATACATGTCAATAATCTAATACTTAAACACTAATAAAAGATGAATAAATGAAAAACTATAGTCTTATACTCATATATGGTGGCTTCTGCCTAATAACCCAAGATCTAAAGTTAATTCTTTAGATCTTAATAGGAATTTAAACGATATGATAGAAGAGGAGCTTGTTGTAATTTTAAGTTGATACATGTGAATCAATCAAATGTATGCTATTAAAATACTTGTAACATTTAATTCATTGAGGATTGACAAAAATAAATTAGACGGTCTTTGAAATAAACACAATAAGCACTCGACTAGCTTATCTTTAAGTATTTATTCCATGTAAAACAAGTGTATAATGTTATTATTGTTTATAAAGTATTTACATGTCTTTATCTATTATAAAAACAAGCAATAAGTAAAACTAAAATAAACTTTGCTAAACGCGAAACACCCTTTAGAGCATGGGAGTGGACATTGAACGGTGTCGGCGTTCACCACTTTGACCGGCGGTTCCGATATTCACCATACCCGGCCGGCATTCAAGGCCAAAGTTCTTGCTCAACGCGCGTGTTTGAACGGCGAAGCAAGCAAGGTTTTGTGTTTTTTTTTTTGTGTTTTCTTTGCTTCCAACGGCTAAATAAAAAAAAAAGTTTGATTATTGTAGGAACTAGGAACTTATATTATTATCTTTAAAATTGTATCTTTAAATTTTCGTATTTTAATTATGTATTTCTTGAACTTTAATTATTTTATGAAAGTACTTTTTAATATAACGCTATTTGTTTTATTTAGAGTTATTTGTTTGTATTTAATTTGTTTTTATAAAAATATAATAATAATAAAATAATCAAAAGAACAATGAACTGAACACTGAACCTCAAGGTTAACCATTATTTCACTTTTCCGTTGTGTTCAAGTTTAGTGTTCAAGAGAACACTGAATTGAACACTGAAAATCAATCAACCACTCCTCGTGCTCTTAGATTTTAACTATGCAGATCATTACTGAATATTTATTTTTACCTTTTTTATGCCAACATGCATGTGTTTACTTGGTTTTCAAATGATGATATCTATACATGATTCAATCTTTATACGAGTCAAATATGTACACGATGTACAATTTATTGCACATAACTTGATTGAGTCGTTCTCTATATAACTTGTATTACCTTTCATTCATTTAGTGTGAAATTTGTGACACCGATCGGTCAATGTTGCCATGACGTTAAATTTCTCAAAATGAAAAAACCAAAAAGTTACAAAACTTCATCTTTTATGAGCATACAGGTCGAAACATGTTGATGTTGGCATATCTCAGGAACTTAATAAGAAGTTAGATTAGTTAAAGTTTCACTAATAAATTTGTTATAAATTACTCTTAATAACAAAAATCTATGTAAAATATATTTACTATCAACTTGTCGTTAGCATTAATCGACAATCACACACTTGGTTCGCAAGTCTGTGATTTTTTGGCTTCGGAAATATGCATGATGGTTAATTATCATCAACTTAATAAATCATTAGTTGACATCTTAACTTTGATACTGATATAGTGATATCAGTTTAAAGAAATGTTAAGTCACTGTTTTACAAAATTACATGTCATCACAATACTTTCGTTACATTATCTTCGATCTCCAAATGAGAAGAAAAACAATTAATAAACTATAAATAAATTAATTATAAAATACTCCAAGTTTAATGAAATTACGAACACGTATCAATTACACTCTCTTCTTATAAGAAACGTGGATTGCATTGCCGGCTACAAACATGTGAGTGGACAACATAATTGACATGCTTATGTTGTTGAATATGCTTGTCCAATTTTATATAAAACGTGTAGATATTATACGTGGGTGCAAATGCTTATCTCTACCAATATTAGTATGTTACCTTATGCTTGGTTCGGTAAAATAACCCTTTTATGGACCAATTAATACAAAGTTAAATTTTGTACAAAAAAAACCTAGACACTTGATCACTTACCCACTCGTTCATAGCCAAATTGTAACTTACTTTTCATTTAGACATGTTTTATATATATATATATAAGAGGATCACGAATTCATATTATATACTCCTTCCGTCTCAAATTAAGTGTCACGTTTTAATTTTTTTGGTCTTTTTTATCTTCAACTTTGACCTTAAATATATTTTTTATGTTATATAATACTTGATGTAAAATATATGAATGAATTGAGTTTTAAACGTATTTTCATTGGTACAGTTTACATAGAATAATATATAGCACACATAAAAATATTTAAGGTAAAAGTTGAAAAAAGAAAGACTTTAAATTCCGATTTAGGACACTTAATTTGGGATGAAGGAGTATTTAAATAAAATCATAGTATATCAAAGTTATCGATTCTATTTGTGTATGAACTTTTGTCATTAAGGTTATCGAAGAATATTTATCATGTTAAAATGCATCTCTTCGATTACTATAAAGTTTATATGTATATGGTGTGTTTGGGAATAACGGGCTCGAGCTAGCTGTGAATGGAGTTGAGGTTTGAGCTTCTATCCAGAAGCTACTTCAATTTTATTTTTTTTATTTAAGGGCTTTTAGGGGATTATTTTTTAAGAAACCTCGTTTTCATTGTGTTGCCAAATAAAGTTTACAATTAAGGTTTATTAAAAGTAGTTACCCATATGTTGTTTTAAAACGTACAACTAAAATAACAACATCTAAATCGTAAAAGAAAACTATTTTCCATGATGATTTTAGTAACTTTTCATAGATGGTGGGTGAAATTATATAACTGCCAAACTCATGACCTAAAACAAACAACTTGTGTAACTTTTAGGACCATTATTGAAAGTACCAACCAACCATACCGTCGGTAGTTCCGTAACATCGACGAGACCACCTTCATTTGTCCTAACTTAGCTGAAATGGACATATCTGTTATGGAATTCAAAACGGTGTTCTATTCTAATTTATTTTTATTTTTATTTTTTTTAATGGTATAATAAAATAATCCGTATATTGTATTAAAAGCCGGACTTGAGACTGGAATTCAATTTAATTAATTGAAAACACCTTCGCAACAAACAAACAGCCTCCTTTACCACCAACGAATTGCCATTCGCCACGTGTGTTGCACAACTGGTTCTCTTTCGTAATGTGGGTCCCACCCAGTTGCCGTCCCCGAACAGACCTCCGTCGCGTTTTTGGACGGCTTCTATGGTTGGCGTCTTTACCCTAGTCTAGTCTAGGAGTCTGTTCCCTAACTTGAATTCATACCTTTTAGGGGTGTTTCGAATAGCTAATTTGATAGTTTTTTTTGTTTTTTTATTTTTATTTTTTAAATCATAACGCAGAAAAATTATTTGTAGGTGTTTGGATCTGCTGTTTGGAATAAGTTTATTAATGTTTTAAAGGGTAAAAATGCTGAAAAGTCAAAAGCTAGGATTTTTTTTTTTAAGGCATAAACTAAAAACTAACGCTCCCCAAACACTCTTTAATATCTATATTTTTCTTTAACGATGCTTCATATCAATAATTATCAAATGATAGCATTATCAGTACGATTATTAGTAATTGGGGAATTATCCTTTAATTTATAACTAAATAAATCAAATAAAATGTTAGGAAACCAGATTTTTCTAAGTATCGAAAAAAGATTAATTTAAGCCAAGTGGTGAGGTTTTGATGTGGGTGACGGTGGGGTACAGGGAATTATGTATTGGAGAATTGGGACACAATTAACCCTTACTGTTTCCTTGAGTAGTACTGTAGTTAATAATTTTATCCATCAACTTCGGTTAACAATTATTTAATTATTATATTTATTATATGGGTGAGGTTCAAATGAGACTAAAAATTTGTATGAGACTAAAGGAACCAATGATATCATGCCACATGAACAAATAGAATGTTTCATAATACAAAATCCATTTACCCCAAACATCAATTATCTCACAAACGACAATTCGAAAAATCATGAAACTTGCACCATAATTTTCAGCGTTTTATCCTCTTCGATTTGCCGTCCTTCAATGCATACTTTCGACGAGATTTATTTTTTTTTGGTGGGTTTCATATGTTACTAACATATGTGTTAGAGTGTTGTGTTTAGGGGTTAGGGTTTTGGGGTTTCGCCCCTGAAACCCCAGAACCCTAAACCCTAAACGCTTTATAAAACTCTAAACCCTAAATCATACTAAACCATAATAAACCCTAAACCCTACTAAACATAAAATCTAAACCCTAAACCATGAACCCTGCTAAATCCTAACCCTAAACCCTAACCATAACCGTAAATAAAATGTACACTCAATCACTAACACATGTGTTACTAATTTATAAACCCACCAAAAAACTAATTTTTTTTTATCGAAAGTATGCCTTGAGGGACGGCAAATCGAAGAGGATAAAACGCTGGAAAATATGGTGCAAGATTCATGATTTTTCAATTTGTCGTTTGTGAGATAATTGATGTTTGGGGTAAATGGGTTTTGTAATATGGAACATTTTCTTTGTATATGTATCATCATATTATTGGTTCCCTTAGTCTCACTCAAAAATCATGGACTTATTTGAACCTTACTCGCAATTTCTAATATAGCCTTTTCATCAACTTATACAATTTTACAATTATAATCATTGATTATATAATAAATAAATTGAAAAACCTTCTGTATTAGAATTATTAAAGAGAATATATAATCTTAAATAGTTTGATTCCACAACTACTTTTTTTTACAAAAAAAAGTTTGATTCTTCTACCATTACACATTAATCAATTTCATATGGTGGTAGAAATTTGATTGGTTGAATTGTTAAAATGATTATGTAGATTGTACCATATATTTAGATTTAGGGAATTTCTAGTTTCGTCTTAATGGTGTGTTTTCACATACTTCTTAATCCAGACAGATAAGTTGTTGTTTCTTTTTCACTTAATTTGAAATGAATGTCTGTTTGTGAGATAGGTAGAAAAATGAAGTTCTTACCAAAAAGATCACTTAATGATATATATATATATATATATATATATATATATATATATATATATATATATATATTTTCACCATGTTTTCTACAAGATAAATTAAACAGACAATTTATTGTTCAAACTTTATATCATTTAACTTCATTTTTTTGTCAAAAAAAATTAAATTACATCTACTCAAATAAAACTTGTTATAAACAGATATGTTATCCAACAACATTATATGCAAAAAATACTTAATTATATATAAAAAAAGTAAACAACCCCTTGCGTTATAGACCTATATAACAAACTACTCCGTGTATATTACTATTATTATATTATATTTTAGACTTGCATTGTAGGCCTACATATATTATTACTCTTACTATTACTGTATTAATTATTATTATTTATTATTATTACTTTCCGTGATATTAAATAATGACCATGAATCTTTATGTGTATTGTGATAAAAATAACTGAGAGATCCAATGGAAAACTTTCAACTAATTCATCTACTTCGGTCCCTATTTTTACCTTTTTAGTGACATTTTGTTGTTTTTGTTCTAGTCGACTAAAATATTCTTTTTAAAAAGCAACACCGTGTTTCAACATTTAGAACGTAAGGATATATGCTCTCGTTATAGGAAGACTGATAGGAATTTTGTTGTAAAAACTTAAAACGATACGTAATTAGTTTTCGATATGATTTGACTTTTTTTTTACATGGAATATGACACAAGCATTAGGAAAGTGTTTCGAAATACATGTTATAACGTGTTTAGTCGATCTATAAATATTTTTTCCTTCATGTTCTGTGCATTTTTCTCATTAATAAATATGATATTACTTGATTATAAATAAATTTATTATCATGAAAATAGTTTAATGTGCCTTTTGATCAAGAGATAATCTTAACTATGTTTTTATAACTTCAATTATTAGATAAAACGTGCACTTAAAGCTGGTTAATTAAGAATGTTCCCAGTTTTGTTGCATGTCCCGATCTCATTGCACATAATTATTATCATTATCATGTTTTAAATGTAAATATATTACTATATTCCAACTTATCTTCCTTGCTGGCATTTCAGTATTATTAATTTAATATTCACTTAAATATAATTATAAGTATTAATTAATTATGTGTCCTAGTTTTCAACTACAGTGGACAGGGATGAAACCCAATTTGCAGTCCAGTTGACTTTGAATCTTTTAGTCAATTGTTGGGCTTCCAAGTTACAAGAAACATATAATTTATATAAGTATATTTCTTTTACGGAGTACTACATTTTTTCCATTTAACAAACTTGAAAAAACCGTATAACGCTAATTCCACTCGCTGAAGAAGAACCCTGGCCGAGTGTCAAAAACGCTTGTCTTTTGGCTTTCAAGGTGAAAATTCCGGCTCACTCCAGATACTCTTTTAGATATTGTAATAACTCAATATAACAAAAAGAATTTCACATTTTCATTTATCTATGAAATACAGTTGTGTGACGATGAACGTCAAATCATCACTTTCTAAAATCATGTAATGACATTTTATCTAATGATCGATACAAGTACAACTAAAAACTCAAATTACCTTATCGAGTGGATGTTGATTTAATCTCGGTTCTTCTAAAACCTTGAACATATTAGTTACAGGACACTATTGGAATTATATTTAAACTTGGTCGTTTTATTGTTTAAGACCGATGATCTAATCAAATGTATTTTCGTGTACGCTTCTTACAAGTCAAGTTCAATTTAAATTTGAATAAGCTATAGGTTAACCAAAACTTATTATTTGGGTCATATTTGACCTATGGTATAATTATACTGAATATAGATCGCTATCATTTAATCTTATTCAATGTAATAACCTAGATGGCCACCTAATCTTTCTCAGTTTCTTGTATTATTATTATAAAAAGCTTGAAGCTAATTAGGCATGGGGTAAACAATATGATTCAATGGCAAAGATAAGGTTGAATATTATTTTGGACATGAAGAATAGTTCATTCAATTTAAATATAAATATGTCACCCTTTAAAATAAAAATAATTTCATGCCAACGTGCCCAAAACTACATGGTGTTATGGGTTATGGTGTATTTAGTAAGTTTATGTAGGCCCAACAGGTCCACAACATAAAATTAATACTTTGTAGAATGTAGACCTTGTACATTTGTACCCCATTCAAATAAATCGAAATGATGTTTTTCTACGTGGAATCGTGTTAGGTCTAATTAAATTTTAGACATACTGCTTATAAAAATATCAGTTAAAATAAACTGTAATTATGTAATTGTCAATATCGAGTTTCATATAATATGTAACAGAAGGTTAATTTGATACATTTTAATACAAGTACTACGGGGTTACATTTATCAAACATATGACAAACACAATTGTGAGTTTTCAAAATAAATGAGTAATCTTTATATCTTTTATAGGCATATATCAAGATTCTTTTAAATACAAAATATGTTCTTTTTGTTGAAATAGATTTCTTTATGTATCATTGATTTATGGGTGATGAGATATTCACTGCATTAAACTCTTTATAAAGTAGCTGAGTTAAATTAGTGACTGAGTCCCTTGCCTCTGAACAAGAGGTCAGCGGTTTGAATCTCATTCCATGCAAAAGGTCGGAGGTCCTTTCTACCTTTAGGTAGAACTCTAAGCAGCCTCTATACCTTAGGGTAGGGGTAAGGCTGTATACATCTATACCTCTCTCATACATCGTCCTAGACGGTATGGGACCCTAATCCGTGAAAGGCGGTATAAGATGTATTTTTTATTTTTATTTTTTATGTATAAAGAGTTTGTAATGTACACATAAATTATGAAGAGTTTAATTGAATTTATCAAAAAGTATGTGAATATGTCAGTATCTTTTATAATATTTTGGAGTTGGTGGTTTGGACAAATTGAATAGAGAGTCACGATTGTTCTCATTTTAAGTACTTCACATCTCTATAATTTTGACAAGTACATATCTCTATACTTTAAAGAAATCCCTAGATCAGACACATATACAAAGCTAATAATCTTGAATGAGCACACAACTCAAATTAGGGTGTCACTTTTATCCGGAATCCGAATAATTCATCCGATCCAATCCGATTTAGGTTAAATGGATAGGATTATTTGGATTACGGATTGCTTAAACGGATTATGGATTATTTAAATGGATACATAGATAGGATTAAGGATCAAAATTAAAATGTTTGGTTATATCCGTATAATCCGAATAAGAATTAAATATATTAAATAATATTTTAGATATTAATGTTACTATTTTTCCAGTTTTTGAAGAACGGAGGTCTGACATTTTGGATGCCATGAACTTAAGAAAAGAAGATTAAAAACTTTTTGGCTGTTTTAAGACTCCTCTTTTGGAATAGACTGATTGGAGGTGTATTTAATTTTGGAACTAGGAATATGTTTTGGATCAAATTGTATGTTAGGATGTTATAATATGATATATCGTTTCATTTTATCTTATGTTTGTTTATATACTTGTTTTATTGAACGTAAATTTAGTCTTACTCGGTATCAAACGTTCAACTTGAGCTTATTCGGATGAAACCGTTTAATCCGAAAATTAATCCGAACCATTTAATCCATATCTGATTAATCCGTTTCTTATTTGGATTGGATTAAGGATGAACTTGAGATTGTCCAAAATCCGATTAATCCGATCCGAATACTTCGAAATCCGAACAATCCGTCCGAATAACACCCCTGACTCAAATAGATGAATCAAAACCGTTACTTGCCGGTTACTCGATCAGCATAGAATGTTTCAATTTCACTCTTTATAACCCGTCACCAAGTGATACTAGTAAGGGAGAATATGAACCCAAACGAGCCATTTGCATCATCTCACTCGGCGAAACATCTATTGGCAATTTTCAAATATTCGTAATATGTAAAATAATTATATATTCACATTATTTTTTTTTAATGGCAAGTCGTAACTTCTAACACAAGTTCAATTAGGAAGATCAAGCAGTAAGCCTACTAGCCCATACTCCCATAGGCAAACCAAACCCAATAGGTAGCTATATGTCAAAGTCATCAACTCTAAGTTAACCCAATGGGCCCAAGATTTACTACAATGTATAATCCATCTCAAAATTATAATCTGGATGTAAATCCAATGGGCCCATGTATAACTACAAAAGTACAAAGAACAAACCATCTCAAAAATTATAGACCCAAATACATATACACATAATTTATCTATTAGTCGCCAGGTTCAAATTGAATTTTCTGTTTTATGAGTCTATTTCTAAAGATTTCATGCCTATTTCTATTTATAGTAGTAATAATATGGAGTAATAAACTAATACGTAGTAACACATAAAGTTGGTCAAATTTTATTTTTTGTTTTGTGTGTATTATTAGCATTTGAAGGAATCGTTAAGCACAATTTATTGTACAAAATTTATGCGTTTTCGCCTTTAAAATTATAACTTATGTGTTTCTAGCAGCACACGTAATATGACATTGGGCCCGGTTAACCTCAGGCCGGGCCAAGTTAACCATAGCTAAGCTGTGGACCCATCGATGGGTTCGAGGAAGTGGAAAACTATGCAAATTGCACACTTTCCACACCCTCACAAAAATTGTCCAATCACTTTCTCTCTCTCTTACCACTTTCTCTCTCTACATGCATGTTCTCATTGCAAGTACAAATTCTAAATTCATATACTTTACATAGTTGAATTTGTAAATTCAGCTCAACTTCGTGAAATTGGTCTATGATTCAAGCTTCATGTTCGAAAAAAGGTATACTTTTTGAACTCTGGTATCAATTTCTGATTTCTGTACATGTAATTTTAGTCCGTTTGGCTGTTAATTGTGTTTAATTGTTGATCAGTTTGTTTAATCTTATAATGCTAATTGACTTTTAGGCTTATGTATTATTTTTACTTGTGATTCATCGAGGAAATTTGAAGGATTTGTATGAATTTTGCTTTAATTTTGATTAATTTAACAGCAGATCTGGAATGAAGAGATTAATTAGGTTCTTACAAAAGTAGAAGTGTAACTGCATTGAATTCATGAATTGTAATTGGAATTAACATTTAAATGCCTAATCAGGTTATATATACAAACAGTGGATAATATAAATATCTTGCCTCATTAGCAAAGTGTTCTTGTATCAATCTTAATTGCAAATTTGTTGCACTTTATTATTATATTATACTTCATTTTTAAAAGAAAAAATAAAAAATTCTACGAGCTTAGCTGATTATTGCCTTTTTTAGAATCAAGGCTGACAACAAACTGTTTACAGTTAGGCTCATAAAAGATTGTTTAATGTTTGAATATAAAGAGATAATTTATGCTATATTAGTACAGATGTTTGTTTTAGAATTTGGAAGTTAATTAGTTGTAGTAATTGGTTTGACTGTAAGTTGAAAATGTATATGCTTTGCTTCCTGCTAGCTTCATCTCCTTCGGTTTCCGTGCTTTTCTGAATAGTAAAAATAAATCCATATGCTTTATTTGGCAATGTTTTGTTTATAGGAATTGTACAATTATGGTAAAAAAAGAAGCTATAGTAGGAAAGCAGTCAATGATTGGTAATTTATACAAGTTCATATTTTCATACTGCATCATTCTTTCAATTTTCAAGTAATTCGTAACATAGATCTTACATGCAGGAAAAGATAAAGATAGCGGTATCTTGTTGGTTTACTCAGTTGTGCTCTTTGATTCTTTATGAAGTTTCTTGGAGTATGAACTGATATAAAGCGACCAACAATAAACCCGACTGTCATGTCTTACAATAAAGTAGAAGCTCTTCGAGAAAAATCAGATGCCGAAAAATTGATTCTTGCTAATGAGTACATTGCTGCTAGAACAAAACTGAAAAAAGCCCAACAGCTTTTTCCAGCCCTTGATCATGTTTCTCCAATGCTCAGCGTTTGCGAGATTCTATCCGCTTCCACAAACATAATCCCAGGTTATGAAACCGATTACTATTGGGTTCTTCAGCTTATGCCTTCATCCACTTTCACTGATATAACTTGTCAATATCAAAAACTAGTTTCCCTTTTACAACCGATTAAATACAAGTTCCCTGCTACTGAATTGGCTCTTAAGCTTTTACAAGAGGCGTATTCTGTACTATCTGACAAGAAAAAGCGTGTAACATTTGATATAAAGCGAGGTACAAGTTGGGTGAATTATGAAACTTTTGAAAGCAACCCTGATGAAAATAGAAATCCCGGGATCAACGGGTCAGCCGATAACAACGGTGATAAAGTTCTTGTTAATAATTTGAGCTTGCAGGAATCAGGTTCATCCTCTTCTGAGGTAATTTCAGAAGGGAATAAAGGTCAAGACACTGACATTAACTCGGAGTCACGTGCACAAAAGCAAGATTTTTATGGTTTTGATAATTGCAGGACGCCTGATCTTATTGAAACAAGGGATATTTGGGCGGTTCATTGTTATTTAACCGACCCGCGGATTGGCGGTAGATATGCTCAGATTTGTAAGAAATCAGGCAGTGAAGTTGAAGTTACTTGGTTAAAACCAATCCCAGTTACCGAAGGTGAACGCAGATGGTTTGATGCGGGTTTGCCTGTTGCTTGTGGATCCTTTTGCTTAGATTCAGAATCAAATGGAGCGATTGAGTCGAAAGGGCTATTTTCATACAAGTGCTCATGGGATTCTGGAGTTACAGAGGAATTATTCGAGATTTACCCAAAAAAAGGTGAAGTCTGGGCTGTTTATGACAATTTTGACCTTGAAGAATGGTCATACAATCCTGATATGATTAAAGGGTGTTCTCTAAAGCTAGTTGAAATTATAACTGACTATTCTACATATAATGGTGTCGAGTGTTGCCCATTGGTCAAAGTTGATGGGTTCAAAAGCATATTTGAGCGACAAACTGGTGAAATGGTTGATTTTCATATTGGTCCAAGAGATTTGTACATGCTGGCACACATTGTTCCCGCATATAGGTTCACGGGTGGAGAGATTTATGGGGTTCATGGTGGTATGGTTGAGCTCGATCAGTTGGCCCTGAGAATCCCGAGTCAAGAAACGGTGAGAAACATGAGTCCAGAAACCGACTATCAAATCATGGCTGAGGAAAAAGAGAAGAATCTCGAGTTTATGGTTCCTACACCGAGCCCTGAGATATCGGTTTTGGGGCCTAATTGGTCTGCAAATGACTTCACAATGGGGCAAGTTTGGGCTGCATACTCTGGGAAAGACTCAATGCCTCGCCAATACGTTCTCATAAAAAACATGATCTCACCAACTCGATTATCGGTGACATTCCTAGAACCCGAACCTGTTCTTGACATCGAAAGAAGTTGGAAAAATCGAAACTTGCCTATTGTATGCGGAATGTTCCGAGCAAAAGATGTCATGGTGAACGTTGACATGAGGCAATTCTCACATTTAGTCAACTGTTTTAAAGGTGCCGGTAATTCCAATTACAAGATTTTTCCGTTGAAGGGCGAGATTTGGGCGGTTTACAAAAACTGGAAATCAGGATGGAATGCGGTCAACTACGATAACTACAACTGCTGGGTGGTTGAGATTCTG
Organism: Pseudognaphalium luteoalbum; assembly: GCA_963422505.1. Lineage (NCBI taxonomy): Eukaryota > Viridiplantae > Streptophyta > Magnoliopsida > Asterales > Asteraceae > Pseudognaphalium > Pseudognaphalium luteoalbum. Next base: position 5,033,629 of record OY730193.1, on the reverse strand, counting down.
TCTGATTTTACTGATGGTGAGAAGATGATGGTGTCTAGATTAGTAGAAGTTAAGGGTTGTTTGACTTTTTTCCAACGGTTACAAGGCGAAGATGGGTTCGAAATGGTTCGAGGATTTTCAAGGAGAGATATGTTGTGTTTTTCGCACCGAATTCCAGCATTTCGAGTGCCTGGTATCGAAGGACACGGGATCCCAGAGAGTTCTTGGCATTTAGAACCAGTTGCTTTACCACCAAACAGTGGATAATAATCATCTAACGATAAAGGGTGTTTTAGGATTCATCTTAGATCAATTGTTGTTAAGTTTGGGTTGAATTGAACCCTGAATAATAATTCTAGGATTTGTACAAAAAAATGAGGAACGATAAGCTAGAACTAGAAAATTACATTTTTTAGCTATAAATATATGAACAAGTTGAAGAGTTTAAGAAATGGGTCAAAATTGCCACCTCTAATATTGTTCATTAAAACCTTAAGCAGAAAACAGCTATTTGTCTAAGGCACCAAACAAACAAACAAAAAGTTATATACTATGATTGTATCAATAAACAGTTACAGACAGAAACAATGTAAAATTGCAGGCCACACAACCATTAACACTGAAATGGTTCAAAGAAACGTGAAAGGGAATCAGAAGTTCGCTATAGAAATCTTTCATTACTGATATGCCCTCGGTCATAAGTCATAACTTATCAGCAATTTTCGTTAAGGCGTCTGAAATCTTGTTAAGAGCAGATACCAAACTGTCATTCCAGTCTTTTCTCTGTTCCCTATTCAACTGACAATTTGTGTTTTCTGCATCAAGTTTTGCATTCATCATGTTGGCATTCTTCTCAAGAACTTCAATTAATCGATCATCTAAGCTTTTGTCTTGACAATCATCTGTTGATACTCTTCTCCTCTTACATCCCTCTTGAGACATGCATTCTTCCCATGAAGGCAAGTTTGTTTGGTGTTCCTTTGAGGTGCCTGCTAGATGTTAGAGTATGTTAAGACCTCTTGAAAAAAATGATTTGGGAGTTTACAAGTATTTGAATACATTTTGAGCTACATATAATCCTTTAGGGACATGCTTTACCTTGGGTGTAATCATGGTGATATGGTTGATACCTCTTCTCTGTTAACACAAGCCACATTCTATCATTACTACTATGACAAATGAGTTAGGATCAAATAAGTACTCGAATATTAGTAAGAACTAATTCACCTGAGATAGGCACCGGGTCGGCGATCTTCTTTGTTAGATCACCATTAGATTTCTTATTTACGTCCTTCTCCTCCTCATCCTCCTCTACTTTATCTGAATCGGGAAAAAGACCATCATCTGATGTAGCACGTCGACCACTATCAAAAACTACATCCGCGTTCCCTTCATCCTCTAACTCCTCTTCTACAGCCACCATCGCCACCTCATTTTCATCTTTCACATCTGCACTGACCGTCACTAAAGCCAATTTATACGCTTCTTTAGTAACTGCTTTCCCATCCAAAACATCGTACACTTCCCTATCGAAAAATCCCGGCAATTTATTTTCTTTTCTTAAATCATTTCTCATCGACCAATAAGAGTCGCATTCTTGATTCACTTGTGATTCCCATGCCTGTATCTTTTTAAAATCACCTACCATATTACTCCATCTTTTCCTGCATTGAACCGGGCCTCGGTTAACAGCCCGTTGTTTACAATATGATGAAACCGAATCCCATTTTGGTTCAACTTGATCCGTCCCAAAAACTGAACTTGATCTCCGCCCCCTACGACCTCTATTCTCCGCTACTTTTTTACCTTCTATAAGTGTAAGTGTTTCTTGTCTTGTCCAACGAGGGTGTCGTGGTGACTTGCTCTTATCGTCAGCCACCTCTACCGGTAATGGTGGCGGTTGCTGCCCATCAATCACCACTTTGACTGGTGTACTACCACCATCGTTGTCACTCATTTCTGTTTCTGTTGCCATGAAACCATATAAGAGTTCTGAATACTTGCAGCCTAATTTGTGTAGGTTCTTATATAAGGTGCATTATATTATACGAGGTGTAATATGTGTAGCATTAAAGGATTTGGCCTGTAGCTTACTACGAGTAGTATACTACCCAAATAAGGGCAATACTTTCTTTGTTTTGGCATCAAATTAAATAGGGTGGTTTTATTTGCATATTGCATACTTAATTAAGCACTAATTGTATCTTTAAGGCATACATTGCCTTTATTTGTGTAAGACTTGATTCTTCAATATCTCATTTTCCCTTTGCTGTCTTATAGTTAAGGGAGTTAAAGATTTGGTTTTTACTTTTTAGGACAACATTTTTGGGTCAAGCATTGTGACTATAGTAAGCTTCAATTTCTTACATTTGTTGGTTATAGAGAAATGATGATAATTTTCTTATTATTTATACAACATTAAATGTAAAAATTACACAACATATGGAAAAATGATAAAATGATCTTTAAATTCAATGCTATTGATACATCCCTTGGGACCTTTTAAGGCCAAAGATTGTTGGTTCCTTTGCTGGCATGGATTATTTTGTTGGGTCATTTATTTTGTTCTTTATTTGCAAAATAATGATCATTCGTTACTTATTGACTTTACTTGGAATGAAGTGAGGTCATGAGGATATGTTTGTACAATGGCTCCAATTTATGGCAAATATGGAATACACAATTTCATATACCTAAAATATTTTGTTAAGTGAGTTTTTAATTCAACGACAACTAAACCCGATCACACAATAAAAATGCATACATTTTTAGTTTTTACATTCTCCAGGCATGATAACAGCGTGCATTAAGAGAAACGCACATCATCATATTTAAGAAAAATGACCGTCTTAGTCTTCAAAATTTTTAATATCCTTAAAACTATCCAATTATTGTGATATAGAACATCATTAAGGTCACGTGACGTGCACATTATGATACTTTATTAGATTGTTTGCATCAGAGTAAAAAAGATAGAACATGAAAACTCGATCTGTATATTCATTTATAAATATAAATATTACAGCCTTTTTCCTTCTTAAACAGATTATATATATTTTTAGTATATTATATATTAATCATATTATATGTTATTATATAAAAAAATTAATCATAAATCAAATTTATGCTACCTATGGTCTTTTTCGAAAAAGAAAAAGAAAATACCGGAGTAATAAATCTGATATGTCTTTCATTAGTCACAAGACATTTTTGGCGCGAAACAGAAGCATTTCAGAATTCATAAATAGAATAGAGCCTGTGTGTTGAAATTCTGAAAACCCTAGAAGAACCAAAAAATCACAAAAGGTAAAATTAAATGGATCCAATAACGATTGAACGCGGTTTCAACGGAAGCGATTATGAGAGAGAGGAAGACGAAGAAGCGACTAATCTTCTCAGAGATCGATTCCGTCTTTCCACTATTTCAATCGCAGAATCCGAAGGTACCATAGTATATATATTCATATACATATATATTGCTGAATTTCTCTTATTAATTAATTTATTTATATTCATGTTTTTGCTTGAATACATTTACAGCTAAACGAAATAGCATGGAAATTTCTCAATCTGTTATCGTTTGCATCTCCGATTTAGCCTTCAAGTATACTGGTACTGCTTCCTGATGAACACTTATTTTATTTGTTTTACCGAATATATTCGTTTGTAGTGGATGAATTAAGTTAATTGTGACTGTAGGTAATTTCGAAATTTGATAGTGTTTATGATGATTAAACTTAGGGTTTTGCTGGTGTTGGTGCTTCACAATGTTGATGTTTGTATTATGTGAATTAAAGTTGAACGGAATTCTATTATTTATCTATTTATTATTTTTTTAATATATAAATAATTGATACTCAATTTAAGCATTATAAACATGGACATTAATTAGGCAAAAAAAGTCATACGATTGTAGCGAACAAGTGAACAACCATATTTTGAACTATTGTGTTTGGTACTTTGTTTCTGAACAAAGATTGGATTTGCACTATACGAAAAGAAGGCAGTACAACTATAGAAAATAGCAATTAAAGAAGTTTAGTTGGCTCCATTATGCTAGTATGTTAGTTGCTTAGAGTTGAAGTGTTCAACACAATAGTTTGAAATAAACCCATCAAAATTAGTATTTTTGGAAGTCTAGAAGTTGCCCTTCTGCTGTTGTTGTAGTCTTTTGTGTCCTAAGGAAATACATTGTCAGTTCCAGCTCAAAAGTATGAACTGTTAATTATGGATGAATCGTCAAATTGTCTAGCTTGTCAACTGATGACCAGTATCTGCTGCCAAAAATCTTGTTAGGCTACATTTGTTGTGGCAACAACTACTAATCGAATATTTTACAATTCTTTTTTCTCCATAAATTGGTCGAAATGGCTCCCTTTATTTGATAGTTTGATCTGGTAATTCTATGATTAACGTGGTTGGCTTGAATGATACTTGATGAATGTTGGACCTGTTGGAGTCTTGGATAAATATGGGGCCATCTTTATACTTAACCATTTCATGGCCGTCATCATATACTTCGTCTTGATTGTTGCTCGGGAAGATTAACAAGTTCTGTTTTCTGTATTCCAGAACAGTTGGCAGAGGATCTTGAGCTGTTTGCACATCATGCTGGTAGAAAGTCTGTGAATATAAACGATGTCATTATATCTGGTATGCCTATTAATCCCTATTTAAAGTAGAGGAAACAATCTTGACCCATTTACTTTTACATGAGCTGGTTGTGGTTGTGTTATATATGGGTCAAATGGGTTAAGCTAAAAAGGAAATAGGTCAGTCGAATGGGTTGATAGTCATCCAAAATGTATTCAAACGTATAAAAATCTCCGCTTTATTGAATAATGTTAGCTCAATCTTGTAGTAATATAGTTCTTGTAATCGAATCTAGCACATTATTGCTAAATAAAGGTAAAATAAAAAGACAAAAAGGTGTTTCTGGGTGGGCCAACAAGCACTTTGTTTCGACCTGTTATCATTTTGCCACCTCTAACCTAAAGCCTTATCTGAGTTCTTTATCTCTATGGAACTCTCCATCTGAAGTTTGTTAGATGGATTTGTATATTTGGTTTCAGCACACAGGAACAAACATCTGGCTGATTCGTTGAGGTTATTTTCATACGATTTAAAATCAAAAGAGCCTCAGTCTGAGAAAAAGAGGAAGAAAAGTTCCAATAAGGAAGACAAAGCTCCCCCCTCGGTTCTTAACATCGATCCATAACTGCCCTACATTCTCAAATATTGGTATCTGAAAATAGTTTCTGTTAACATGAAATGCTCATCAGCTGGTGCTCAACTCCTATCAACTTCTTGTTTCCATGTCAATATGGATGGCTCTAAAAATTTCCCTAGAAGTAAATTTGGACTACAGTGGTTTTGTTGATGGTTTTAAAAAATACTATTCAAGTTATAGATTAAGAAATAGAAATTACAATAACATATCTACTTAAGTCAAATTATCTCTATCTCTCTGTTATCCCTTTATTACAAAAATTCATCACTTTAGCACACTAAACAAACAATCAGGGAGATTTTATGTGTCTTCCTGTTACATTTGATTGAAAAGATTACCCAGAAATTACATTTAAGTTACTTCATGTAAGTTGGTTGACAAATCAATTAATGTAGATAACCAGTTTGAAACACGAGAAAATGAATTATGAGATTAAAGCTTATGCAGTGGTAGGTAGTCTTTGTGGTGGTTATGTTTTGGGTACATTGTTTTTTTTCAATCGACTATTATAGAAACAGAAATGCCAGTAGTGAGGATGTCATTAACCTGTATCAACTGATATGACTGTTATCACCATATAAGCATGAACAATCAGAAATCTGCTCAATCAAACACGCAATTTGCCTCTTTGATGGTTACTAATGGCGATGGACATTCGGCATTAAAACGGATGTCAATGGTTTAGCCCTGATCCCATCTTCCTTTAATCACGAGTTACACAATTTAACTTACTCATTTTAACTGTGAGATAGGTAGATAGGGGCCGTCAGAGGCTCGGTTACCTTTTAAACGTAACTTACCTTCCATGTGATTAACATGAGATGTTTTAAGTTTTAACATGGCACATTAGGGTCGCTAGAAATCAACGTTTATGAACAAAACATACAAATACTGAAACTTTTCATTACATGGTAAAATTACTCATACTCGTAAATAATAATACTAATCCATAAATATAATAAATAATAAAAGTTTTTAAGACGTCCGAAAGTACAAAAATGCCCTTGCGGTGCCACCCAACTCCCAAGTCCATTCTCATTTCATCACGCATATATAAAGCCACCAGAATTACGCACATACGGCCTGACGTGGTTTACTTTTTACACACCAATAAATCAAAATCCAAATCAAAATAATATTAAAATCAAAACCGCCGCCGGCCGGAGGTTATGACGTCGAACGATTCCGGCGATGAGAAAACGGACAGAGAGGAACAGGAAGAAGCTTTAATAGCGTTAATCGAACACCGCGCTAAAGAAGTTGCTCATCTCCGTACACGTGTCACTTATTACCAATCAGAGGTTTCGTTACTCACTTCACTCGATCATTATCATTTCATCAAATTAATTTAGTTTTTAAGTTGAAGTTTTTTATTTTTCTTTGTTGCTTTGCCTTTGCGTGTTAAGGTAATTTTAATGGACTAAAATACAAATTGATGACGTATTAGGTTAAGTTGTAAATGTAGGCTGATTGTATATGAAAAATAGATGAAATGAGAGTTTAAATGACATCAGCATACTTTCTTGTTGAAATGCAGTTGCTATAATAAATTTATTGGTGATGTATGTAATCTCATTTGATTGAAACTTAGTTTAAGTTGGTGGATTTTTTTCATTGCTATGTGTTTGTTAAGTGTTGTACCGGTGCTTTACTTAACACAATTTAGACATATACTTAAGAATTGATGACATTTTCAGGGAAAAGTATCTCAATTATTCATTAGGCTGTAGGAGTTTATGTGTGTCTCGTATATTATATGTGTATAATATGTGTGCGTGGTCAATATTTTCGAAGAACTCAAGAAGTAGTTTTGTGTGTAAATATAGTTATTGTAATAAATACCCAACTTTACATACATATACATGTTAAATGGGAAAGAAAGGCTAATATCTTTTTGGAGAAGATATGCAGCTTGCGGAATCTGAAAAGAGATTAGAGGAAACACAACGTAAATTGGCACGACTTCGAAGTCGAGGGAATCCTGTATCATCTACAAAGTTCTCTCAGAATGGTGTGAAAGTGAAAGAAGAGAGGAGATCATGTAGTCCTGTAAAGATCAGTCAACATTCGTTACCTAACCACGGTGATAGAGGTAATGGGAACTCCTCAAAGAGCTACACACCAGATCATCCTAGAAATAAATTTGAGAGTAGGCCACAGCTTGTTATCCCTGCGGTGTATCCTAAATCATCTGAACTTATCAAGATGGATGAAACTGGCAATACATCAGTTCCAACATATAGTAAAGGGAGTGTGAAAGAAAAAGGAAATAGACCCCCGCCTAAACAGGAAGTTATAGAAACTCAATCCAGAGGGACAAAAAGGAAATTTGGTAATATTTGTTGCTTTCTTATATTGGTTTAGCATAGAGGTGGCAAGGTGTTTGGCAGGTTGGATAATCGGTCAAAACGGGTTCAAGTTAAAATGAGTTATATTATGGGTGGAAATGGACAGCTAGACTATGTCGAGTTAACCTGTAAACACTTCTTTGTCCAGTTTTTCAAGTTCACAAATTATTGATGCATTGATTATGTTCACTAAAAAATTTTACTACTATAATATCTACAATAATAACCTAAATCTTTGAAAATAATGTTTTTCAGAAGATTTTATGAATTAGAAGTAAACTTTGGACGACTTCCAAACAGTTTGGTCCATGTGTCCTGCTCTCCTTTTAACTATACTTTGACCCATTTTACCATTTTCACATCAAACACACCCAGATTGGCCTATTCTTAATGGATCGAAATTGCTCCTCTAGTTTAGCACTTTAGCCCATGAAACTATTTTTATGTCCATGAGTTCAGCGCATGAACTATTTCTATGTCCATGAGTTCAAGGTGCATGAATAATGTTTATGTCCATGAGTTCAAGAAGACTTGTATAGCAGTATCATTGTGCATACCTGTTATGTTATATTGGAGGCTTACATTTTGCAGCAATTGTCAATTTGCAGAGCAGCAAGAACATACAGATTTAATTCAGATGGTATGTAGTTCATCTTCACCACGCACAGTTAACTGCCACATATCCAACCATATTCCTTCCCAGCATAAGAGAAAGTTGAGAAGTCTTTCCTTGTGTCCTACAAATGATCAGCTTTTTGTAACTAGGTACTGTTAACTTTCCTTACAAAGGAATAAAGATAGTACTTTGGTGGTTGGATTTTTTTGTATCAGAGGTTTTTTTTTTATTAATTAATTTTAGTATTCATCTTTAAGTTTTCTAGCACTCTTTTAATGATCTGCTCAGCTATTTACTATGCGTCGACATGTTTTGCAGTGCTCTGGATGGACTTGTAAATCTATGGGAAATTCATGCTAGAGGGTATGTCACATATTATGCTTAAGTATCTCCGCCTATTTCACGTTGTTGGGTCATCTATTATTTTTGTGATGTATATTAGAATCAAAGCTAGCATTATGATCATGGATTATCCAAATTTACTGCTATATGTGATAATTTAATTTATTATTGCTATTATGAACTACCTAAATATTGATATGGGTGTGATTTGGAGGAAAGAACCACATGGTCTTTCAAGGGTATTCGCGTAATAAGCTCTACAATTTCCTCTACTCCGAATCTATTCAAATTAGCTCCAGCATATCAATCATTTAATTTCTTCTGGGGAGACATGTAGTTACAGTAGTTTATGCTTTTCTGGAACACTGGAAAATCATGTATTTCTTTTCTTTTATTACTTACTAATTTGATATCTATTTACAACTTTTATAGAGATCGATCAAGTGCAAGTCTTCTTAGTACAGCTGATTGTGCGTCTTCCAAGCAGAGAAGATGGCCAGAAGATATAACTTGGCATCCACATGGAGGCAGTGTGTTCACTGTCTACAGTGCTGATGGTGGCGACTCTCAGATAGCAGTACTTAACCTGAATAAAGGGAAAGAGGTAATAGTCATGTGATTATTGCAAGTACAAAGTGGCAAGATGGGTGGGCCAGACAAGTTGGGTAACAAGCAAACACAAGTTCTGGATGAAACGGGGCATCTTTTGGTGCGAGCCAAAACAACAAGGGGTCAGCTTGACCACAAACTTCTTGTTCGTCAACTTCCATTATCAATCTTCATGTAAATAACAATTACAAAAACAGTACTGTTACAATAATCCTCTAAATTATGGCTAGAACAGTTTTCGAGGTTGTATGAACAAAAAGTAGATATTGGGTGCTTTAACCTGTTCCACCCATTTGATTGGATCTTCTTTTAGAGTTTATGCTAATTAATTTGATTTGACCCATTTGAGATACAACACAACTTATATTGACCCATCTGTAGTGAACGACTTGAAATCGTCACATATGATTGCAAGCAATGGTTATATATGACTTTTTCTGCTTGTATTCAAGATGGCAACTAATTTTATTTCAATAATTGCATCTACACTACAGAAAAAGCGTGTAACTTTCCTAGAAGATAAACCGCATGTTAAAGGTATTATCAACAACATAGCATTCATGCCATGGGAAGACATTTGTTTTGTTACTGGTGGAAGTGATCATGCTGTTGTTCATTGGACTGAGAAACATGGGGAGGATTCTTGGAAACCTAAAGTGTTGCACAGAAGCATGCATTCTTCAGCTGTCATGGGAGTTGCTGGGATGCCACAAAAGCAGATGGTGGTATCTGTCGGTACAGATAAGAGGATTATTGGATTTGATTTACAAACTGGAAGAGCCGATTACAAACATCAGATTGAAAGCAAGTGTTTGAGTGTTCTACCGAATCCATGTGACTTCAATCTCTTTATGGTTCAGACCAGGTAAACATCTAATTGTCACATTACACTATTAGTTCTGAGGTTTAGACCTTACCTTTATGTGAAGATCTCAAATAAAAGAAATCGGGACAAACATGTTGAAAGTAATCCAAAATGTAAACTAATTTATAGAACCTCTTGAGTTGCTGATTACTTAAAGTCTGTGTTATTATCATATTGAGATAGTCTTGTACTAAGTTTTAAGTTTTAAAACATTCCTTTTTTATAGTTTTTTTGACGAATGAAATTGTATATGTCGGTTGGCCCGACCCTTACCTAAAATTACCTGTCATGTATAGAGTATAATATTCAATTTTCTGATATATCCTCAAAATTTTCATTAGATTTATAGAGAACTGCATAAGCAAGATTCCTGCTTTTGTGGATAAGCACACATTGTTATATGCATATCTGAAGTCTGAATATATGAATTACATCTGTCACAAGTTTTAGCATGTCAATACGAAGGTTCTTTAACTCACAAATTATATTGATATCTTCGCAATTTTTTATGTATCATTTACAGTACTCCACAGAGGCAACTTCGGCTATTTGACATCAGATTAAGGCGAACAGAAATCCATGAATTCGGTTGGAAGCAAGAAAGCAGTGAGTCTCAATCAGCCTTGATCAACCAGGCATGGTCCCCAGATGGTTTCTACTTGACCTCTGGTTCAGCAGACCCGATGTTTCACATCTTTGACATCAGGTTTAACGCCAGCAAACCTTCACAGTCCATTAAAGCTCACCAAAAACGCGTATTTAAAGCCGCTTGGCACCACTCTCTCCCTCTCCTCATTTCCATATCCTCTGATCTCAACGTTGGTTTGCACAAAATCACATAAAAACCAAAACTTGACACGCCATGTTCATTCCACTTTCACAATGGAATTTTTGCCTACTACAAACTGCTCAGTTTTCTAGTCTTCTAATGATCTCATCTTTGCTTAGATGATTGTTGGGACCTTTTTGAGTATATACACTTGTTGCCGGAAGTCTCATTTTGTAATGGTTTCAACTGCGGAAAAGCGATACATTTACATGTGATGTCCGAGTTTAGTAGACTGGCATGATTTTGTCATCCGACGAGGTAAAAGTTTATTGCTTGTGCTAAATGACCTTGTTAATTAATGCAAGTGTGACCGTTGTGGCAACAGCAAATGGTTGAAGTTTTTGGTTCTCCTTTTTGGTGCAAATCCTGTCTGTTTAAAGTTCTTAAAGATGTGGTGATTTGATCCATGTAATGCACCTTAATGGCAATTATATAATTTATCAAACTTTAGACTTGTATGCATCGAATGAGCAGATAGTAGCTGATTGGTAAGATTTTCAGGATTCAAACAGCCAGTGAAGTGCATGCATCTTTCGTCCATGTTCGATGTGAACACCAAAATTTGGTGTAATTGTTTCACCAAATTCTACAGCAAATTTGATGGAACATTATTCACCACACTTGCTGTATTTTTTCGATACATGTGTTTTATATATACTCTGAAAAGTTCATTATTGAATTTGTAAAAATTACATCATTTCATAGAAACATGGATTTAATCGAAAACCATTAAAAGTCATATATACCACTTATTATAAACATGAAATCGGGACATATATATGTACGTGTGAGTCAGTGGTCCAATGAAGGAAGGCAACAAAGTAAGGAATAACGGCAAAGAAAGCAGGCCGAGAGCGTTAACGTGTTGCGTCCTAAGTTTTCTATCTTTGACTATTTGGCTTTTGGTTTTCAAGGATATCGCATTTGAATTTTGAAAAAGGGCTGACATGTATTATGCGAAATATAATAATGACACGTATACCTAAAAGAGCTTTTTGAATTTAAGGATGCTATAAGAGCATCTCTAATTGTGATCCATGAAAAGCCCATAGTATTGTCATATCAGTTTTCTATAAACCATTAATATTTATAAACTTCACCAAGTTTATGATTTTTGTTATTTAATAATTAACTTATTTAATATACACACTTGCGGTTAAAGCATTTTTTGAGTTTTATATATTAATTTGAAAAGTTTAAAGTGAATAATGAAGTTCACATTCTCTTTCTCTCTCCGTCCATCTCTATAGACATTCACTATTTCCTATAAACTTTGATGCTATGGACTTGAAAGTGGTCCATAAAACCACTATTAGAGATGATCTAACTTATTATTGTTAATGCATAAGAATATAAGATTATGGTATTCATTTCCTGTCTTCAATCCGAAATGAGCTAGATCTTTTTTCTAAGGCATCTAAAAAAAATAACCCTTGATGCATAACACTATGTCAATTTTTAAACCAAATTTTACAAATCAACGGGTATTGCGTTCGGTGACATAGCTTATTGAAGCTTAAACTTACTTTTTAATAAAATCAAATTTTAATCATTATTTCTTTGAATAACAAAAAATTTAAAAGTTTATTGCAGAAGAAAAACTCTAAATACTAAAGTAAGTTTACCTTCAGAATGCGCCTACAATGCTACAATCTATGTAAATTAAAAATGGTAGAGGAACCTAGGAGAAGGCCTCTTAGGAACAGAAGTGAGGAGAAAACAATTGTTCAATAAAATTTGCCACATGTCATTACAATTTATCATTTTACTCAACTCCCTCAAATTTTATAATATTATAAACCCCATCGTCTTACTTTTCATATTTCATCAACCTTTTAATTTACAATTTATATTCTCTCTCTACAACATTTTCTCTAACTTCTCTTTACAATTTTCACATTTTCTCCACAAAACTGACCACCACTATCTCTACCAACATTCTATGGTTCTACCACCACAAATGACCATCACCGTTGGTGAACCGACCTCCATCGAACATAACCAACATCCACCCTCTTCTTCCTATCTACTCCATTTCCTTCATCTCCCACAGCTACGTCGCCGCCGCACCACCACCGTCATCATATAGTCTACCAAAATATGATGTTGATTTAATAGGGAATATATTTAAAAATGTATATAAGAAAAGGTAGACATGAAAATATAGATCTACATCTAAATCTAAATGTAGATATGGAAAGATCTATTGCATTTTACAATACACAGTAGCATAAAATGCAGTAGCTATAAGACGTAGTTAGTTTGATGCATTTTACATTTTTTTACATAGTAATTTTTTTTTATAGTTAATTCAACTTTATGTTTACACTACTGTATTTTACTTTCAACTCATGTGAACTATGATGTATTTTACTTTCATATGTTGAAAAAATAATTATAAATAAACAAAAAATAAGCTCTACTGCATTTTATACTACTAGATTTTACAATAATGCATTTTACATTCATATATCATAAAAAAATATAAGTAAAAAAGAAAAACTTACTGCATTTTACGCTACTGCATTTTACGTTCCTATCGTCGGAATCCGGCAATCGATCGACGACTAGCGGTGGCAGGCGGTGGCAGAAGGTGGTAGGTAGTGGTGGAGATGAAAAATCTGAATGAGGAGTAGATATATAATATTAAAAGCGTTAAGAGATATAAATGAAATATTATAGTGACACGTGACGTATTTTCATTAGTCAATTTTTTTCTCCTAACTTTTCCTTGTAGGAGGCATTCTCCTCAAAACTTCATCCATTAGAAATACCTAAATATTTATCTATGTTTTATGTTTTAAATTTTATTTGTATATTAATATCTTTTTGTATAGTCTTTTTGCTGAACTAGTTTGTTATAAATAAAAGAAAAGGGTTTTGCAAAATGAAACTCTAAGGACTTTCATTAACGTGCATACCTTATTTGTATTTAAAAATAGAATTCAAGATCACCTAAATTCAAAGGAGAAGTAGAGAGTTAGTTATTAGTTTATTACAACTCTTAAAACATGTTCCAAAAGTTTTGAAAGAGTTCTAAGAGTTTTATTTAGCAAAATACAAAAGAAATTGTTGTATAAAACACACTTACACACCCAGAGTCATAAGTAAACGAGCACAGCCGAATTGCTTGACTCTTTCAAGTCTTGTTATTCACACGTACACAACCAACCTTATACTCATCAAGTAGATATACGTCGTACCCTTTGCGTTTCCCAGAGAATGATCGACGACTTTGATTAATTCGTATTAATAATTCATAAAAATAGTAATAATCGTAACAATACATACACAATTCAACGCACGTACAATGATGAAAGTTGGTGGTGGTGGTGGGCGGTGGTGGTCGTCGGCGCCTTTTGAAAATGAGAAATCGGATCGAAGTCTCAGACATGTTTAGCTTCTCAGGGAAGTCATCTTATTATCTTATTTTATTTATTTCTTCTTTCTTTTCTTTCGGTCTTTGTTTATTTTATTCTTTGTTGAACAAGTTAATTAGTGCTTTTGTTAGCATTTATTAACTTTGATTTTTTGCATTTGATACGACGTACACTCGAACTTTCATTTTATAATAATAATAATAATAATTTTAAAGTTTAATTATATAACGAAATTTTGAGTGTAAGTAACACATGTAATTACCTTTGTATAGCATTTTCCTTATTTATTTCAATAATAACTTGAATCTGTTTAGGATATCAAAGAATATATAAAAGAAACTATTTCCATGCATGCATCCTCTACTTAATTAGTCCTCTTAATCTAGCCGGAAAGTACTTTATACCTTTATAATCAAAATATAAAATAAGTTTGTTGCTTCGTTATGTATTAAACTTTATGCTTTTTACAATTGTATAAGTCGAATTTTAAAAACTTCTGTTGTATGTATTGAAATTATAAATATGTTATATGTAATGTAATTTTTTTTTTTGGATAGACCTGAATAGGAATATTTCCTCATTTGGCCTTACCCAAAAAATATATAATACATACAATAGAGTATATTTACAAGTTCACTATATACAATAGAACAAATGAAAATGTATCGCATACAATAATAAAAAGTGTAAAGTTTAATACATAATGAAACCATAAACCCTAAAAAATTAACCATCTTAACTTCACACAAAAAAATTTAAACTTAATCTCTATCTTCAATGATCATGAAACGTACATAATCTATTCGAACATACATAAACTATTACCTAGCAAAAAGGTGTAAATTTGCGGTACCACTCTGATCCCGTGTGACTTTGACACCCCTCATGACAAAATTTAAACCCCTAACATCTAGAAAGTCAAGAGTTCACCTTACCATTTAGATAAGTGGTATACTTAAACTATTACACATAAACTATTACATCATTTTTCACATATATACTATACTGACAATATGTACACACGGTATTATATTATACTATTATATATTAATGCAGTAATACTATATATGTGATTAATTAAGAAGATAATTAGACAGGCACGTACGTACTTTCGAGCTCATTTCAGTTTAATTGGATCCCTAGCACGTACGTGTCACATCACAAATAGACTCATAGCTAGCGACTACGTAAAGCTAGCTAGCTAGCTCTGATGATCAGTCAACACGGGTGTGCAATATTCATTCTAGATGAAGACGACCGAGCTGATCGATCAATCCAGAGAGTAAGTACGTGTGTTAATTAATACAGTATATTGCTTTCATATTCAACCCATAAAACTATACAATATATAACTACGTAGCAGTGTATAGCACTTACAAACAACCTACATATATACTTCAACGAATGTAAGATGTTATACAGTTTTCATTTATATGATATATATATCGTTCTTAATGTTGCTATATATATTGTGCTTAAAGGTCGAGGATTGTATGACATCAGTTGATAAAATGCAAAATTGCCCGGTAAAATATTTACTTATTAGTTTTGAATATCATATCGATCTCATGGTGTTCGATCGAGGAGTGTTTGCCCCACAATATATCCACCGGATATCGATCGATCGATCTTTGGGTTTCATCTCAAATACAACGTATGTATGCGTACATATACTTGTCAAAACAATATAGAAACGGATCGTTTAATCCATTACTTAATCAACTAATGATACAGTGTTCACATAATTAACACAACAAATGATATCGGAAATAGCACCTATACATGTTTAATGCTGAAACACTTTTGAAACTTGTCACAGATTAACATTGTACAAGACTACAAGGTGTATCCGTATTGAAACAAAAAAAAAAAAGAGAGGCATTTACAATCATATTGTGACATGGCATGCATCGACAATATATATATTTTTTAAAGTGATGATGAAAATCATTGATGGAACCAGAATTAATGTATTCATATATAAGAACAACGGGATAAATAAATAAAGTTACTCAAAATCAAAACATACGCGTTAGTCGTTTAAATGGAAATATGCAAAAGTTTTATCATTTCAGGCTCAAATCTATCATCCTCTATACGCTAGAGAACTTCGAACAACATGATCAAGTTATACTATTAATCTCTTGATTGATTTGTTGGATCAAAATCTTGCCAATAATGTGATGAACTTCCCATATCCGTTGAAGACGAACTAGTAACATTGGTCTCCGATGTTGACACCCCTTGTTCGCTAGTACCACGAAGTAAGTGCGTATAATCTAGAAGATTCGGATACGAGCTTTGAGATGGAGGTCGAATCATCTGAGGGAAGTAGTCGGAACTTGATACAAAACTAGGCGAGACTTGTAATTGTGGACGATTGATATAATAACCTAATTCAACCCTCCCTTGAACTCTTTCAGGGAAATTGAGTTTTGCTTTGGTTCCCTTAAACCTAAGAGCCGCCTCATCGTATGCAAGTGCTGCTGCCTCAGCTGTCTCGAATGTCCCTAGCCATACTCTTGCCGCCTTTTGTGGATCACGTATTTCGGCTGCCCATTTTCCCCAAGGTCTTTGCCTCACTCCTCTATAATGTCTCCTTCGTTGGTTCCCTTCGTTATTATAAACACAGTTATTTTGATTTTAATAACAAGAAACTTAATTAAGAGAATGATCAAATATTCGCTTATCAACTACAAATTAAAATGTATAGATCGATCCTAAAGATGAATAACATTTAAGAGATCTTAAAAATAGCTTTTCATAACAATTAGTTAGCTAACTACACAATGTAATCTTTAATTAATAAGGGTTTCGATACTCGAGATACATACATTATATCATATATACTAGCTAGCTAATATTACATGATGTATTAGCATTCTTAAAGGGGTTTTTAGTACATTTAGTGATTTATTACATAAATTAACATGAAGTACATACTTAATTATACATGTAGAAGAAAAATGAATAATTAAAGACAATAATAAATAAAGTAAATATACAGAACCATAATCAATCTATAATATTCTGTGCCCATATATATCATCCATTGGGTTAGCTAGAACGTACGTCGTCCCTAGCTATATTAAAAAGGTTAAATGGCTGGTTAAATAATCACACAAAGTGTCACATAATGGCTAGCTAATTAAACGAGCTCGTGAAAATGATTCGAAAAATGTCACAAGTATTAAGAATTAGGGTTAATTGTACTTACAGCAATGAATTACTGGTAGTATATATGAAGATGGAGACTAGCTAGCGCACGTAGATTGTCTTACCAGGTGGCTCTTGACTGTGTGGTTGTTGATTAGGGTTAGCAGAAGTGGACAAAGGGAAATCAGTGCCACGAGCAGCTGCGGCGGAGTTGGTGGTGGTTCCGATGACCTGAGAAAGAGCGGAGACGATGGCAGACATATCTTGTTGGGATCGAGGGGATGAGTAAAGTGGGAACATGTGATCATCATCATCGTCATCATCTTCTTGTTGGTGTTGGTGTTGGTGTTGATCTTGAGCTAGTTTAATGTCGTCCTCCGACGTCGTTTCATCGGCCGGAAGGGTCCTCTTCCCATGTCTCCGGTGATGATCCACTTTGACCAATTAGCTGTGTTCCCACTTCACAAGTTGATACTCGATCGCAAGTATTTAGAGAGAGATAGAATGTGTGTGTGTTGTAGATGTAGGGTTTTTGGCAACAATTTATAGTCTTATTAGTGAGAGAGCATAAATTATACTCCGTATATTATTTATTTCTCTATGCAACTTTATTGTCTCCAAGGTAACTTATTTTCTTTCGGTTAATCAATATAATTAGGATTTGTTAGCGGAGGCAGTACTAATTAAAGCATGTCATTAGTCAAGTATATGCACTAATTAATAATTTACCGTCAAGTAAAAATAAAAGGGTCAGCATAAATTCAAGAACACATAACGTTTGTTATGATCTTATATACAATTGTTAATGCATATTAACGAAAGTCCGAAGAGCTCTATAACGGTCATGGCATCTACGACTTTTTTTAAAAAAATGTAGGCTTGTTATCATTTTTCCAATTGATTAAAAAAGCGTATGCTTGTTATCAGTTTTCTCATTGATTTTTACCCTTGTATTTCTATATCGAGCCGTTTATCTTCGAGTACGATGGATTTCAAAGTATCGTTACACCATAAATTAAACAGATGTTTATTTCTTTCACTATTCTTCAAAATTTCTATGTATATATATCTCTCTCTTATTGTTAAACATGTTTTTAAGTTGTTTTGATATCAAAGTCGATCATAAATCATTTTATATATAACTGATTAACTGTTTGTATTAAATAACCTTTGATTGATTTATATGATCAATTCTCCTGGGACGTGCTAATGCTTTACTTAAAAAAGTTGCGTCGCTTAATTTATTATTTTGTTACTCCTCACGGATTTCAAAAACTTTCTCTAAATAAGTACATGTGGTCTATATGTATCAGACTTATTATCCATAAATTAATAGGTTCTACAATTTCATTTGGCATGTGAAATGCGTTAAGCTAAATTTTAAGTGCACAAATACAAAATTATCTTATACGGAGTATGTAATAAAAATAAAATTTTCTTGATTAAGAGCCCTCGTTCTCGTTATTCGCGATATCGTGCATAGTTATTTGTTACATCAGCACGACTAACTCATTAACACTCACAACTGCCCTAATAATCGACGTTCTACCATTATCCCACATTTTTATATCTAAAAATCAAAACACTACAAATTAATAGAAGAAGACCCACTTTTTCCACCATATGACGAGACTGTTGTCCGTGTCATGCATAACTCTCGGCTTGGTTGGCTAGTCATTCGGCAGTTCACACCCCGTAGCACGGTCATGGTGAGCTTGATGACAAGCCCCAGGACAAACCTACGACCGAAATACGAGTGCTCTAAGTTTGTGATGAAATTAATAGCGGTTCTTTTTTTTTTGTTTAATTCTTCCTTTTCTCATGTTTAATTTCCTTTCTCATTGAATTAAGTAGCTTTAAATGAAGTTAACACAATAAATTAAACTTTTAAGAGACTTAAAGTGGGGTTTGGCCGACCTAAACCTAGTTTAAATTCATTTTACTGTTTTCTTGTTAATTTGTTCCAATATTATATATATTCATAGAGGCCATATAATATATACCCACATATATAGAAGTATAGAACGATTAAATTAAACTGGGAACCAACCAAACTCAATTCGGTTAATAATGTACGTCTTGTCAATTTGATGATACACACATAGCATATGCACACTTGTCAAATAATTAAATATGTAAATATATTTTTGTCTATATTTTAGAAAATGAAGGAATTAAAAGATACATGGAACGATTTTTAATATAAATAGGGTGGGAATTGTGAAGGTCACTTTCAAAATATTTGCCGCTTGCAATATTCCACGTAAGTCTAGGTAATTAGTTGAACATTGATGTTCTTCATACTAATGTATAAAACATGTAATTATATACTCCTATCTTACCATTGATCTCTATTCTCTAGCTAATTGTTACATTAACCGGTAAGCTTCTATTACAATTATGTTGTTAATAAGTATTCGTCGTTAAGGAAAAACTAATTTAGAGTACTCATACGTGTTTCATTATCATTAGTTTTTATATAAGAAGAACCCTTTTACTCATAGGTGACACATTATAGCTTTAGAAGATGACATGTATATTCAATTTAAATATTTAACTAATTTTTCTTATGTTTTATTATTACACTCTTAATCATATTCTACAATATCTTAAAACTTAATTAACCTTAATAATACATTAATACAAGTCTGAATCATCTTAATACTATCTTTAGAATATGTCATGTGTACACAATAATGTGTATTTAACTTTTCTAATGTTTTATTATATCTTTCTAGATCATATTTTATATTTTAAACTTGAGCTTTACCGAACATTATTATACATCTTAATCTTAATATAATACATTTAAGAAATGGCATGCATGTGTACATGGTTATGTATACCTAAGTTTTCTAATGTTTCATTATATATTTATTCTTAATCATCTTTTTTTTTATCTTAAACTTAAGCTTAACCTAATTTTTCGAATTGATTTAGACAACATACCTTCTTACGTTATTTGTATAGTTAAGAATGTGACTATGTGAGCCCATAAGAATTTTCTAGATGACAACTTATTTATTGAAAAGTTTTCTCATATTGCTTAGCTACTAATATCTTCTAAACATATATGTATACATGTACTTTCTAATTTCATTCACATGATCAGGGTACACACTTGTCACATTTTCAAGAGAAATGATATTGACAATCTGACCTAAGGACCGTCATTAAGTAATATTTGAGAATAATTATTAATTTTAAAGTTGCCTTTATTATCTAAAATCATAACTAATACATCATATCACATATAAATGACATGTTTCAGTAAATTAAATACAAAACCTTACATTACATACGCTATCACGAGTGTATTCGTGAGCCATGCTTAACACGGCCTTGAATTTTCCTAGTGTTGTTAATTCATAACAAACAATTATACAAATGTACAGTAGTAGCTTAACATCATGAAATGAAAGCACTCAATAGAAGAAGAAAAAAACTGATTAAAGCCTTAATCATGACAGGAAAATTAAATATAAAAAGTTAAGGGGCTAGAATGCATATACATTGAATGAGTTAGAATCTAACACATTGAATATGTTTAGAAAGTAATTTTTGTGTTAATGTGATGACTATGTTTCATATAAAACTTTTATTTTATTTAGCTTTTATTTGTATTTTTTCCCCTTTCGTGTGCATCTTTTCTGTAACGTTTTGACTTTAGGGTTAATTAAACTCCTTTTTGCACCAAAAATGTTTATACATGAAATTAAAATTAAAAAATGATTTGGAAGAATACTTCCTTTACAAACATTCTTTTATATTACTTGGGCTAAGAAGAGGGTCCAAGTTTAAAAAGCCAAGGCTTATGAGGGCCCATTGCACTTTTCCCCAAATTATCATCGGCCTAACATAATAAGTGATACACATTTTTTGACATTCTTTCAAAGTGTATAAAATATAGGTTTTTCTTGTCTTTCAAGGAGCAAACATATGTATTATTGGTTTGCACATGATTTTGGTCGTCCAAGTCAACATTATGTTAGTATACAATATTTGTGTACATGTTTGAACATGATTATTACATCTCAATGATCATGTTAAATTAATTTGAATGATGAAGTGGAAGAAGAGTAAATTAAGATGAAAGTATGTAGTACTTTTTTATTGATTTGATATGGAATGTAACCTAACAAGAGCACATGAGACGTACTATTCATAACTTTTGTGTGTGTAATAACTAAAGTAAGGAGACATGAACCCTAAATTTAGGAATTTAAGTCTAATCTTGACAAACATGTTTATATCTTGATTACTTTTTTGTAGATGATCACCTGATGAAAGAAATCGAACACTTTATCTAGGTTGAAGACTTGAAGGATATATGTTATATGGGAAAAAGAAGTCTTAAAGTCGTGTTTTACGATTGTAAATTGTTTTGAAACATAATGTATAGCCATGACTAAGGTTGCGTTTGGCAAAACAGAATGGTTTAGCGCTGAATGATTCGATAATCTGAATAGTTCAAAGGTTCTGAATCAAAACAATAAAAAAAAAATGTTTGATACACGTTCTGAATGAATGATCTAGACTATGAAAAATTACTATTTTGTTCAATGGAATGACTGCTGCTGAACGAAGTGCTCTGTCGTTCAGAGTTTAAGTTTACAACAAACACACTGAATGCTGACCGATTCAGCATTCAACTCTAACGAAGTGCTCTGTCGTTCAGAGTTTAATTTTACAACAAACACACTGAATGCTGACCGATTCAGCATTCAACTCTGAATGGCACAATTCAGTGGCAATCAAACACACCCTAAAACAGCTAGACCTGTGACATGTATAATCAGAAGTATAAGTATGAAATAATGAAGATCAAAGCTACAACCCGTGGTACAAAGACTAAGAATTACTTTGAATAAAACAGTGTCAGGACGAATCTAAAAAGTGTTACTTGTTATCAGACTTGGTTATGATCGAATGTTAATAGGAAGTTGTTTCTGATAACTTTCTACTTTCCAGGACTTTTTATCATTCTAATTCTTATAATGCCTGCACCAATATTGGCTTTAAGGATGCTTCGATTTCAAGCTGCTATCTATTCAAAGGCATGCTACCATATTTATTGACTAAATTGGTATTTTATGTATTAACTTAAATAGATAAATACTTCAGGATAACCCAATCCTGCCACTAGTAAACCGCAGGCTTGAGTTGTTTCAAGTCTGGATACAAAACCTAAGGTTAGTCACTTATTCCAGGAAAGGTTAATAACATCACACTCATATTTGAAGAAGTTATATAAATAAAAAAAGTATATATGAATTCAACTAAGAAAGGGATTACATTCAAATACAAACACAAAAAAAAACCTTGTTATGTAATATTACAAAACAAATGTAAAATCAATCAAAAGTATTAACACAAAATTCTTCTATTGCAAGTGGCTAACACAAATTCACAGGAGCACACTGTCAACAAGCTATGGCTTGGAATCGTGCTCAAAAGGTCTGATCCATGTACACAAATTTGTGTCAAATTTTGGGTCACACGTCACCGATGTCCTCCATGTCATCTTTTGTATCTCCATGATCTGTTCTGATTTGGTGGAGAAGGGCCCATCAAAGTTGTTCAGATCACGATGATACAAAAATAAGACATGAAATAAGAAACATTACGAGACATGATAGTAATATCAAAGATTGTACAAAGAATATGACAGGAAATGTTGGTTTTACTATGTTGTTGATGATTGCGTTTTTGGTTGAATGCCATTGTTTCTCATGTAGGTTAAGAATTGTGAAGGTAGTTCTGCCAAAAGCGATTGGACAACCGACATTTCTTCACCTGCAAATGAAGAAAACCCTAACATTTAGGCAAACTATGACAATGTGCCGGTACCATTAAAGCTTAGGAAATGCAGTTATGGGGTTTAGTAGTACTTAGTCCAGTGTATAGTGGAAGAGACTACTTATTAAGTTATTAGATCTATAAGGAATTGTTTAATACTCAGAATATATAGTAGTGGACTAGTGGCCGTTGAGGCGTTCATACAGACACATAATGTGCTTAATAGATGTGCACTAAATATATATAGGTTGATGTACCAACAGGCCTTTGGCCAAGTGATACCCAAGGTGTGGATAAGGTCCCCCTCTACCAAGTAGTTGAGGTCTGAGGGTTCAAGTCCCCATTACGTAGGGTGTGGATTTTGTTGGTAAAAAATGACACTGATTTACCTTGTACATCCCTGAATGGAACAAACTGCACTATATCACGTGATGCAACACGCCCGGTTGCACTTTTAAGTTTCTCGCCTTTATCTGCATCCAAAATCTGCATATGCAAAAAATGAACACATATCGATTAACTTAGTCCAACGCTTTGCTATAAAACTCATGGTGGGCTATGGCATGCAAGAAAGGTACGGAAATAACTTTAGTACCTCCATCTCCTTAAAGTCGGCTCCACCAACACCGACAATGAGGATTGACAGAGGCAGATCAGATGCCTTCACAAGGGCATCCATTGTTTCCTGTAGATCCGTTATCACTCCGTCCTGTGGTATAGCCATTGAAGTCAGCAATATATGATATAGGATTACAAGGGTCTTCTTAAAAGCTCTTATCAGTAGAGGTGGCAAAGGGGTGGGCCTGGTTTAAACCTTTAGTAATGGGTCAAAATGGAAGTTGACCTGAAACTCTGGAAGGCTGAAACCTTTTGTCCAAACTTTTTAACAAATACACTTAGCATGACTTGACTCATTTGACACCACGACCACTGGACCCGTTTCCTAGCTGTTTTATAATAATTATTATAATTATTTTACACATTTGACCCGTTAGACAAATAATTTAGGCTGAAGCATTCAGAAGTATATGGGTCAAAATTGACACCTCTACTATCGTACCTTTAAGAAAAAACGATTACCTTTTTCAAAGCTAGTGAAAAGAATGATGCATACCGTGATGATTAACAAAACATAATACTTGTGTTCATTAGCTGCCACCGATTGGCTGGCTATCGATGCTGCACAGGTAATTACAGGTCCAAACAGGGTTGGCCCTGCAAGTGACACATTAGAAAGGGCCTGTTCGTATGCCGTCATGATACCTTGGATACCTGCAACCTGGCAGTAGTGACACAATCGAATATTTATGCTTGCAACAGAAACAATGACTGACAATTAATTCAATGTGTCCCAATTCTCATTTTTCTAAAAATTTATTTTGTGGTTATAAGGAAATTTAAAAGGATAGATTCATGATTCATAAAAAAATCTTAAACAATTTGCACATTAAAAGAATCACCGTTGGATTTGTGCCACTGCTTCCGTTTAGGTTGAAACAATGACTGACAGGTCCGTCAATTGGCCGTGCTCCAAAGCCCCATGCCGGAAACTGCTTATCATGATCATAAAACTGCAGTACGTCTCCAACATCTTGTATTGCCTAAAACAGGCAAACGCCATTAGCATCTCTTATAGTACTTTATTAATTTATTAATTAAAATAAATAAACAAAATTGCTTCTCACTTTCTGATATGCATTTTGACGTCCAGAATAGTCAATATAATGCAACGAATCTTGCAGGCGAGGATTTCCATTTGAAGCTGGATATGGAATTTACATGAAGTGGCATAAGTCCTTGCCCAAGTGCAAAATTCAAGCAATGCCAGAGTATTTGAAGTAAATACATATAATAGATCTTAATAGTAATAAAGAAGAAACAGAAGAAACGAAATGGTCAAGAGAAATAGATGACAAGTGACTATAACCTACCCCTCCATGCAAAAGGAAAAAAAGTGGCATTGAGTTTAATTCTACTATAGTCAATGAATATGTTTACCAACATTAGTAATTATATGACCCAAAACTAAAAGCTACTCCGTGTAAATCTTGTGTAGCAACTAGAGGCCACAAGTTCAGCCCACTAGCTTATGAATGTGTCAGATTTGGTATTGGGTCATGAAGAAAAAAAAGAAAGATTTGGTGGTGCTTTATCTCAAATGAGTCAAATAAAAAAATAACATAGGTAAAACCGTAAAAGGGGAGTGGTTGAAATGGGTCAGGTTGGCAAGGTTGTAAAAGTCGCTAGTCGTGAACTAGTTATTCAGGACCTTGTAGGGAGTAATCGGCCAAGTGACTTTTTGACATTTAATAATAAATTTCAAAAATCACATTTGTAAATATAGATGAGAACCAGAACCATAAACATAATTAAACATAGTCACATAGACCTTAGCATAATTGTCTAGAAACATAAACATACTCATTCAATTGTTCGAATTATATATGTGTGGCTTCTCAAATGTTTGTTTGTAACGAAAAAAACAAAGGCCCAACAAATGTGTTCCAATACCCTAATTTTAATTCATTAAAAAAATCTTGACCAACTTTGACTTTAACCAATTATGACCAAAAAATCCGACTTTGACCATCGACCGGCGTTGACTTTTGTTGACCGGCTTTCTAGACCGGCTTAAGCCTAGTGGAGTCGGACTACACCCAAATACCGAGGCCGACTTTGGCAACATTGCAAATTGTTTAAAGTCGTCCAGAGTTCATTTTTTATAATAGTTAACACAATTATTATATATAAAATCTTTCAAAACTTATTATATATAGAAGTCTGTAGGGATTAGTACCTGAAAATGCAACTAACTTGTACCCGATATCTATTGTGTGTATCCAACTTACCTTACGTATGATATTTTTAATGCATCAAACTTTCAAAAAAGGGTGTTTTAATGTAACTTGCTGACGTGTCAAACTCTCCGAATGCCACATGTCACAATAAACAAGCGACACATAAGCAAGTTACATTAAAACACCTTTTTTTGAAAATTTGATGCATTAAAAATAGCATACGTAAGTTGGGTACACACAATAGATATCGGGTACACGTTAGTTGCATTTCTAGGTACTAATCCCAAGTCTTTATACTATTAAGTAAATTATTTAATCCCAAGTCTTTATACTATTAAGTAAATTATTAAAATCGTCCCTGTGGTTTCACATTTTGTTCATCGCCTGTCCCTGACTTCTAAAAGCTATTTGAATAGTCCTACTTTTCAAACTATTTATTTCGTTAGTCCAAAATTTAACCGGTCGTTAGTTTTCTCCGTTAAAAGGACCAGTTGTGTAAAAAAAAATTCAAATTTCAAGTTTATTAAAATTTAATAGTGTTTTTAATTGAATTTAGTTAATTTACTTTTTTATAATCTAATCAATTTAATTTAATTATTTTAATCAACCCTTTTTAGTGATAATTATTTTATTTTAGTTAATTTATTTTTTTAGTAACGGTTATTTATTTTCGGCAATTAAAATGATTAATTTTAATGGTTCTTTATTTTAATTTTTATAAGTGTCAAAATCTACATCAACCCATTAAGAATTCCGTAGGGTTTTTAAATAAAAAAACAATGTAAAAAAATTGTCTGGTACTATCCGTATAATTTTTCTACTAATTTACATAATTTAATGTGTCGGTTATTTGAAAGAAAAAAACACAAAATGTTCAACATATGGAGTATAATAATACTATGCGCTATGTAGTCATTGCAATTTAGTATTTGAAAGAAAAAAACACAAAATGTTCAACATATGGAGTATAATAATACTATGCGCTATGTAGTCATTGCAATTTAGTATTTTTAAACTATTATATTTTAGTGGGTTTATATAGATCGGGACACTTAAAAAAACTATAATAAAGAAATATTTAGGTTGATCATTTTAATTGTAGAATATAAAATAATTATCACTAAAAAAGGTTGATTAAAATAATTAAATTAAATTGATTACATCATTCAAAAAATAAATTAACTAAATACAATTAAAAACAATATTAAATTTAAATAAACTTGAAATTTGAAAAAAAATTACACGACTGGTCCTTTTAATGGAGAAAACTAACGACTAGATAAATTTTGGACTAACGAAATAAATAGTTTGAAAAGTAGGACTATTCAAATAGCTTTTAGAAGTCAGGGACGAGCCATGGACAAAACGTGAAACCACAGGGACGATTTAAATAATTTACTCTAACATATATCTTCTCGAAATGTCACATTATTAGAGAAGTCATTTTTATTTTTTATATTTAGAAAGGCCAGTATCCTACAACACACGAATATATATGATAACCCACATATATATAGATTTTAACCTGTCCCCAGGACTTGAACCCTCAACGTTGGAGGGCCACGTCGATACCGCTAGGCCAATGGCCCTTTGGTATAGAGAAGTCATCTAAGTTTCAAAGTACCAACCATCTAATAAGAGTTATGCTATAACATATGTATTTTGGGAGCAAGAAATCAGAATCAAAATACCTGTAAAATCTATAGCCACCATAAAGTTCATTTCACATCCACCAAAGAAGTAATCCAGGAAAGTATGATGAATACTTTCAGAAAACTTTTCTACAAAGAGTTGACTCTTTAATACCTGTACGAATTATAAATAATGGTTAGACTAAAGCTCAGATATATAATCTATGGAACAATACACATGCATGTACAGAGATATGGATGTGTGGTTAGGACCTTTGTCTGATGATCTTTCCCAACAGTAATGGGTAAGAATAAGTTCTCTCCCTGCTTACTAGAAAATAACTGTTCTAATTCAGCAAGTGACTTTTGAACTTTGCTGCATGGCCAAGAAGAATGAAAGAAGAAAAAAGTTTAGAAGTGTAAAACAAAATAAGCACTTAATATATATATATATATATATATATATAAAGGGTTTAAAGATAAATACCCAAGCAAATCATGCTTTCCATTATTATTAAAGTTAAAGCACTCAATAATCAGCGGACTATCCTGCATAAGGTTCAACTAATAATCAGGATGCCTCTATTGTGATATATTTCTGCGAGCCTGCAAGATATACAGT
Source organism: Pseudognaphalium luteoalbum (assembly GCA_963422505.1). Classification (NCBI taxonomy): domain Eukaryota; kingdom Viridiplantae; phylum Streptophyta; class Magnoliopsida; order Asterales; family Asteraceae; genus Pseudognaphalium; species Pseudognaphalium luteoalbum. The sequence goes on along the minus strand of OY730193.1, from coordinate 5,005,425 downwards.
TTATACCTTGCTGCCGACTTGTGATATGTTCAAATTAATTGGTTTCCACTCAGGCTTTAAGTTGTTTTTCAGAACCTCTGTTCTACAAATTGGAATAGTAGCCCCACTCCCTGCATATTTTGAAATTACTAGAAAAGGGTCCTGTAAGGTTCAAAGGATAATGAGTCAATAGTATTTACAATACCAGAACATAATAATTGATCAGAAGGTCCTTACACTTTTAGAGAAAAAATCTTTATTATCTAAATCTGAGCACTTAAATGTTAACTCCGCTGTAGTTTTAGAGACAATTTCTACTTCTGCATGAACAGTGAGCTGTCCAAGTTTTTTTGAATGAGTCGGCTCTGCGGAGTCTGCAATAGCCACAAGATTTGTGGTCCACGAGCGCTTTGAATCAGTAACTATCTACAATACAAATAAAATCATCAATAAATCTCAATGCAAATTTCAGTACATACATAGGTAGTCAAGGCTATGAATTTCAAGAATTTAGTCCCTAACTAACTCAAGATGTGAAACCTTTAGATAAACTAGAACCACCCTCATAGGATAGAAATTACTATAATTTTCAGAATTGAAATACACTTACTATGATAACCAGAATGTCTCGCATACCTTATAAGAAAGACGATTATGTCCTATATTTTGAGGTGGCAAGGCGGGCAGGTTGAGTAACGGGTCAAAAAAGTTCGGTTGACACAGATGGAGCAGGGTTGACACATAAATACTTTTTTGCCCATTTAATAGAGCTTTTACTAGAAAGATTATTCGCTAAGCATGATTGTAAAACCATAATATGACGATAATCATCTAAATCTTTGAATACAATGAATTAGAAGGTTGTATGCATAAAATTAGACTTTGGACCTTTCGGGATAACGCAACCTAAATAGCCACCTCTACCTATTTCTACACAGAACACAGAAAGGAGACAACCTTAACAGCCTACGCATAGGTGTAGTGATTTACTCAAACCATCATATTGATTTTTTTTCCTGGGATGGGAGGCCCAAAGAGTCGCAGATTACAGACATGGAGACAGAATTGTAAAATCAGTAGCTGACTAAAGAAGATAGCCCACTCACACCGACTTAAATTGTAGATGATATATACATCAATAAAAAATATGTAACCTAGATGCTCTGGGACCCCCCCCCCCCCTCCCTATCCCCTCTAACGACCTATTTTCCTTCTTGAAACTGATAAACTTCCCATTGACTGCCATTTGTTACAGGTTATGATGAATCAAGCAAAGCAAACGGATTAGACTTAATACCTCAGACAGCTTACAAGTAGCCTCACCCAGATACTGCTGATCATCCAGCTTAAGCATCTGCATTATAATTACAATTGAGAATGTTACAGCAAGTTGTGAACAGAAACTGGATCTGCATTTCTATCAATATGTCAAAAGCTTATTCATAGCTTTTATAAGAGGGTAAAAAAAAATTAAATTATGTGAAACACAAGGATTGACCCAAGCATGGAAAAATCTCTTGATGAAATTGGTTGACGAAAAGAATATGTGATATACCTTTGCTTCTGGGCTGTTAAAATTGGAATCAACATCGTACACACGAAACCTGTGATGTAAAATATTAGTCATGTAAATGCAATATCTGTAAAAACTAAGAAAATAAAAATAAGACCTACTAGCACTTACAAGAGTGTTTGAACCGTCTCAAAACAGTAAGTAACTTTCACTTTTTTGATCCAATGGGGATTTAATGAATTTAAAACAACTTCAGTACGGCCAAGCTCCAGCAGTGAACCGTCCTTTCCTTTGGTATATACAACTGCCATAGGATCACTCTATAAACAGAGCCCACACAAGTTAGATATCAAGCTGCAGTTGGTGACCTTATTCTAATAGCGATTTGCACTCGTCCAGACATTACATGTTACTATATTACCAGTGTAGTGAGTAATACATGTCATCTCTTGAAAAGAAACATTGGTAGGCTCTGAAATGGGTTTCAAGATATTTATAATTTTATATGGTGCTGCAGATATTCATTTGACTTTTGACAAAGCTATGTAAAGTAAAGTGATTCAATGGTTGACTATGTAATTTCCTACTACACAAGGAGCATGGATACCAGATCTCTGACATTATATTTTGATCTTTCTGGTATTGTGATTTGATAGAAGACACCTCTGCAAGTTTTCGTTTCATTGTTTACCATAATGCCACACATACGGTATAACTTATTGTTTTGTGAAGATCAAAGTGTTACTTAATTTACCAAGGTTGTTATGTCCCATGTGCACACACAATATATTAATGTCATGCATCAGATTATTCAAGAAATAGTATCAAAGGGAATTATTGATGTGGAAAAAAAAAAGAATACACGAGACAATAATGCAAATAAGATCACCAATATGGTACCAGCCAACAATTCTTCGAAAACATATGATCGACTTACCTTGGAAAGCACATCTCTGTCACGTAATTTTGAAGCAGATAATGATAGCTGTAAAGAAGTTTAAAATTATATTAGTATGATAAATTTTAGGTAATCCAGTAAAATATTTGATTCCAACACCTAATGCAAAGCTAAGCATTTCATAAAACCGTATGACTACTAAAGCTGAACCTGGAGATAAGGCTTACAATTTGAGATGGCACACTTACAAATATAAACCAATTAACCATTGACTTAAATTATGATGGATGATGAAACTCTACTTAGGTAGAAAACCAGCAGAGCTTAAGGAAAAATAAATCAGAGCTATGGCACTAGAAAGAAGGCACATGCACATGAATGAAGTAAACAGGATGGCGAAGTCATACTAGGAGCGCTACACTAGCGTCTCCGTAATACACAAGGCCTTAAAAATCAATTACTTTCTCTCTCCATGTTAAGAGATGCATATTAAATTTCAACACATTAACTTTTTTTTACAAGCAAATACAATGTATCTGTGTTTTGACTGGAGAAAGTATTGAACTCCTAATAAATCTAATCAGTTGCTTAGAGTAAGCATAAACTTTTTTTCTGCTGATAATTTCTAATCGCTTTCTCAAAATTTGATAGATCTAATTACACGATAACATAAGATTTCCATCAAGAATGCCTAGTCATTGCAAGCTAACAGTTAACACTTAGCTACTTAACAATACGTTCATATAAAAAAAAAATCCCTACTATTGATGACTAGCATAATACCCGTGCAATGCAGCAGAATATACTATTTTATTGTAAATGGTGCTTTAAGATAGTTACATGATTACTGATAGTGGTAGTTTGCTTATACGTAGAGTTAAAGATTCGAGATACAATAGCTATAAATTGAAAAATGTAAATTTTATATAGTTTATATTGTAAAATGAAAATTACACAAATTATAAAAGGAATTGTTGAGTCTTCTTAAAATTTTCCAAAAATAGAATATCAATATGCTTCATAAGTAGTTATAGATTATAGATATAGATATGGCTTACTATAACAACATTACATAAGTATAGTCGTATGATAGGCATAGACTTATGCATCATAATAGCAACAGAACACAATTTTAATTACTAGAAAGTAATAATGTCAACATTCATCCAAAATTTTAATCAAAACAGCAATTAGAATAATAATAGTAATGATAAACAAATCCATTGGAATCGGTGAGTAAATATATACTCCGTATATGGAAATGTATTAATGAGAGAATTAAGTAAGGAAAAAAAACCGAATGTTTTAGTGAGAGAATTGAGTAAGAGAGAGAGTACCTCGATCTGATAAGAAAGGCCGTTGTAGCCGCGAGATTTGAAAAAACCGTCAACGGCTTCGTTCGGACCATAAGAATCGGGAAGATGTGAACTGCCGCCGACGGCGTGTTGACCGTGTGCGGCGTTGGAGAAACAATTGCCCATGGTCTTCGCCGGAGTAGTTGACGGAGCCGGAAATTGTATTGAAATCGCTGAGTTGAGTGTGTGCGTGTGTGTGTGAGAGAGAGAGAGAGGGGAATATATTTACAGTTATGCAAATGAGTGGGCCCACATGTATATGCGAAGACCCAGAGTAATATCACGTTGTCTATAATAAATTACTACTAATATTTATATTATTTATTTATAGTTATATACTTATATCAAGATTAAAAAAATTATTATTATTATTATAATTGCATAACAGCTGCTCCCTCCGTCCCGGTTTAATAGTCCATTATTTCCATTTTGGGTTGTTCTAAATTAATTTTCCATTACCATATATAGAAAGGTAGGGCTGGCAATTTTCGACACGACCCGAAACACGACTCGAAACCGACTCGAAAATAAACGGGTTGCGTTATGATTTTTTGACCCGTTGGCCCACCAACCCGAAATCCGATAACTTGATTTTTTTCTAGGTCAGGTTCGGGTAACCCGATGGGTCATCAGGTCAACCCGATGACCCGAAAATAAAAAATAAAAAAAAATTAAAATTATAAAATATTTGTACTTTAATTTTTAAATAAAACATTTGAACTTCTTTTTGTTCATAAACCACATTAGTGCTGACAATTTCCGATACGACTCGAAATCCAACATGAAACCGACAAGAACCGACAAGAATAAATTAAAAATGTGGTTAAAAATTCTAAAGTTTTATTTTAATTTAATGAATCAAGTGTTTTTTATTTTATTTTTTTTACTAAATTTTGATGAACATACTAGCTAATATAATTGTTTGGGGATTTAATAGACACTTTTATCTTTATTAATGATGAATTATAAATTTAGAGAGTGACCCATGTAACCTATTTAACCCGAAATTGACCTATTAACACAAAATGACCTGAAAATATGTTGATCTCGTTAAAAAATTGGGTCAACTGAGTTGGGTCAGGTTGGGTTAGGGTTGGGTTGGGTTGGGTTGAAATACTTAACCCAATTAGAAAATCAGGTCGGGTCTGGGTCAACTACTTCGACCCGCCAACCTGATAACCCGATGTAACATCCTCAATTTGGGCATAGGAGAAACAGGTATTTTCTTTAATTTTATATGTAATTTATATTATTATATATGTTTGACTGTAAAATTAATAAGAAAATAAGTTTCAGGAAAATTTGTGACTAGTGAAATATTGTTTGTTTTAAATAAATTTAGATGGTAGTAAAATAAAATAATTTTCTCGCGTTTGAAATTTAGGTTCCAGATAATAGATTTAAAAGGGGTATAATTTTAATACAATGAGTTAAAGGGGTCGGTTTAATAAAATAGGGAGGCCGACCTATTTTTCCCAATTTCATTTTGTTCTTCAATTGTATCTCAAAGACTCTCAAACTAAATCACTAATCCAAATTGCTAGTAAAGATTATACTAAATTGATGACTAAATCCTTAAGCTCATCACCATCTTAAGCTTCTTGTTGTTCTTCATCTTTGTAGGTAAGTTTCTTGTTTCCTAAATGATGAAGTTAGGTTAAAATTCTTGTGTGGCTTGAATTAAAGTTTGAATGCTTTAGTTATTAGTTATATGATGATTCTTGAGCTTTATGGAGTTGATTACATGATGATTACTTGATAAATTGTTAGATTTCTTGAATTTGAGTTTGAATGTGAAAATTTTAGGTTATGAGTGATTTGTATGAATGGCGATGATTTGAGGCTTGAAACTATGTAATTTGATGTTATTAGGTGTTAGAATAACTAAATATTGGTAAAAAGTTGAGTACATAACTGAGTTTGGTCGATTTTATGGTTTGTGGTTCGTATGTGAAATTGCATAAATTTGGTTAAGTGCGGGTCTGGAAGATGGTGAGAATCCGGTGGATTCATCCAAAATCCGGCGGATTCCTGGTAAATCCGGGCGGATTCGCCAACCGGATTCTATAAAAAAGTTCTGTCCCATTTTGGTATCTGAAAAATGTTTGGAATCCGGCGGATTCTATCTGAATCCGACGGATTCATCTGAATCCGGGCGGATTCATTTAGAATCCGGCGGATTCATACTGTGTGACAGCATCTTTTTGATTTAAACTTCATAATGTGATTTAGCTTATACATTGTGATTATAGGACTTAATATATGCTTGATTGTTAATATTAAGTTATAAACAATATGATATGAAGTTTGACTCGAAATTTCTTGTGTGTTTCAGATCCGACGAAGACTCAATAAAATTAGACCTTTGAGTGGGAGTTTGAACGAGACAGGTGAGTGGACTAATTCTCACAGTTTAATTTTGGTGTTAACAGTTAGTTACATCAATCTTAAGTTGATTGTATTGACTGATTTATTGATAAGTTGATAGAATTATTGATTGACTTTGTTGATTGATGGATTAATTGATTGCTAGTGAATAATTCCATGATAGGTTGGAATGATAGAAGTCAATTATATTGGGTTTAGTTGCTATAAGTTAATTCTTATTGGTTGGATGAACATTCATTGTGAATTAGCCCATATTAATTAAAGATAGCAATAAACTATCGATAAAATCTCTGTATTGGCCTGCAGTTGATTATTAAGTGTTCTTGGAGGGTCACCGCGGACTGAGGACGCCTCAAGAACCACCGATCCTTTGTTTGATTATTCTTATAGTTGATTGTTGTGAATTGATTGTTATACTAAGTTAGATTGTTAGACTTAGTTTATTCACTTAGCTTTGTGCTAATCCCCCACAATACTCTTGCAGGTTAACTTTTGGGAAAGGTGGGCAAGTTATGGTTATTGAAGAAATATTTGACGGTTGAAACTCTGATCATTTTGTGGGCTAAACTGTTTTCTATGTAACACCCAGTTAGATTAAGTGTTTTGGTAAATATGGATTATTAAGATTGTAATAGTATAATAGTAGGTAAAGTTTGAAGTTTTATTAAATGCTTAAAGCTTTATTGAATGGGATAACGCTTCCGAATTAAAAAAAAAAAAAAATCTTGAAATTATGGGGTGTTATACCCGAGCGGTTCAACTCGACCCGACCCAAATTGCCACCCCTATAGAAAGGTAACATGATTCTTTTTACTATATTATCCTTACTTCCAAAATTAAATTACAAAGGTGAAAGAAAGCTGAAATTAGTTGGTTAGGGGTAAAAATGTCATTGTGCAAAAAGTAAGTAATAATTATTGTATTTATCTTAAACTGCGTGTAGTTCTGTCTGAGGATAATTAAATTGGGACGGAGGGAGTATTTCAGCGGATGATGCTAGGAAAATAAATTACTCCAGTGTATATGTTTCACAGATTATTGGGTAACGACTCAAATATTCCCACCCTTATAATCATAAAAACATCTTTTTATTTCTTTTAATTAGATTTAATAATGTGGAATATGCTAACGATAATCAAACCTTTACGGATCGGTTTTACAAAAGTCCGCTAGGATTATAGTTGAGAATATTTAAGAAGAGAATATTAAAATACAACAAATTTAAATGATATCTACATTGAATTATACATTAATGTATTGTATAGTACACATTGTAATGCATAACAATTGATGTATGTATAAAAAAATTGTTATATATATCAGCACCCGATTTGAATGTTTTAACTGTAATTCATATACAATTTTTTTTAGTTTTGATAAACAATGTCCTTAGGGTAATGTTTAACACTACTAAAATTACAATCAAAACATTTGATGAAGTTCAAACATTTCATATTTATAATGAATCATAATGTCACTTACTAAATATAATTCACAAATTTTATCTTATTATTATGGCAACATTACTAGTAATTTAATATTTGGGTTTTATTTATAATAGTGTTAAACATTGCCCTAAGGGCATTGTTTATCAAAATCCGATTTTTTTTTTGTTATCGAAGGCTATGAGGTCTTTTGTCATTGTAAACTTAATCGATATATGTATTTTGTAGATACGTGATTTGTCCAATGTTGATGCTTCTTACAAGTAGAGCAAATGCATATAATTAAATATGGTACGAAAATTAGAGGTACCCTTTAAATTACATTAATTAATACATGTTTGATTTATGAGAAATTTTTACTTTATACTTTATGTATTCATTTTAATATAAAATGCAAAATGTCATATCTTTTTATGTTCAATTCTAACACACATATCTTAAAACAGTTGCATGATTGAATCTATACAATCTTACTACTTTACGAACGATGATATGTTATCTGAATTGTATTCCAACCATGTTTAATTGCAAAGTACATCACCAATTTTTATTCATACACTACTTTTATGATTTACAGTATTGTACAATACAACACCATAAAGCATGTTTAGTGATGTATGAATAAAAAATGGTGGTGTACAAATCACCTCTCAATTACAAAACACTGTATTTATTTCGTTTTTGTCAAAAAAAAATACAAAATAAATAAAAATTCTAAAATGTGTGAGAGCACAAAACTATAAATAGAAGATTGCTAAAAATAATAGAACTCCATTTTGCGACCAAAATATATTGTCTAACAAATGAATCGGTATAAAGAAGATCATGCTTACAGTTACGACGATTGAGTTGGAATAAAAAAATCAATAACAACCAATTTATATGAATTCCCGTCTAATGACATTTTCATAATTGTTGTTTGGAAAATGTTGGGTGTGTTTAGTTGTAGAAAAATATGGTAAATTTCAGAATTTTGTTTTAAGAAAGTGAAAATTGGAAAATATGTTCAAATTGGTGTTTTCTAGAAGAAATTTTTTTTTTTAAAAAAAAAACCATTTTCGTTTGTATAAGTTAAAAAATAAGATTTATCACTTCTTCACACTTTTTCTTTATAACTCTTCCTCTACTTTTCTAAAAAATTTCAAGATCTCCTAATCTTACCTAGTTTCAACATCAATTTTCTAAGATGGAAAATGTAATACATTTGAACAAGTTTTCCATTCATTCAATACTTTTCTAGAGAAGAAAACATTTTTCATTTTCTATAAAATTGGAGATGGAAATTTTTGAAATATTTATACATGACCTTAAATTAGAAATTAGAAACGGAAATGCTAGGATCACAAAAGGTTCACAAAATGAAACTTACAAAAATGAACTAATTATGTGAAGAGAGATGCATATTATAAAGAAATACATAAATGTTTTGATTGATCCATTTATTATAGCACATCATTTTGTTGATATTCTTTTCTAAAAATTAGGTGGATGTGGAAGTAGCAGGAAAACAATCTATTGTCATTCGTTGGATTTCATGTTTGACGGTTTAATTCAGTCAAGGATGTCCATGGGTTTATGCAAAGCATACCTACCAAATAAACCAAGCAATTTATTTTCCTTTTGAAATATATGTGTGGTCATTTTGTAAGACCCAAAGAAGGATCGAGCACGAATCTCCCATACAAAAAAAGAATGTAATTACTTGACAACAACTAACCACCACATTAGTTTAACCTTTTTTGTTTTGGATTAAAGACGACTTCAATTTTGGTCTACCTGGTTTTCTTCAAATGGTACATTTTAAAAAGACCTTGACTTTTTGTTTAGCGTCTAAAAATCAATCATCTCACTGTCAAAAAATAATATAGTAATTAGAAGTTGAGCGTGGAAAAAGACATGATGTTTTGTTTAATCAAAGTTAAGCATATAAGTTTCTTATTCTTTGTAATCCCAAATAATAATATTAGTTTTTTATCATCTAAATAGCGAGTCCCTTCATATTAAAGGGGTTAGTGTCTGAAAATGTATCAAACTTTGATCAAATGTCTATTGTGTGTACCTAACTTACATTTGCTAATTTTAATGCATCCAACTTTCAACAAGGATGTTTTGATGTACTTTGATGACGTGGCGAGCACATAACGAGCCACATGGCATAGGGAGAGAGTGACACGTCATCGTCACGTCATCAAAGTACATCAAAAAACCATTTTTTGAAAGTTGGATGCATTAAAATTAGCAAATGTAAGTTCGGTACACACAATAGACATTTGGTCAAAGTTTAGTAATTCCCAAAAGCTAACCCCATATTAAATTCCATATATTGTATACTAATTTGTATGCAATGGTTGAGCCAGAATATATAACTCATTAGACGTTTTTACAAGTTAACAACGTACAGTAAATTAGTAATCTTATGACCACTAGCTGAGGAAGATTTTGAGCTTACTTGGAGCCCATGAAATTATTTAATTAACTAAGTAAAGGGGAAGTATTCGAATTGAATTTGAGAACCAAGTGTGATGTAATGGGATTAAGATGAATGTATATACAACAAGATGATTCAATTAAGACAAATTTCTACATCACGTGCTTGGTGATCGATTTAAATTTCTATTACAGTGTTGATCATAACTATCTAAAGCTTGCATTTTGTGCCATTCAACCAACCACCAATGCCATATTTCTACTTAATTATAGTTTATTAAGAAAAAAACACGAAATTCATACAAGAGATCTAGAAAAGAGACTTACCTCTGGTGTGAAATTAGTGAGCAACATGTTTTTGAGATGAGACTTGTGTTGTTGTTACTGAAGGTGATGAGCCCAATGGGATCAAGGAGCGTGTTTTCAGTTTCCCGTAGGCTTGTGTTGTGGTTCTGTGGATGATGGATGGTTTTCCTGTTGTTGGCTTCTGGTGTTTTGTACTGGTTCTGATAGGAACAAGCTCTTGTGGCCCGAATGGACTCTCAGGTTGTAGGCATGCTTGTTTCTTTTTCAACAGTTCCCATAGCAACTTCTCATCTTTACTTTGATTCTCTTGTGGTGCTAATAACTGGATCATAGACAAACAAACAAAGATTAGATTAAATAATGTTGAATGATAAACAGCTATTAGTAGCATTAGGGGTATGTATATCAGCAAACTGCTACAAGGTCCAGTTAAACGTAGTAATATAACTATGAAAGCAGACTTAATTTCATGATTAGCATGTGGCAAGATGTATGACTTACTTTGTTCCTGCCATTATGACCAGCAGACTCCTTTTTGTCATTGATGAAGTAGTCCAAGTATTGTCTCATCTTCTTTATTCTTTCTTCTGATTCTTTCATCATGCTCAATGCTTCAAGCTTCCTTTCCTCTGCTACTTTAACCTTTTTTCTTGCTTGTTCCAATTCTACCAATCCATCTCTTGCCACTACTTTCATATCCTCCAATGTGCCCAATAAGCGAGGGCATGTGCCGGTCATCATTTCAGCCTTCAAGCTTTTTACATAATCAATCATTGGCTTACACATTTGCTCAGTTAAACTGTTGTTGAGACTATCCACCCCTGCCTCAACTGAGCAGAGGACTTCACAAACATCAACGTACATAGCTTTCAGGAGTTTTAATGTGATATTAAAGGCATGTCCATCATGGCTTGATTGTTGAATGACGGATACATAAGTGACAGCTTTTTGCACAAATGTACGGATATGGTCCTTGTGTTCATCTATGGTCTGAAACATGTCTTTCTGGCTAGAATTGACACAACTCTCAACTTGTTTGAGAAGCTGCACTAGTTGTACAAGCTGCAATTTTTGTTTATGGATAAGCTCATTGCCTGCCATGATCGCTCTATTTGTGTAGTCTTCCTGTTTCCAGACACAAGAATCTATATAAGAGAGCGCATATGAAAACTTAAAAGAACTAAGAATCTCTTGTTGCGTTCAGACATACAAGTTATGATGTTAAAGCAGGGAGCGGAGTTCAATCTAAAATTTATCAATGAAGGCATGAAGGCAAACATGTCATATATGTATTCCAAAATTTCTGCTACCCAAACTATAATCAGATAAGAACAGAAGTAAACCCGATGTATGTTACTTGTGCTGCACCCAATCCATAAAAATTGCAGATACGAAAAGAGGTAAAATTACAACAATTCTGATTCTCGAATGTCACATTTCATGCTTTCGGCGAACTATAAAGCTAAAATGACATATATGTCCATGTCCTTATCATTAAAATGTAATAATTTCTTTGAATCCACAAAATACTCAGTCTATTTTGTCATCCTTGGTACATTAAACAATTACTTTAATAACACTCCCAACTATTTCCAATAATTGCAGTGTTTTTTGTGGGATGGATTGCAGGTTACATAAAAGTTATGGTTTATGGATATGTTTATAACCTTCAATGGGAATATCTATGAACTCAAATAACCTACAATAAAACTCTATCCTGTCTCCGGCAAGAACAGGAGTTTAATGCATATGAAAGAGGAAGACAAAAACTGGTGCAGTTGTTGCATAATTCCCTTCTTCTTTAAAGAAGTATTTCACCTAATATTATATAAATACTTTAAAAGCAAAATCTCTTTTGTCAAGTTTCACACTTCGCTACAAACACCATTACCCAACGTTTTCGACAAACTAAGATTCTATGTAAATTAAAACATACTGATGAAAATTATGAAGACCTACTTACCTGCATCAGTAATGTTTTCACTAGAGTAAATTAGTAAAGTTACAAACGAAAATTTCACACATCAACAAATATCAATCTTAGTTCAAACATGGCACAGATGTGATCGTAATTGAGTAGTAAAAACAAATGTACCTCCAACCTACGCATATTGCAATCCCTGTCGGCAGTTGACATTGACTCACACAAGTCCACTCCATCCATATCGTCACTTTCACCCTATTTAATCCCACAAACAACAATATAATATTAACATGAGAGTTCTTCTATCACTGCATCGATAATACACGTAAAAACAGTCACAAAAGTCCATAATCCAGATTGCAGCAACTCAATGAATCTAGGTTACATCTCACCCAATGAGCTACAAAAGTATATAACGCATCATATGAAAACACACACAGACACTACTGTTATTTACATTACTTGACTATGTAAACAGATCTTCACAATCACACTACATAATGCCCTAACTAGCAGAGCTCCGACTAACATAACAATCCTTATATCCACACATTAATACAAAATACGCAAAACACAATCACAAAGCTCTACTAATCCTGATTGCAGCACCTTAATAAACCTAGGGTTAACTCTCACAAATTGAACTGTAAACACATACACGCACTGGTTTTGATTACATTACTTGATCATTTACACCGATTTTCATGAAGATTGTGCTTGATCGTCCTTGTTCCGCCATTTCATTGCTTTTTAAACCTACAAGTTTCATCAATGGAACCGCTAACGAACTGAATACATCTTCAGCCTACAAAAGTTAGAACTAAAATTATTACGTACATAATAATCGTTTATTGTTGAATCGGTTAGGTTTTTGGAAGCGAAATTACCTCGAGTAAACCGGTTTTGATCTGAGATTTGAGGTGATTGAATGAGACTTTGAGTTGATCGTGATGAGATATGATTCGTGAGAGCTTCAATTGAAGGTTCGCCATTGATGGAGATTGTGAGGAGTTTCGAGGTGATCTGGAACGACGATATGTTAGTTGAGTCATTTCGTTCTCTCGTTGTGGCGGGAAATGGCGATGAAATTTATGAAAAAATTGAAGTACGATACTGTGTATTATATAGACGGTGTTTGACCGTTTGGACGTGAGCTTTCAAAGAAGCTTTTGCGAGTTTATACTTTATAGGGTGTTGGATGCTGGTATTATAGACGGTGTAAAAAAGTGTACAAGATCAAATGTTATTTTTCAAAGAAGCTTAATTTTTAAAACAAAAAGCTTAGAAGCTCCAAAAAAAACTCTTTAAAGCTTCATGTCAAATAGGTCTTATATTTACTTGGTTGTTATGTTTTTATTATTTAAGAACGATTTATTGGAACTTCAAATTTAGTTAATAGGGAAAGTTTCGGTGTAACTATTTCTAGGTTAAGAATGAGTTCACTTTTTTCCCATATGTAACTTAGTTGCAGTAAATATTTTTGACAAAAAACTATAAAATGCCATTCGTTTTATGCGATTTACCTCTCAATACACGAGCAACACAAAAGTTAGAAAAGTTCACGTGAGAGGTAGAAAAGAAGTTAATGGATTGCCGTCAAATTGATTCAAGAATCTGAAACAATTATGAAGTTCAAAAATTATTTATTATATATAGTTGGAAAGGTAAAGATGTCTACTTTTGAGAACATCAAACGAATACTTAAATGGATTTTTCTAGAGAAAATTATGACAATTTAAACTTTGAACACACGATAGTAAAAAAAAACAGTTTAACTCTAAAAATTGTCATTTATCTCTATTTCTTCTCCGGTGTAACTAGATAATAATAATTAGTCTATTATTCTTATGCTTTGAGAGATGTCCCAAGTTGCTATAAAAGCCCTACCAAGTCATATTTTGGAGGTAGAGTGTAATTTAAAGTTATCTAAAGTGAGTTTTGACTTTGTGTTTGTGTTAGTATCGGTTTGGCAATGTCTAAGTGGTACCGCCAAGACGCATAGACTTCACATATGTGGCTTATTGGTCAGAAATTTGAATCCGTATCTCAACATATGTGGGTAAGTTGTGGACGGATGATTTGCACGACGTTACAGCTTCTTATGGGTAAATCGAATGCATATCATTGAAATATGGTACGGGGGTTAGAAATACCCTCGGCCTCCAAATTATCCTTTTATAGTTCCATTGAGTGGTAAAACTTTTCCTAACAACCATGTATCTCTTGGGAATTCTAAGAGTGATTTGGGTGGAAATAAACTTATTGTTCTCTGACCCAGTATAAGAGATTGTGGATTTAACTTTTCACTATAGACAAGGTGTAGATATGTTTAGTTTAGAGACACTGTGTATAATATCAGAGTAATATAATGTGTGAGGCAGTTATAATTGAATTGGAAAAAAATACTGACAATGTGTAGATATGTTTAGTTGAGAGACAATATATAATACGAAGTAATATAATGTGCAAGGCAGTTGCATGTTTTTTATTCTAGATACTTAAATTTTTAAAAAATACTTATAAGGTCCAAGTTTTTTGGGCTCTTAAATTTAGTTCAAATCTTTTGGCCAGAACGTATAAACCCTATTGAGTAGAAATTTTTTCTTTCAACTATATTTTGCTTGTTAATACAAGGATCGCTTCTCTAAAGAATATTACAAAACTGACACTGATGAGCTTAATTGTTTTGTAAAAAAAATTGAAAATAAAAAAAAATACCCGAATAGATGAGCTATACTAAAAGCACAAGGTGTGAAAATACAATTTTCACAATGTTCTTGTGAAAATGTTATTGCTGAAGATTTTGTGATGTTTTGAACAGTGCTTTGAATTTTTATCTTTTTTGTATTTTATTTGAAAATTTAATTAATTAAATAAATTTAAACAAATCAATAACACAATATATTAATTAGAAATATAATAATATAACTTATTTATAAAATATTTAAATAACAGAAAATCTTTGTTTGATACTTACAATTTTAATTCAAAAAAAAAATCATCTTAAATGGGCTTGGACTTTAGAATTAAACCCTATTATATTAAAATGAATAGCCCATATAAAATGGGTTTTGCCGGCTAGAACCCCACAGGCCACATCTACCACTTCACCCTTCTTCATCTTCTTCTTTGCACACACAAAATATTGCCTATATTATTTTCGAAAAAAAAGAAGAAGAAAAAAGAGGAAGAACACGGCGTTGTGTTTGGGACGTCGCTCGGGAACACCGCCCCGAACGCCGTTCATTCTCAACCAAAAACGTTGCCGAAGATTGCCCCATTCGGTGTGCTCTAACAATTTCAGATTTAGCCCAACACTGCTGAGCTGAGCTCGAGTTCAACTGAACTCATTTAGAGTCATAACTTCAATGGTTGAAGAAGACAAATTTTGTATACTGAATTAAAGACTATTGAATATATTACAATGTGTAGCTATATAGATTATGGATAATGTAACAGAACTATTCTTGAAGAACAAAGGAACCTTCTATCCTCTTATCAACGGAAAGAGGAGGAAAATTTAAAGGAGATAACATATCAACAGAAGTGGATGCAGGTCCAAGTCCAGGTGCAGGCTTGAATTCATAAGGACCATTCTTCACTCCCCAAACCTGCATACAACAGATTAGATGTTGCGATTTCAATTTACTTCTATGATAAAAAAGATCAATTTGGAATTCGCTGGTTAAAGCTAAAATATAAAAGTTAAAAGAAAAACAGGCAAACATTTTTGAAGTGGTTTTAAAGTATGCTTAAGTATTTCACAACATTCAAAATTCAATTGATCCATAATAAATAAAATGAAATATGAAAAATAAAAATAAAAAACTAACTTGTTTTCCTTCTTCATCATAACCCCTATCCCATGTATGGATTTCGTTATTCTTCAAAACTGCCAGTTCCGAGGTACAATATGACGCGCCATTCTGCTAGGTATAAAATTTGAACATGTTCATAAACAGACAACTTAAAATTTATGCACTTAATAACTAGATAGAATTAGAGGTGATAGTTTTCACCCCTTCACTTATGAATGGGTTGATTTGCGTAACGTTTTAACAAGTATAACATAAGAAATTGCCAGTAAGGAAACAAGTTTAATGGGTTAAAGATGCCAAAAATGTATTTTTAATGCATGAAACCTCAATAATCATTTTATCAAAGGAAAAAAAAATTAAAAAAAAAAAGACTCAATGAAATAATATACTTTTTGTAATCATGCATTCATGCTTGGCACACTAGCTGTTCATAATTACTTCAAAACTCTAATACAAAAGGTCAAAAGGTGTTATGGCCTGATGGGTTAACCCATCCCGTTTCAACTTTTAGTAAAAAATCACTTATTTAGACCTGTTACCAACCAACCCTTCCAAGCTTTTTTAGGCCATTTTGCCCCTCTAGAAAGAAATAATTTAAAGAGGAAATACAAAGGAGTATATGGTTGCATACCCACGAATTGGGGAAGCCATCAGGTGGTGTTGAACCCTCGTATAAGCACCGTTTCCCTCTTTCGCAACGGTTAAGATATATGGTGGTTAAATGTTCCGCTACATCCTACATATTTAGTAACATCATAAGCTTGAAAAATATATACTTCTACTGATTTCTCGTCACACTACTTAACATGGCAGCTATATTTTGACAACTTTCAAGATTAGAATGAGAACAACATTAGAATAATAAAAATAAATAAATTGGGCTACAATTGCAGAAGAAGAAAAAACAAAACGTAGTGTTCATGTCCACTGGCTGGGATCTTTCTGATGGTTGAGTTTAAGCCTGATATGCCCTTTTGTATAAATTCAAACTTAACAGCCAATTTTTGTCAGTTTGTCACCAACACATACGTTTTATGCTATTGTTTATACTTCCATAAGAATTCGTTATCCTGTAATTTTATTAGACTAAGTGTAAGTCAAACATTGAATTTTTCACGAAAAATAATAGAGTCTCACTGTCCTCATGGAAAAAGAAACCAGACTCAACACAAATCACCTTTGCTGCCTATAGTTACAGCTTGTTTTACAAATTAATAAAATTTAGAATATCACAAAAAATATAAACTTCATTGAACGGGTAATATAGGAACTGAATAACTACAAATTCATTAAGTAGCACTAAAATATTCAAGACGGATAAAATATTCATGTCTGGTCTTAACATCCAAACCACTGAACCATTACTCCAGTTACAAACTGACTCATAGGATTTTCCTCGTAAAAGCAGACTACAAGTCCACAAATAAGTTGTAAAATAGAAGTATATGTGTTTGATTAAACTAGGAAACAACAATATGTGTGAACTAAATCTTACTCCAATTACTTCTTCAGGTTGTGGACGCTGGTCCCTTGGGCGATCACAGAAGTTCTTGTACTCCTCTGCATCCCGAATGGCATATGTACTCATCTGTACAAGTTGTAAATAGTTGATGCAGTTAGCTTTGATATAGTAAAAGATAAGATTATACCATGATAACCTTTCTATACATTCTTCTCCACTGTGTAATAAACGGTAAGTGCTGTACTTACAATGGGCATTTCGAAAAAGTAACTGTTGCACTTTTGGTACCCAGCTGAAAATCTACGTATAAATGGAAAAGAAGAGAACGAAAATATTGCATACCTCAACATCACATTTCATCTCCTTCGGGCAAGGTTTCACCATACAAAATCTCTGCAATGAGGCAACTATCAGAAATAATCAACAGAATGATCTTGTACAGAAGACAGCAATTTTAGGAACAAACTGTGGATGGTATAATAAAGAAAGACGCAAGGGAAATAGAGCAAAAACGAGTAAATTTATCATGTTAACTTCCTTAACAAACATGCCCAAAGTAAAGGTAACACTAAACATCTGAAGTGAAACGAAAATATAACACAACAAAACCAGATTATACCACAAATTCAATCAATAAAATAACAGTGATATACCTGTCTAAACGGTTTATGAGGAGTTCTCCAAAATGCCTGAATATAAAAATTAAAACCAGAATACTCAAATATTGCATAACATTAACATTAACATAAAAATTGCCGAATGCACATGCTGTAACTCGTTTGTAGAAGACTAACTTGCTCGAAATATAGAACTTTCGATCCATCCACCATATCCGCAGCAGGGCAAGAAAGCCATCTAACAAAATCCAATGAACATGCCCACATCATCAATGAAGTTTCAACTTTGATTTGTTTTACTAATTCAATGAGCACAATATACATATACATACACATACATAATAATATCAACAGAATGCAACTGAAACCCTAAAAAGAAGGTCAAAACTTGGTAATACCTTAAATTAAAGAAGTTATCAGGATCTCTTGATGCTTGTTCCTTAGAAAACTGCAAAATTAGGTACAAAATAAACAATAAATTGAAGCAACAAAACATCAGTAGCACTAGTAACAACATGAATTTCAGACCTTTTCGCCAGCGATGGATTGAGAAACGATACGAGCATGGTCCCAACGAGTGGTTGACTTAGTCAATCGTTTAATCAATAATGCACCTCCGATTAAAACCAGTGTTTTTATAACTAATCCTCGAGCTCTGCTCCACCCATTCGGTGGTCCCATACACATACTCACTGTACGTCTGTTATGTGTATATGTATGTATGTGTAGTGAAAAGTGTGAAGTTAGGGTTTTAGATTAAGAAGTGGAAAATAAATGATGATGATGATGATGATAAAAGGGGGAATGAAATTCAGCGTGAGGGTTTTGTTTTTTTTTATTTATTTTAGGGGGTTGGATTGGTTTACTTTTGGGGAAAAGGTTTTGTCAGTGATTGCGTCTGTAATTTGCAGTCTGATAACCTCCAAAATATCCCAAAGCCAAATCTACAGTGAGTTTTTAAGAGCCCTCCCAACGCTACGTCGGTTGGACCCGTCGGCAAACAGAATGGAACCGATGCCGTTGGCACGGGGCGTCGGTTTCCTCTCGTCGCTTGATTTCGTCGGTTTACTGAAGGAAAAAAAAAATCGTGGGGCCCACGTCGCTTTCTCTCTTTTTTGTCCGGTTGTTTCAACGGTAGGCAAAAAAAAAAAGAGGTATCTGTTGGGTTGGGGAGTCGGTAGCCAAAAAAAAACCACAACCACCATTTTGTGCACCGCTATATATACATATCATATACACACCAAATTTTAACAAACTTTCACTCAATATATTTACAATATATATACATCACTTTTAACACAATCTTTAACCCACTTCCACTTCACAAAAAAAAACATATTCATACACAAATTAAACAATATTCCACCACCAAAAAAATGAGACGCAACCAATCAACCGGCGAAGATATGTGGAACAATTTAATAAACAATCCCATACCGAACACGCCCCATAATCCAACTTCACCGACGGCCACATCTTCCGCTCAATCGAGCAACTCGTCACCAAGTCAACCCCCCGATTTTTCACAATACGCGACACAATTTCAAGGTTACCAAAATTACCAAAACTACCAACACTTTTCACCGTATTCTTCATTCCAACAAACTCCACCACCATTCCAACAAACTCCACCACCATTTGGAGACCCACGATTTTTAACCCAACCATCCTCCGCTTTCTCTCTATTTCCACCTACTCCAATAAACTATCCACAATTCGGAAACATCCACACTCCACCCGAGCCCGAGTCACCAAGTCAAGCCGAAGCCGAGCCCGAACCCGTGCCGAACCCGAAGTCGAAAAAAGGAAAAGCAAAAGGAGAACCAAAAAGGGTTCAAGTTAGATGGTCCGACGAAGAGGCACTAATATTATCCGAACGTTGGATTCACCGTTCTGAGGTTTCAAAGAAAGGGGTTTCACAAAGCTTCGAAGCTTTTTGGGAAAAAGTAAAGAAAGATTACAATACGGTTGCACCTTAAGAACGTAGTTTGAGCCAACTTCAAGGAAAGTGGAACAAAATTCGTAGCGACACCAAAATTTTCATTGCCATCTACAAACATCTTACCAATCCTCGTCAAAGCGGGGCAAGTGATACCGACATTTTGAAGGGGTGTCACGAAGCGTTTAAGTCTCAACAAAACCGCGCCTTCATATATGAAAAATGTTGGAATGTTCTACGACTTTGTCCGAAGTTTATGGAAAATGATGGAGTCATGAGCCGACAACCAAGCCAAGCCGAACTTGAACCGATTAATCTTGGTGACGATATGCCTACTTCCGAGCCTATTTCCGAGCCTCTCACGACTAACATGGAACGGTTGTTCCAAGACGACATTATTCGTCGTCCGCCCGGCCAAGTTAAAGCCAACAAAAGTCAAAAAAGTTCGGGTTCGAGTGATGCCGCTACTTCTTCGCGTAGTTTGAAAGAAAAGGAACGGCTAGCCAACATACAAGCCGCGCAAGCATAACAAGAAACATTGGCCACGATCAAGGGAAATTCGGTCAAAAAAACTATATTAAAATCGTGGAAGATGTTGTATAAAAAAATACCGAGCGGCCTTAAAGACAAGGAAAAAAAGATGCTCGAGGAGGTGCGAAAAACAGTTGTCGATACTTATGAAAATGATTATAAAATGGTTTTTGGTCGCGATTCGGTTTCGGGTTCGGTTCAAGTCAACGATTCGGACGAAGACCGAGCGGGTTCAAACGATTCGGAGTAGACGACTAGTTATCTTTTAAATTTTTAAGAAATGTATTTTTTTTTTAGGAATTGTAACATTTTTTAAAAAAAATTTAGGAATTGTAACGTTTTATTTATATTTTAATGTAATGTTTTTAGTTTTAATAAAAATGTTTTATTTAAGTTTGTGTTTTAAATAAATAAAGAAATTAGTGTGTGGGTTCTAAAAAAGAGAAGTGATGTTAACTGATGTTTTACTGTTGACAGTGTAGTGTCAGTTTGTCTCAGTTTTGGAAAAAGCTGATGTGACGCTGATGTGGCACCAACTGATGCGTCAGTTGATGTTCACAGTTGGGAGGGGTCTAACCAGCATGGTGTGGTGGAAAAACATAATTATCAATATGGTGTTTCTGTAAAAATAATTACTAATAAAGTGGTTTTTGAAACAAAAGGGTATTTTTACTATTTTTAAGGGATTTTTGTTGCATCAATTTAATTGACTTTTTTTGTGTTGTATTTGTAACGTTAATTTATTTTCTTAAATTGCAATTGTTATAGGTGAAATTATGAGCATAACATGGAACTATTTTTGAACTTGCTATATCATATATCTTTTTGTAAATAAAATACATAAACAATTTATACTACTATAGTAACAACGAAATTACACATCATTTGATATTTGCCAAGCTAATCACATTTTCTCAAATACACATACATGTTATCAATGTCTCTTGAAACGCATTCACACATTACATAAATAGGTTAATAGACATATATGGTATCAAACTTTCACAAAATGTTAAATTTAAGTAACAATATATTTTCCCAACAAAATAACTTAACTTTTAAAACTTGACGACTAGTGTAAAAAATCCGATTAGCAACCAAAAAGATTCATCATTTTGAACAATCTTATAAACTTTAGTTATCTTTGTACACATTTTTATAAAGTTTAGTTACCTTTAAACCCATTACGTATAGTTAGGGTTGGTTTATGTAAATATTTTTTATCATTTCCTAAATTGAACATTTTATGAAAATTTGATCGCCCTTGCTCTCTATTAACCATTTTGGTCTACAAAATTTAAAGAATGTTTTGACATGTGAACTACCCCACAGAAAAAATAACAAATGCAAGTTTTGAAATCTAATCGATAACTTTTTCTCCTTCTTGTCTGCATCGTCTATTATTCTTCTGCTCTACCTTGTTGTATATACTCATTTTCTCATAAGCACTTTAATAAACATGTTAAATATTAATAGATTAAAATTTACTTAAAATATAAGAAAATACTCGTACCTTCAAAAGTTAGGGGTTAGATGGATTTTTACGTAACCTTAATAACAACAGTTTCGAAATCAATTTTAAAGGTGCAGTAATAAAAGTTGTTTATGTTTTTTGTTTGTGAAAAATATATGATATAACAAGATTTTAAATGTATTATTTTCTTAATTTCTTCTATAACAATTAAAATTAAAGAAAATATATTAAATTAACTTTACACACATATAAATACAAATGAAATTGATGCACAAAAATACATTAAAAATAGCAAAAATACCTCTTTGTTAAAAAAAAACCACTTAATTAGTAATTATTTATAGAGAAACACCATATTGAAAATTATTTATTTCCACCACACCTTATTGGTTAAAAACTCAATCTACACTAATAGATAATACATGTAACACTCTCTCTCCTCAACAAAATTTAAGACTAAGTAAAATGGGTCTCACTTACTACTTATTCTCCCCTAACTACTTTTCATCAATTAAATATTAAATTTACCCACTAAAGTCTTTTTTGATTAGTTAAATATCAAAGTGGACACTTATAATGGGACATTCCAAAAAAGTAATGTGGACATTTTAAATGGGACGGACGGAGTACAATATGTTTTATTTTAAAATATTCATTCGCACCTCCATCCACCGTCACCACTTTCACCTCTGCATTGTACGTGTATAATGCTAGTCGTTTGTGAAATTGTTCCGGTTAACAATTTTACTTTACTTTCATTGATAAAAAGAATATACGATACGATTTTGCTAATTATGTTCCTTGGAATGCTACGGTTAACAACCATTTTTCATGATAAAGGAAAAATGTTAACATCCGTCGATCGTCATAAACTCGCATATCATATTGCGATCGTAATTGTAATTGTAATTAAATATTGAAATAACAGTATAATTTTTTTTTTTTAAAGGTAATTCATAAACAACCTATGAAAAATATTACTCCTGTTGTTATTCGTAATTATTAGAGCTCCTGGTGTGATAGTCTAGTAATGAGGTATTCAACATAAATGTGAAGGTTGCGGGTTTAATACATATTATGGAGTTCAAATTAGTACATTAATTTTGAGTGAAAATAGAAGAATCAATCTCAACCATTTATTTTCATCAAATACTCATTTTCCTCACATTTTTGAAACTCAAATATCTCACAAACAGTAAGTCGAAAAATCATGAAAACTGCATCATATAATTTAACGTTTTCTTCATTTTTTGGTAAGTTTTTCAAATTAGTAACACATATGTTAGTGATTGGTTGTACATTTAATTTGTGGTTAGAGTTAGGGTTTAAGGCTAGGGTTTATGGTGTAGGATTTAGGGTTTAGCAGAGTTTTAGGGTTAGTCTTTAGCAGGGTTTAGGATTTAGAGTTTTGTAAAGCGTTTAGGGTTTGGGGTTTAGCCCCAAAACCCCAAACCCTAAACCCTAATCTCAAACCCTAAACCCAAAACGTAACACTTTAACACATGTGTTAGTAAATGTGAAAACCACCAAAAATGATGGGGGTGGGGGGGGGGGGGGGGAACTCGTCGAAAATGACGGCAAATCGAATAGAAGAAAATGCTGAATTTTATGATGCAATTTTCATAATTTTTTGATTTGTTGTTTGTGAGATAATTGATGTTAGGGGTAAATATGTTTTGTACATGTAGAACTTTCTCTTTGTACACATGACACGGTATCATTGGTTCCCTTATTCTCACACAAATTCCTATTCTCATTTGAACCCCACCCTACATACATATTCTCATGTTCTATTAATCGTGTTGCGTGATTTTCATCCCTATATTGCTCGCGAGACTAATCAACGGGATCATCATATGGTTGGTAACCATTTTTGTATGGTTAACAAAATCCTTTATTACAATATCAAACATTTTGGTACTACTATGTGTTTGCACTTCTATTGGAAAATGAAAATAGGACGGGACTTCGAGTGTAAAATAATGTTTTCTTAAATTAGAATATCGATAGAAAGTCTTGATGTATGAAGAATGGCATAAATCTCTATTATACGAGTCTCCCAAAACCTCCTCTATCTATAGTTTTACCTTTTTAGAGCAATTAAAGGTAGATTAATCGTGGCAACTAATTTGACATTCGTAAGTACTAAGTAAGATGGCACGTACAACGGTACAAAATTTATATACTTTCATACACCACGTAAATATGGTAATGACATTATCAAGAACAACCTTTACGAGAAAACACTACTTTGTCTAAATAAGTATTATTATCACACATCTCTCGATTCACTTATAATGTTGTAAATAAGTTCTTATTAGCATTAGTTATTCCATCCTACGTATAACAACACTACTTGATGATATAATGTACAATTATTCCAAGCATATAAGGTTAAATTACGTAATTTGGTCACTTGGATGTTACTTATTGGAGTACGGTGCTTAAAAATCTTATGCTTGTACCGTTGATTTTTTTTTCCACGAATATTTGCATGAAATTGTGTCTAAATTTTGAGTTGAGACTATTTGTAAATATTCACGTATAAACGTTTAGTATATACTTGTGATATGGTTTGTGGGTGTTTTGCCTTTAAAAAAAGAGTGAATATTTTAGTGATGCCTTTGCTGATCAAATGTGCCCATAATACACTAGAAACCAATCAATTTTTTTGTGCGAAGCATTCCACAAGGCATAATTTTTTTTCCAACACACGCAGCTGTCATTTTGCAAATTGCAACCACAACGATTCTGAAGTCTCGTTGCATAACAGAAAGTCTATTAAGTCAACATTTACACATCGACTAAAAAGAATATCCAAAGAAAGCAGGCCATGTTGAGCAGCTCTCCATAAACATATACGTATGTTAATAGTTAATTTACATTATTTTACTCTATAATTATAGGTTTATGTAATGTCTCATTTATGAATAATCGATAATAATATTCTATCTCACTAATTTACATAAGTTAGTTAACGATCCCTTAATGCATATTTTATATACCTTTAAAGGTTTTGCTAACGGAAATTCTAAGATTTGTCGTTAAGATATGCATGAAATACAGTAAACATTCCATTTTTATTCACAATTATATCTGATAAAGTTAAACTTTGTATCTAATACACTAAAACTTCCTTTTACAACGCGTGTATTAAATAAGTTTTATATTATAAATAAAAATATAAAGTATATTTATGACGTCATATTATTTTTAACAAAAGCCCTTAAAGTTTCATTTAGCGAAAAACTATTTTTAAAATGAAGAGTAGATAAAGCCATAGAGGGCGATTGACCTATCGGTATTGTGGTGTCTTTCTAACCATAATATTTAGGGTTCAAATTCTGGAATGAGATAATTGTATATATTCGTGAATTGGTGTATATATTTGTATTAGTGGGTTTTTTTTTCTCCAAAAAGGCCAACAACATGAATACAAGAGCCGTATGGTCCGTACCTATTTGAATTTCTCTATCCTTTCTTTTCCCTGCACATATTATTTATAATTCTTAAAACTACTCTATATCATCTACAATTATTACAAGATCACATTTTATACTATTATTCAACACCTCTTGTTACTAAGCTACTTTCCCCTATTTCTTTTTACTTCTAATAACATCAAGTAACCAAGACTGCCACATAATGCTTTCATTTTTCAACCTTTTTGATATCCAACTATGGCTCCTAATTTGTATCTCTTGCATCAATATGGGTGTAGTGAAAAAACCCTTTTTAAATACCTTATAGTTTCTATTCCTCCAAAAAAAATATGCTGCTACCCACACCACCGCTTCCCAAATTAATTTTTCCTACTTTGTTTTCAGTTGGTTATCAGTGTAACTGAATAATTCTTGCACATACAAGACATTCATATCCCAAATTTCCACCGTATACATAATCTACTCCATATTTCTTGGGCTTCTTTGCACATAATTAAACAATGTCCAACGGTCTCAATTGTTTCTTCACAATTCGGACACAGTAATGAATGTAAATCCAAACCTCTTTTGTATAACACCCCGAGTTTCACAAACATATATTATATCATTATACTTCAGAAGCGTGTCTCAAAACATATTTACCGATATTACATATAATAAAATGTAGCAAATTTCAAAACATCACACTTATAAGTATATATTTACAAATTATTTACTAAAGATCGGGTGTTATATAACTAACAAAACATGATTCTAATTTCCAAAAGGATCCGAGTGTGCGCGGTCATAATCAAACATTCCATCTATTTCATAATCCCGATCCATACTTATCCAAAACCTGCAAAATGTTAAACACGGTGGGATTAACTCACAGCTAAGTGAATGGAACTGTATCCGACAGTTCAATTCAGAGATAACAATTCATACAACAAATAAACATAACCCAACACAATCAAAGAGGATCGGCGGTTCTTGGTATGCCATCACAAGAACACTTTAAACCACTGGTATACCATCGCAGTGATTTACCGATAGTTTGAAGCTATCTTCACTGACTAGGGTACATCCTTCAACTATATGTATCGGAAACCTCGCCAGCCAAACAATAGCAACAAACCCAACCAGTGTTGACCTCTGAATAACTCACATAGTCAAATATGCCCAGAGGCCAAGAATCACATATTGTACAATAATCATACCAATACTAAATATTAATAACCAATCAACAATAACTATAACCCAGTAATCTAAACAGTCTATAATCAGTTACCAAAATGTTCTTCCGTTGTACCAAACTTGTTACAACAGAATTGAACAGAAGAATTGTGACAACTCTCCAAATTAGGTATTGATTAACATTTAAGCATGTGCATTCTTACGCTAATTTCCTGATTAAGTTTAAAACAAAAACTTGTGATGTGATGTAAACCTAGCAGCCCAGTACTTTTACACAAAAAGCATTACTAATACGTGAGTATTCAAAGTCACGTACAAATGTATCGGGACGAATCCGACAGAAAAATACAACAAAAGTTGATGACACAATATAATTAATAATTCAACTATTAATTACGAGTACTATTGTATCTATAACATATAGATAGAACGAGTAAAATGTACGTTTAACATGAAACGTATTATAAAACGAACAGAAACAATTTTAAAATGCACTCAAAGATCAAAATGAGAAAAATTCAAATTTTCTCATTCATTCGGAAACATTTGTAACATTACCTCAAAATATGAACCCGAAATTCCACTGAAATTTGGCACTCAATTAAATGTTAGCAGTCCAATGTACAAATTTGTACAACAGTCTAAAATAATGAAAATTTCATTATTCCAAATTTAAATAACGAATCAGGAGAACATCTACAGAATAAAAATATAAAATGTTTATTTTTATATTGCTATAATTATACCCGTACCCGAAATTAACGGGCTAAAAATAGCCACCAAACCTCAATAATTGAGGAGCAGCCCCCTGTATACGAGCCATACCCGTTTGATTTTCATACTCCCTCCATTCTGTGATCTCTTCAACACCCACACACACCTAGTATCATCTATCATTTTTTCTTCTTCTTCCTGGTTCCATCAACAGCAGCAGCAAAGCAGGAAGTGGAGTAGAACAACAAGCCAGTAACAACATCAACACATCATCATCATCTTCTTCGTATCATCATCATCACCATCAACTTCACTTTGTAAGGAACTTCAACTTCTTCAATTTTCCATGCTTAAAGTTCGTTTATAAAGTGTTATAACATCAAAATCTATGAACATAACATGATAATTTGATGATTCAAGTAGTAATTCTTGAAATGGGTTTGTATGAAATCAAACTTTAAATCCAAAATTGATAGGTAAAAACTTGTTAAAATGTGATATAATGATGTATATTGTTGTTACTAAACACCTAAACACTGAACTCACTCGAATTATAGCTAAAAAAAATCATTTAGAACTCGAGTTTGCAAACTGCAAAAACGGAACAGAGCCGCAGCTCAGGAAGCCTGAGCCGATCGGCTGGGCACCCAAGCCGAACGGCTGGACCCAAGCCGAACGGCTGTGGGCTGGGCTAAGTAGTATGGGCTGAGCTATTTACTTAATGGGCTGTGTATATGGGCCAAACTGAATAAAGGACTGATTAAGTGGGCCGAACTGGGCCTGAAGCTTCAGCCGAACGGCTGAAGCCCAAGTCGAACGGCTGGCCCAAGCCGAACGGCTGGCCCAAGCAGAACGGCTGGACCAAGCCGAACGGCTGGGCTAGGCTGTTCTGTTGGGCTTCGGGCTGTAGACTGAGTTGGGCCGGATCACAAACTGGGTCGGGCGTGTAATGAATCGTTCATTTAAATTAATTGGGCCGAGTTCTATAAACCGTTAACGGGACCATTGGACCAAGACTTGTATATTGTTTTTGGGCCAACAAATTGGGCCGAGCCCAATAACCTACAAAACAATTGAAAACATGAAACGTGACCCGAGACATTTAACGGAACGAGAAATTATAAAATGAACTCATAAACTTTACTTTATAATGACGAACAATTATGATTATATATACATATACATATATACATAATTGATAACAAATGACCCTTAGAAATTTTATATATATATCTACATGTATATATATGTATATATATATATATACACACAAATGAAAACTTACATATTTTCTTACGTAAACAACGTATTCAAAACTTATATACATAGATATATATATATGTACATATGACATTTATAATTATATATTTTCATATATACATACAAATAAATTACACGTCTAACCAACATATGCCTTAATAGTATACAACAAGTATATGTACAATAGAGTGAAACAACATATATACACTTAACAACGTATACGACGTGAGAAATAATAACAATATTTCAACACAACGTTACCAACAAATGCAACGACTTAAATTACTAAGAAATCAACAATTTCTACAAAATAAACAAACTGTTAACATAAGTGATTAAACAAATCAAGCATACTTATGTTAATACATTTATTGTATATAGGTTAACACACCTTGGACTTTTACCTGTCGGCTGCTAGCTTTCCTTACCGAGCACATCACAGTGAGTTTACAGCCCCTACTTTTAAATGTTTTCTGCTTTTAAACACAGGGGTGTTAAACATAGAAATTGCATGCCAACACATGCAATCAAACTATAAATGCTTTATTGCTTTTATACAACTGTCGATTTGTGATATTACATATTCACTGTTATTTTGGGAATTTAGACAAAGTATCCTAGTACGGACCTAGACTTGAATTGTGTGCATGAAAGACCTCATGACATGCTACTGTAACCATTAGCTAGGTGACTCTAGCCACTGAGTATACGGATAGTACTATTGCCGTGACGACCCTCCTACGGTGGAGCGTATACTTAAACGTCCGTTCAGGCAAACAACATAAGTTCTGGTTGTGGTTTGGTTATAGGGTTAGGTCGCGTTACTTTAACCTGCGAGGTTTAGCTCACCTTTCAGGGGATCAAAGTCTAAGTAAATTCCCACATATTTTTAGGAAGAACGAATCCTACAACTGTTGGACACCGGAAGACATACCGGTATATGTTACTGGTAAACAACCAGTAACATATTTTGGGACGACATCCCACGTATAGCAATACTCTAGGGTAACAACCCTACATAACTTGTATTTTTATAAATGAATAACAAATCATTTATACAAACTTGGTTTAACTAACCACATACTTATACAAACCTGTAAATTCACTCAACATATTTGTTGACGACTTTCTCTATGTTTTTCAGGAAATTAGCTGGGTAAGAAATCTCATGCATTCAAGATGGACAACCCTGGACTAATTAGGATGTCACATACTGTTGGGACCGCTTTTGGGGATTTCATTTGTATAACTGCAGACATTGCGGTCATACTTATGAAATCTTACTTTAAACTTATGTATTATTGTTAAAACAAAAATGTTTTAAACTTCACTACTACTGTTACGACTTACATAGTCGTACTACTTTTGTAACAAATGTTTGAACTGGCATCCTTATCTATTATGTTGTGCAATAACCATATGCTCTGAGTATGTATGTATCTGTTGGTTGAAATTACTGTTCGCAGCCCCGCCATGTCATTAAAGCTTCCGCAAACTAATCATAACTAATTGTAGTTACCGTTTGGCGGGTTGTGTGATGTGTTGAATTTAGTTATTAAATTTATCGTTGAAAAGTAAACAAGAAAATACCGTGCTAGACCAAAACACAACCCGGGCAGTGGACCCTATCGTGTAGTAGTATAGTTGGGTAAGTTCGGGTTCGAACACAGGGAACTTGAGTTCAAGTAATCAAGATAAGAGTGAGCAATCTAGAAAGTGGAAATAAAAGTTGGTTTTGTGTGACCGAATTGTCACGTTGCTTTAAACTACAAATTTTAGTTAAAATAGGCAAGTGGACTCTTAAGAGTCAAAGTAATAAGTTGGAACTTTCGAATATTCAAAATAATACTTGCTTGGACTATTTCACTAGTGATTTCGGGGTGTGAAGTTAAAACCGGTTATATTTATGCCAAAGTAATATTTATCAAACATAAGCTCAACTTCCGCTAAGTCCTATTGTCCAATATCAATTAACAAACCTATTATTTAATCTAGTAACGGACGCTCGCCATGGTTGCACACTTGCACAATTTAGCTAAACCAATTTAACACATTCCAAAAGTACGGTTCGCAATTTTGTTCAATCATTCATAGACAAATAAATCAATAGCAAATCACTAGGTTGAAAACGTTCGCTATATCAATAAGTAAATCACCAATTGGTTAAATTCTCGAGATTAAGCTCAATCACATAAGGTTTGAAGTTCAATGAGTTTATGATTCATCCACACGATCAACATTCGCTAAAATCGCTAATTTGTTTGTATTTGACTAATTGTTGTTACAATCACCAAATGCTTTGTTCCACAAATGATAAACAACTCGTTTTAGGTATTTTTTATAAGCAACAAACGTTTCGCTATAATTGCTTAGTGAAAATGCCAAAAGTTTACTAACAACAACAAGCTAAATCCATACACATTCATGGATGATTCACAAACTCAAGGCATAAATTAAAAACCAAGTTATACACCCCTAATCAACTAATTAGTTCATCCAAGCAAGCATGTAAGTAACTAGCCACACATGGTCACAATCATAAAGCAAAATTCATGATCACTAAACAAATCCATAAATAACTTGAAAGTAGATTAAATTGAAATTGTACCAAAGTTGTTACACAAATAGAGCAATTGTTCTTGAGAGGTTGTCACTAGCTTGGTTTTCTTCAAATGATCTTCAAGTGAATATGGAGTATTTTTGTGTGAGTGAATAATGGTGAGGTTAAGTTTTTTTGTTCTTGAGAGAAAACTCAAGAAAAATGGTAAGTGTGTGTCTTTAAAATTGTTGAAGAATGCCCCCTATATCCACCACCTTTCTCCTCCTTTTTTCTTCTTTTTCCCACTGCCCAGCACCCATTTTTCGCACAGCACCCTATTACACTCTGGATACCCAAGTTTTGTTTAAGAGGGAAAGTGATAAACAGTGGTCCGCCAACTTAGCCGATCGGCTGAGCAAGGCTAGCCGAACGGCTGAACAATGCTAGCCGATCGGCTCACTAGACTAAGCTGAACGGGTATGGTGTTTGATCATGGGTTTCATCTTCAGCTCGAACATAGGTGAGTTGCTGTCGTGATTTTGAACTAAAGTAGCCGAACGGCTAACTTTAGCCGATCATCTAATACATTCCAGCCGATCGGCTGGTGACCTTTTAGCCGAACGGCTATCAGGCTTATTCCAGCCCAGAATTGACCATTTTCCAGCTTCAACCTGAGATGCATTTCCGAATGAAATAAGTACCAAAAGTTCATGAAATCTACTCAAATATAAATGCAAAACAATGATATCGCTAAAGATAGACATGTACAAAATGAGCGATATCAGTGTGACAAGAATACAGTTACCACTCACCGATATTCCTAGCCTCAAACTCAGTGGACTTATATTACTGAGTTGCCGCCCGCTTATTTGAGAACACAAGGATGACAAGTTAGTATCTTGTTTCATAACTTAATCCACAGTTATCTTTGTTACATTTTAACATACATACATCCCTAAGTTTACTTATTATCAAATCATATCATTTGCTCATTATTCACATAAACCTATAACAAAACAGTTACGACTAATTTAAAGATCAAAATCTGATTTGCTATACAGACCTAAGGACCCGCCGGCTTTGGTTCCAGACTCGCCGGGTTTCGTCCTTCAACAGTCGGGTCCCCGTGCTCACCCACCGGGTGAATTAACTTTTGTGACAACAGAACATTATTGAGTATTAAAGCCTACAGGAGCCGCCGGTTTGGCTCAGGATTAGCCGGTTTATACTCACAACCCGCCGGCTGGGTATGCCCACTCGCTGGTTTCCCAGTGAATACACAGAACCCGTCGGCTGGGACTAATGACCCGCCGGCTTGTTCTTCATCATCTGCAATTCTGCAGATTTCCTGCACTTAACCACTTCGAACCAAAACCCAATTTTTTCATAAACACAGTTATAGACTCGAGTTTAAACCTAACCAAATCACCAATTTCAGCTTTCTACTCAACTATATACAATAAGTAATATTCTCCAACAGTTATTAACATTATATATCATCATTTTCAATCACTAATTTCCCATATAAAACACAAACCCTAACTTGTCCAATTCAAACTTAAAGAACATAAGTAATTATCTTACTATCATCAAGAAATCAATTCAAAATCAAGAATATAACTTTACAATGATATAAATCAGATTATAGCATTCAATAAACAATGATTAATCAACATGCATTAACCATTTAAACCAATTTCAAAGATTCATGAGCAAGAACATTCACATACTTGAAGAACCAAGTGAAGAACAAGATGAAAAATTGATGATGCATCTGATTTCACAAGTGTGAATTCCACACAAGATATCTACCCAAGTTTTCCTTTAATTTCTTGTTAGTATTAAGTAATTTGAGAGTGATATGAACAAATGAGAAGTAAAAAAATGAGTCGGTTAACTCCCACCGCCCCATCTTTTATTAGTATAAATTTTATCCCCCTTCTAAACCTATTGTCTGGAACCCGAAAATACCCGCGAGTCAAAATATTTTTATTTTACCGTCAAGTTCAACTATTTAAAACAAGTAATATTTTACTAATCACTATAAAACCTGTAACTCTTTTACTTATTTATTTTCAAATAAATCAAATAAACTATTTCCCGTTATTTAGATAATCATTTATTTCCAGGCCCAGAAACCGGGTGTTACAAATCTTCTCCCCTTTAAAAGATTTCGTCCCCAAAATCTAATTATATCCAATTAACCCAATTCTTTAAACCACATAACCAATAACTCTATAATTCGATCAGGTACAAAATACATACTAAAACAAGGTTAATACGAATATACCTGTTTCAACATCATCAATCCCAAGAGCTTCACCCACAGTCATTTGAAAAGCTCTACCAGTCGCCGGTGGTATATTCTTTCTCTTCTGTCCCACAGATGACGAGGAACCCGTGCCTGAACTCCCTGCCAAACCCGAATCCTGCCTCACCTTTTCCGGACATTGCCCTACTCTATGACCCTCCTTTTGACAGTTCCAACACACAAACCGCGGATAAGCACAATCCCTAATGTTATGTCCGAACAATCCGCATTTCCCACATCTCGTAGTCTCAGGCGTACACGGCCCAATATGTCTTGACTTACAATTCACACACCATGAAGTTCTATCAATTAAGTCACTACTAAAACTCACCCTCCTACCTTGTTGATTCCCTTTATTTCCAGACGAACTACTACTAGATTGTTGCACAATCTTATCCTTATTCAATTTGTCCCCAGCCCGAATGTCACCATCCACTGAATGGGCTAATGTAAAGGCCTGAGTAAGGGTACCTGCTAATCTCACACTGGTTCAATAATAAGGTGGTAATGTTTTCACAAAATGATCAATCTTTGTTCTTTCATCTGGTACCCAATGTTGAACAAATCGCAATTTTTCAGAGAATTGAGTAATAAGCTCATCCATGGACATCCAATCAGTTAACTCCAAATCCAAAAACTCCTGTCTAATCCTTGACATATCAAATTCTGAACAGAACTGCCTACATAATGTTGTACAAAGTAGCCAGCTCCCCTTCAGCCCTTCCCCTAGGTTCTCTCATCCAACCCCAAAACCATACCCATTCGTTATTAGCCCAAACACCCCTTTCCTTAACTAATGTAACATCCTATTTTTGGGCCTAGAAATAAATGGTATTTTACTAAGTTTTAAAATGGTTATTTAAAATAATAGGAAATTATTTTAATTGGTTTACTTGGAAATAAATAGGTAAAAGAGTCACGGGACTTATTGTGATTGATAAAATGTTAATTGTTTTAAATTAATAGAGTTGACGGTAAAATAAAATATTTAGTCTCGCGAATATTTTCAGATTCCAGACAATAGGCTTAGAAGGGAGTATAATATTACACTATATTTAAATTGGGTGGTGGGAGTGACCGACTAATCTTATTTACTTTTTCCCCAAATGGTTATTGTACTTTCATTTTCTTAAACATTCAACAATCATTTATAAAATTCTATCAAGAAGCTTATATCAAATTCTTTGTGTTGGATACAAGTTTATTAATAAAAGAAATCAGATTATTAACTTCATCTTGTTCCTTTCACTTGAAGGTAAGTATTTTTATATTGTTCGTTGTGAATTTATTTTAACAAGCTTGATTAATTGTGAAATAGTTATAGAATCAAAGCATGAATGTTATTATATTATAGTATCTACTGATTTTGATGTTATTTGCAAATTACATAAGGAAATAAGTTGAGCTCTTTGAGTTGTTTCTTCAAGTTTAATTGGGTAACATGATTAGGGTTTATGAAATACATGAGTATTAAAGAACGGAAGTGTTATTTGAGTTCATATGAGTTATATGATGTTTGTAGTTGTTATTGGTGTTTAATTAATGCATTTGATTGTGTATTGAATCTGAATTGTGTGTTATATGGGTTGGAATCAGGTTGAATTGGTGCAATAAAGTGCAGGTCGTTCTAAACATTCAAACGCGATCCCAAAAATCATTCCGGATCGCGTTAGAAAATTGAAATTGGTCACAGTCGAATTTGAGCTTTGGTAACGCGATCCCAGTCCATGTGTCCGGATCGCGTTCATAAGTGCATTGTTTGGTTACAGGAGATTTTAAACTAAGAAACGTGATCTTGAATCTTGAACCGGATCGCGTTAACAAGTGGTTTTGATAAGAGAAAGATTTTCAAAGGAGAACGCGATCCCACCCTTCAACCTGGATCGCGCTTGTATATTAAAATTTAATAAAGTTGATAACTTTTAATTTGGTGTATTTGTCATATTCAAAATGGTATTGATTAATTATAAATGTACTTGATTAGTATTATGTAAATGAATAAGTTATATTTATTTATAAATGAGTTTCTAATTTATGTTTCGGGTCGTGTTCTCAGATTTACAGAAGGCTCAGTAATATTAGACCACCGAGTGAAGACTGAGAATATCAGGTGAGTGGGATTGTAATCTTCTGTTCAACCCAGTTGTAACAGGTTTGGTTACAACGGGTAAACATAATTGTTTGGGTTATTGATTGTTTAGTTGTTGCGATATTGTTATTGATGTTTGATTGTTTATATTCCATGATGGCATGACGATTATGCATTATGTGACTATGTGGATTATTCAGAGGTCAACACTGGTTGAGCTTGTTTGCTATTGTTTGGCTGACAGGGTTTCCGATACATATCGTTGATGGATGAACCTATGTCAGTGAAGATAGCTTCAAGCTATCGGTAAATCACTGTGATGGCATACCAGTGATTTAAAGTGTTCTTGGTGTGGCTACACAAGAACCGACGATCCTCTTTGACGTTATGTGTTTATTTGTTGTAAGATTTGTTATTTCTGAATTGAACCACCGATCCTCTTTGACGTTATGTGCTTATGTGTTTATTTGTTGTAAGATTTGTTAATTCTGGATTGAACTGTCGGTTACAGTTCCATTCACTTAGTTGTGAGCTAATCCCTCGATATTTAACATTTGGCAGATTATATTTGGGTTATGGAATGGGCGTTTGGATACTGGATGGAATGTTTGACTACTGCTGCGACTACTCTGATATTTTTGGAAAATCATATGTTTGGGGAATTTATATAACTCCCAATTGATAGTACTTTGTTTGGTAATTATATATTTATAATTGTTAAGTTTCGGGAACTGTAAATATTTTGTAAATATGTTAGGACATACGATTCCAGTGTTTGTAAATATAATAAAATATATCGTAAAAAATATGGGGTGTTATAACCAACACATCCTCAGACATCTCTAAATTGTATAATCTGTTAAATTTGTCTTTGAGCAAAAAATCGCCAATCCATCTATCTTTCCAAAAGAAAGTTGAAGACCCATCTCCCACCGTTTTTACAAACAAAGAGTAAAAATTTAAGTCGTAAATTTTCTGTGTCTACACCAACGCGAACTATGTTACCCCATGTATTCCTTTTCCCCCACCCATTATTTGACCTCTATCTCATCCCGACCCCCATCCCGCCCATAAATACTTTTTATAACCCTCACCCATAATGACTCGTTCTCAATTTTAAAGCGCCACGACCAGGGGCGGAGTTAGGATTTAGAATTAGGGGGGCAATTTTTTTATTTTTTTTAAAAATTAATTGTTCATGTTTTGAGGGGCAAAACTTATGAAATATCGCAAATACCCTTAAAAAAATTATTTTTTACATAATTTGAGAATTCTTAGGGGGCAGCTGCCCCCATGCCCCCCTCTACTTCCGCCCCTGGCCACAACCATTTCCTTAACAAAGTCAAATTTTCTGCTTTCAAACACCCAATATTTAGACCCCTCCCTCGTATGAAGTAATGACACTATCCCACTTTACCCACACCATTTTTCTATCCTCACCCACCCCACCCCAAAAGAAATTTCGTTGGATACCCTAAAGGAAGATTGAGAAGTAATATAGTGCAAGACTACCAAGTACTGATTTGACGAGTGTTAATCGACCACCAAAGGACATCGACCTAGCTCTCCCTCGTATGAAGTAATGACATTGTGTATTAGTGGGGTTTTAGTATAAGAATATCAAAATGGAGTAAATATAAATAAAAAGGATGGTTTTGTTAATGAAAGTTTAAATAACCTTTATTAAGATGTTTTAATATGCATAAAACAGGTGTAATATAGCTAAAATTTGATGAGACAAATAAAATCTAGGAGAATAAATAATATATTCTTTCAATGTACGTATTTTTATTTCTATACATACCCTAATACGTTAACGAAATTCGACAGGGGTGTCGGGTATTTTTGAGTGTGTAATCACAAATGACCGGGTAAACGGTCAACGTAGGGATTGACTTTAAATCCAATTAAAAACACAATTGACGAATCGTGGCCGTCCATCTCAAATTTCACTGCCAATAAACCAGCCATGGCATACATCCTACGTGTCGCTTTACCATTGGCTATTTCTACGTGGCACGCGATGTCATTGGTTGCACCAACTCGACACAATTTCTCTCCAGATCTGCATCTATATATGTACTCTCAACAAATTACTTCACAATTTCAAGAGCGCAGTCTCTGTATTATCTCTATTTCTAGAATCTTCTTCTCAAAATCAACTCGATTATTCAGATCGCAAGATCTGCTTACAGACGAAAGATGCGTTCGTTGCAATTTTGTTGTTTTCTTTTGATCGGTTGCTTGATTTCACAGATTTCCGCTTCTGCTTCTGACGCTGTAAGTAAAGTGATGTATATTTTATAGATCTGTAATGTATGAACTATGAACTGATCGTTAACTATATACATATCGATTTAATTTTTGTAGATATTTTACGAGTCATTTGATGATTCGTTTGAAGGCAGTTGGATCGTGTCTGAGAAGGAGGAATATTCTGGTAAGATTTGTCTGGATCTATGGTTTATTTTATGTAAATTACTTTGATTAACTCGAAATTAGGGTTTAAGCTGTTAAGGATTTTTGAAAAACTTGTAGGTCTTCAATTGCAGCTGTACAGTATCGTTAAATTAGCTATTTGTAATTGCATTGGTCGTTGCTATGTATTTACCCTAGGAGTTTGTATAGATGCAGTTAATTTGTTATCTGTATGCATTAATAATGATATTGATTATGATTATACAGTGACTTGCCTGTTTGATCTTCCTTTTTGTAAGATGTATAAGTTGAGTGTTCTAGAATCCACTATTCGAGATATGAAGTTTTTTTTCCACGGTTACATGCACTTCAAATGGTTTAAATAACTGCTAATCATCATTACATGGATGTTAAGAATTGAACGTTGTCCCGAGGTTCCTCTCTAATGATGCTAACTTTAATTGTTTCATATTTTACGTATCAAACTTGATGCGATTGCATTTGTAGTATAGTTGACGTTACTGAGTAGTTTCATGTCAGGTTTTATATACTCTTTATCAATATATATGTGTTTCCGTGTATGTCATGTAGTTATATTCGTTGAATAAATCTCTCTGTTGTAATGTCATTATATGATATATGGAGTAATAGATTTTCTAAGTGTCTTTATTTTATTATTTGTGGTTCTTAGGTGAATGGAAACACTCCAAAAGCGAGGGCCATGAAGATTATGGTCTTCTTGTGAGTGAGAAGGCTAGAAAGTATGCAATCGTCAAAG
The DNA here is from genome assembly GCA_963422505.1 of Pseudognaphalium luteoalbum. Classification (NCBI taxonomy): domain Eukaryota; kingdom Viridiplantae; phylum Streptophyta; class Magnoliopsida; order Asterales; family Asteraceae; genus Pseudognaphalium; species Pseudognaphalium luteoalbum. The sequence goes on along the minus strand of OY730193.1, from coordinate 4,966,621 downwards.
AGCTAGAGAAACCTGTTGAGCTCAAGGATGGTACCATTGTTCTTCAATTTGAAGTTCGTCTTCAAAATGGTCTTGAGTGTGGTGGTGCGTATTTGAAATACCTTCGCCCACAGGAGGCTGGATGGACCGCCAAGGGATTTGACAATGAGTCTCCATATTCAATCATGTTTGGCCCTGACAAATGTGGTGCCACTAACAAGGTCCATTTCATCTTGAAGCACAAAAACCCGAAGAGCGGAGAGTACGTTGAGCACCATCTCAAATTTCCCCCATCCGTCCCTTCAGACAAGTTAACCCATGTGTACACTGCCATTTTGAAACCTGACAACGAGGTTGTCATCTTGGTTGATGGAGAAGAGAAAAAGAAGGCTAACTTTCTATCATCTGAAGACTTTGAACCTGCACTTATCCCTGATAAAACTATTCCTGACCCAGATGATAAGAAACCTGAAGATTGGGATGAACGTGCTCAAATTCCTGACCCTGAAGCCAAAAAGCCCGAGGACTGGGATGAGGATGCACCAATGGAAATATTAGATGAGGAAGCTGAGATGCCTGAAGGATGGCTAGAAGATGAGCCCGAGGAAGTTGACGACCCAGAGGCAGTGAAACCTGAGGATTGGGATGATGAGGAAGATGGTGAATGGGAGGCACCAAAAATCGACAACCCTAAGTGTGAATCAGCACCAGGTTGTGGAGAATGGAGGAGGCCAAATAAGAGGAACCCAGCTTACAAGGGTAAGTGGAGTGCTCCTCATATCGATAACCCTGCTTACAAGGGTATCTGGAAGCCACGTGATATTCCAAACCCTGATTACTTTGAACTTGACACACCCAACTTTGAGCCGATTGCTGCTATTGGTATTGAAATCTGGACAATGCAAGATGGCATCTTGTTTGACAACGTCCTGATAGCAAGTGATGAGAAGACTGCATCATCAATCAGGGAGACGACATGGAAACCGAAGTTCAAGGTGGAAGAAGAGAAACAGAAGGCTGAAGAACAATCAGCTGGTTTTGAGGGTCTCAAGGGCATCCAGGTACTTATTTTACTACCAGAAGTACTCATCAGAGTTCATTTTTTGAATTTTTAAATGTTTGTCCTAATTGTTCCCTTAATTAATATGTGCAGAAAGCTGTTTTTGATGTCCTTTACAAGATTGCCAATCTAAACTTCTTGGGCGAGCACCAGGTCAAGGTTATGGTAAGTCACTATATGTGGTATTACTAGATAAGAATGTATCAGTTTTCTCTGTTGCATGTATCTAACACTTTGAATTCTATATATTGCAGGAACTTATTGAGAAGGCAGAAAAGCAACCAAACCTTACAATTGGTGTCCTAGTTTCACTTGTAGTTGTGTTCTTTAGCGTCTTGTTGAAGTTGTTGTTCGGCGGAAAGAAAGCGGTAAGTACCAAATATAGCCCTTTCTTCAGATAGATAAAATTAGATGTGGTAAGATGGGAAAGGCAGAGCAGAGTTGGTAACATGTACCACATAATGTTGTATTGACCCTGCTCTTTATAAGTTAATTATTTCCAGTACGTTAATGAGCTTGCAGGGCAACATTGTTACAATAATAATGTAATGATTCTAATATGTTTTGACCAATTTGAACCATCTAAGATTACACAACCTAAAATGGGAATGTTTGTGACTAAACTAGTTCAGATTGCAATCACTAGATAAGTTTTCTGTGTTGAGTATACTTATGAAACTGGTAATTGTCTATACAGACACCAAAGGTGGTTGTGGCGCCAGCAAAGAAGGATGAAGGTGAAGCCTCAAACACAGCTGCAGCAGCAGAAGGTGAGGAGGAAGAGAAGAAAGAACCAACAGAGGTTCCTCGCAGGAGGACGAGACTTGACAACTGATCATGATATTGAAGATATGTTGGGGTTGTCAAAGTTGATCGACATTAGATTCACAATTGGTAGAATCATCTAGTGGTTTAGTTGGTATTTGCATCTAATTACATGTTTTTCTTTCCTTTTTGTTTTGAATTTTTGTTAAAACACATGAAAAGTTTTTGTCGTTTAGAACGAAACGAAAACCCTGTATGACGTTGTAAATGAGAGATTTTTATCTAGAAGATGGGCATATCTGTACCAATTCGTTTCATCTTCTCTATGTTCTGGTGAATCCTCTTTACTTTGAACTTCTTTGGTTACATAGTTGAACCGTTTCAGGAATGCAATGCTTACATTTTAGTTTTTAGTTGGGGACCATTTGCATTTCGAATCAACATTGACCAAGTTCTTCTGTATCAGCTTTCGCAAGCATTTGTCCAAAGACTTGAGTAGCAAAACACTCATCCCCAATACTAAATCAAGACAAAGTAACCAAACGTTACTGTATATTTTTACTAGATGCACTGCAGCATTTGCCCCTCTGATTGTTGGGCAAGATGTCAGGCTCAATGATGCCTTGAGACGTGATGGGAGTTGGTAATATCGATATGTATATATATTCAAATTAACTCATACGAAAGAATACAAGACTTGTGGGAAGAATAAGAACCAAGTGTTTTCACATGCTTAACACGCTAGAGCTTACATTTGTATGTAACCTCTTGGTTTGCAGAGCATACATAAGCGTTACACTGGCACACATATAAATCTTAGAAGAACACTCCCGAAACAACTGTGAAAAGTCCATATACATTACACAATATTGGATCCTAGTATACATGTGCAACATACCACCAAAGTAAACTAAAACATAGCAAAAATAACCCATCACCACTCTCCATGAGCACAAAAGAATAGTGAAAATCTTCCTTCTCAACATGCGTCCAAGGATGTTACACTAAACCTTTGAGTATCCTTGGAGGAATCATCACCTTGGGTGGATTTGGAATCAAGTCATTGGGACCAAGATTGTCAATAGGTGGTCGTTGTTTATGATGATCAGTGACATCTTGGTAGGCCATCGTCAATGCCAGTGCCTACACATCAACCATGTGATTATATTTTCAACGATTTTTAGAAAAAGATATTATAACATTTGATGAATTTTCTAGCGCATGAAACTGGTAAACCTGATTAACTATTAACTGTGGAGTTCGGTTAGTGAGGAGGCAATTTTGACCCACTTACAAAGCAATCAGTCAATAAGTTGCATCATATCGAACACATGAAATTGGTTAAGCTAAACAATCTAAGGATCGGGTCAGGTAGGCTGCACAGTTCAAAATTCATTAGACATGTACCCAACTGCATAAAACCCTATAATAGCTTTCTAAATTAGTTTGGGTTATTATTGTCATAATATGGTACACATATGACGTATCACATATCAGATATGAAGTATTTATAAAGTTTAAAAACACGACCAGAATGTGTTTACGAAGTACTAAAAACTGCCACCATGTTGACCCGTTACCCAAGCTGCCCGGCCCTCCATTTTGCCACTTCTACATTTCTATTATTTGGTTAGGCGTGCATATATGCCAAACAGGTGTGTTTACGAACCCATTTTGACATGTAGTAAAAACTGTACCACGTTGACCCGTCACCCAAGCTGTCGGCCCTCCGTTTTGCCATTTCAACACTTCTATTATATGGTTAGTAGTGCATATATGCCGAAAAGTTACCTACTGCTTATCTAAGCTTAGATTCCTAAGATTAAAGCATAAGATACAGGATTCTTAAGATTAAAGCATGAGATACAGGAATTTTTTTGTGTAGGAATTGCCTGTTCCTGTCACCAACTCAACCCGAATGAAACAAATAGAGTGCAAGATGACTTACAATGTGATCATGATCTGGAGGAGCATAAATACCGGTTGTTACTGCGGTTCTTCTTCTAGTGTCATTGGTGGGTGGATCTGAAATTTTTTCGAAACCAACAGGAACAACCATTACTGGCATACCTACTAAATTCCCCACACAAACTTTCTCCCAGTCTGTTACATTTCCCACAAATGCATCCACCATAAAACTCTCCCTTACTTCCTTTATTAGCTTTCCACGTGCTCTTTGCGACTGTACGTAATCTACAGCAGGTACTATACGTGCTCGACGAAGTTCTGTGGGCCATTGATCTTGAGCCTCAAACTCATCATCTTTCCCAGATCGTTGCCAAGTGTCAAAATGAGCAAGCATATCAACATCCATTGTGAAATTCAAGATCCCTTGAGCAGATTCAACACTGTACTCAAGCTTGAATGGTACCATATTAACACCCTTTGACTTTAGCACATCAACAACCTGCCAATTTGACATCATCAAAACATCCATCATCTAAAACTCAATATAGCATCGCCAAAACAAAGATGATAGGCATACCTCCATCTCCGCATCCTTGAGATATCCAACTGTAAGCTTCGTGATGTCTACCGAAAATGGGTCATCAAGAAAGATCTTTCTTGACGAAAAGTCATCTGGATCTTTACCCCGGATGATGTCCAGAACAATTGCACAATCAATAGCACTTCTACATAAAGGACCAAGTTTATCCTTCTCGAGGAAAAAGGATTTTGTTAATAATAAAATAAATAGGTCTAAATGTTGACCCATTCATTGGCTAATGGATTCAGACAAAATGGAAACAAGTCAATTTCAAGTGCATAAAACTTCCTAAACTATTTCATAAGATTCATTTTTCATGAACACATTAATTATCAACTCCATTTCAACATATAACCTCCTTAATTATTTCGTAAGATATTTTTTCATGAACACATAAATTAATAATTAAATTACAAAAGGCAAGACGAATGAAGTATGTCTGCGGGTTGGCCTAACCCAACCTATTCTGACCCGAACCCATTTGACTGTTACCAACCCACCCATATTGCGACATAACAAAAATAATGCAACAAACCAAAACTGAAGAAGGGGATGAACGTTACCAGGCTCTCAGACAAGCTCAATACACCGGTTCTACCAACCGCACCAAAAGTTGGCCGCAATGCAGTAACACCGCACCTAGCAGCAGGGTAAGTAATTGAGCCAGCTGTCTCAGAGCCAATCGCAAAAGGAACCAGACCAGCTGAGGTGCAGGCAGCAGGCCCCGCCGATGAACCAGTAGTGTACTCCTCAATGTTCCATGGGTTTCTGGTTCGACCACCGAACCAGATATCGTCATACGCCAATGATCCTGTAACCAGTTTCCCAAGAAGAACTGCCCCAGCAGACTTCAACCTGTATCCAAAGAGATATCAAACTCACCACATCGGGCCACATGCAACAATGTTGACCTAACCATTGTTCCGGGTCTTGTGTTCATACCTCTTGTAAACCCAAGCCTCAATATCAAGAACTTGATCTTTAAAAGTAGTTGAACCCCAGGTGGTTTTGTACTCGGGAACCGCAATGATATCTTTTAGCCCATATGGTATCCCATGAAGCGGACCTATCATTTGAAAACTTCCCCATTAAGAAACCGACTTCTCATAATTGTCATCATATGGCTAATAAGGTGCACAAGAATAGAAACTGTTTTATTCATCCATCCAACTAGCGAGGGTAATTCAACTAGTGGGGGTAATTCCAGCCGTTTACTTTATAAAGGGTCGATTTGGGTCGTGTGACAACTCAAACATGCCAGTTCAAATTTCTTAGCTAAAAGGGGAATAGGTTGAGAGTCACCCAAAGATTACTCTTTATGCAGACAACCTCTTGGATTCCCCTTTTCCAAAGATTCAAAATTATTACTGTCGTCATTAGTTTTATAGTCATAATCAACACACTGACTATTTATAAATATTCAAAAAGCACTAGTGATGCAAATCAACTGGACTTGGCCCATTTTGTCCAATACAAAAAATATGACCAGTCAAACCGTTCTGCCAGCGGTAATAGTATTAACTAGTGCAATACCCAAGTCAACGCCTTGTGCAAGTAGTTGATCGGCATGTTTTGCCTGCTTGTAAGCAAGATCCTCGGTGATGGTGATCACTGCTTCCAAAGCTGGATTATACCTATGAGATCAAAGGACACCTTCATATTATAAGAAAGAAAAAAAGGGAAAACCAATGCTTTCACTGTCACTTGGGTATTCGGAAGTTTACCTTTTTAGCCTCTTCACAAAAATACCAACAAGCTCCTCCGAGGAAATTTGTTTTGTTCTAATAAGATGTCCAAGTTCAAGAATCTAAATCCCCACATTTTTAGAAAAACCAGAAATGAGAAGTAAGTTTAGCATCAGATTGAGTGATGGTTAAATTTACGTTACTGACGAATGACTTACGGTCATGAAGGCGATATCTTCATCAGTGTCTGGCCTCGAAACACCAGAGACAGAAGGATATTTAAATCTCTTTGTATTATCATGTGTCTCTTCTTGTTTCCACTCAGAATTGAAAACTAACGAAGGATGGTTATGTAATCCCCCGTTGGTGGTAGCGACTATTTTCCTATTAGCTTTAATTATAGGGATATTGAGTTCTTTGGCACCCTTCTCGGTCTCGAGCATCTAAATTTGATAAACTAGTAAGTATTGTTGCTATTTCACATAGATGTAAATGCATATATTAAATTATTACATACTCATATTGGGTATCCAGATTCGTCTTTGTATGCTTGTATCCAACAGATATCTAGAATTAGACACCTGAATGATATTTGAGTATATAGGTGTTCAACCTATTCCTTTCTCAAATGGATCGATTTGGGTGGGGTAATTTAAATCTCAAACGTGCCAACTAAACTTTAACGAGAAGGACGAGGAGCTGGACGCTCGCCCGACAAAGTCCCTCAAAGAGAGGGACTAGAGACGGTTAGACTTTTTCGATAGCGTTACTATAGGATTTTCAGAGGTTTGGGATATTTTCAGCAAATATGGGAACATTCCAAAATGTTCAATGACAGCCTTAAAAGCTACTTTCGATGGAACCAACATCCTAAATTGTCCGTTTTGCAAGTTAGTAAACACATTAACTATTATAAGTCAATAAGGCAAAATCAAAGAACTATGTGCAGGCCAACCAAACCCGACCAGCCAACTTCAACCCATACCAGAAAGTGACCCGTTTCAACCTAAATTCAGTTTTCCCCATTCCCAACCCCCGGGTCTGTTTTAAGCACAATCACCTCATAGGTGGCAAAGGTAATGTCACAAGTTGACAATCGAATTACCTTAGTGTCATTGAAGAAATCGGCATCCAACATACTAAAACCACGTTTAAGGCCCGCAGCATCATCGCTGTTTTTGGATCGTTTTTCACGGTGGCTAGAAAACACAGGCCTCTCACTGTCCTGATCAAAAGATGTCACATTTAATAAAAAATACGCTACAAAAGATAAGGGCTGTCAGCATTGTCGCAACCTTATCAGATGCGTTTATTACCTGGATAAAATGGTTCTAGAAAGACTTGGAACTTTCTGAAACAACAATTTTCCCATTTTATTAAATGTACTCACCTGCTGCTTTGCAAATGTTAGAGTAGATATATGGCCCCTTTTTTATTTAAACCAAAATTAATGTGATAGATAAATTATAGAGTACAAGGAATACAGCAATAATGAAAGTTATAAGATTATCATTAAACCATATTAGCATTTATAAATACTTCTTACTCAGATTAAGTAAAGTACTACTTTATATCCTAACTTATTATAGGCAGCTTAATCACATACATTGTGAAAAGGTCTAGATAGTATCATAACTACATACAATCAATCTGCAACAACTACTAAAACAGTAAAACTGCAATGCATCCAGAACACTTAAGTTGACTAATTAAGTCAACGCGTTGACTTAAGCCAGTTATCACCTTTAACATCTACAAATGCCAGATATAAATACTTACTAAAAGGCAAAAAAACACAATATACAAAGAGATTACCATGTTTTGCTATTTGAGGAGATTTGACGGTGTTCTGGAATTGAAGAACTTGTGGAAAGCAAAAACAGAGTAGAGTGAAACAGAGTGATCAACAGCAAATGACCGGTGACACGTGTCACCGGGTGAGGCTTCTGAGGATACATGACGGTCATGTTTACCGGACACGTGGCTGTCGACCTGATTGTACACGAGTCCGGTGTGTGAGTGGATGCCGGATGGTTTGCAGAACTGGTTTGGTGTTTTTAATCGGTTTTTTTATAATTTGTCTTTATTACAAGGTTGTTTAACATTTTTAGTTACATTTATTCTTTTTGTGATATAAAAATTGGATACCATTGTTACGGGTAATTTAAAATCCTGGATCCGTAACTGATCGTCGTAATATATTACGTTAACTTTATTAGAAAAACGACACACTAGTCCGTATATATTGATGATTAGCCATTAAAAGATAAAATTAGTATCGATGTGAGAATGCGTGAATTAATAGAAACTAGCCGATAACTCGTGCAATGCGGCGGGAATATATTTGAAATTCGTTAAATAAGGTGGTGAAAGAGCAGTTGAAAAATTGATATAAAATATACCGGTTAAAATCAAACAAATAATAATAATACAAAGTAATATGATGAACAACATTATAACAAATTAAAAAAAAACATTGCATGTCTAAGATATGTGCATTATGAATGTCATATTCATATGATTACGTGAAAAACTACATAACAGATAGTTGAAAATAAATTTAAACTTCAAATAGCAAAATCCAAATGCACATGAATAGATTGATATTTTTTTCATGAGTACAAGTGTGTTTATATAATGTTAATTTTGCTATGTTTTTTTTTTGTGTAGTGATTTTGTAATTGATTGATTAGTGAATATTTTAATGTAATTGATTTTGAAGAGTTATTGTATAGTTGACTTGTCAAAATAAGGTTGACATATTAGGTGATTAAATAGAAGGGCATTATGGGGATTTCCCATATGACATAAGGTCAACATATGGAATGCTTAATAAAGGGTTAGAGATGCGTGTCATAAATTTTACTTTTTTCACGTTTATAACTAAATATATCATAAATGTTAAATCGAAAAATTATAAAAATTACACAATGAAAATAAATATTATTTTTTTTCAATTAGAGATGTAACAATGTATATTTTAGACGAACTTTTTTTTCGTTTTTCAATGGATTTTGAAAACGAGTAAGACATGTGATACCTACCAGCAAATAACGCATGTGTTATAATGATTTATAAAACTGAAAAAAAGTCGTCGAAAATATACCTTTGTTTTATAGCAAATTGAAGAGAAAAAATGATGATTTTTATGTTGCAATTTTTATCATTTTTTAGATATTTAATTTTTTAAAAAACATAGAAAAAATGAGTTTTATGCACATGTCGCATTATTATCTGTTCTCTCATTCTCACAAAAAATTTCATACTCATTTGAACCCACTGTAAGGGATAATTATATATATCTCCAACTTAACCTTAACAAATCTATTTATTCATTCATGTATATAAAACAAAAAGGTTTCTTGCAAAAAAAAAGTTAGACATGACAAATCAACAATTACATTAAATAACAACATGCTAACAATTTTTTTAAATTCTTATAAATAACACATTAAGTTTTATCCATGTCGGAATTATGTTGCATATATATTGTTAGGTTGTTGAAATATATATTGCATTTAAAAAGTTAAAGTAATAGTTATGTTATTACTTATTATTATTTTCAATGATAATTAAACCTTTTAAGTTAACAATTTTAATTTAATAGATTACTTACAAATAAATATATAACTATATTTATAAATGATCGTGTATCTCACGGTCTGTAACTCTTTAAGCCTAATATAGTATACAAAGAGATTCTAGATGATGCCTTTACGATCAATAAATAAGACTACTATATTGGAATTCTCATGCGTAATATATTTCAACTATGGATATTAGTTTACCCTTGTACAGTTTCAAATTTCACATAATTACTAATACTATTACTATATAGCTTACATTTTAAGTATTTTTTAATTAAAATACATGCCTATATAATTTATGCAAAACATTATAATTACGTATACCTATTTATTAACTCCATATCAATAGCCGGCAATGTTAACTCATTTTACGAATGCAGTATATATACAGGTTTTAAACCTAATAATATAATATAATGAATCATTATAAAAAATAGAGTAAATTATGTTGTCAGTCCCTGTGGTATATATGTTATTTTACTCTCAGTCCTGGGTCGATTATTTTGCAGTCCTAGTCCCTTGACCCGGGTTTATGTTTCATTCTCGGTCTATGACCCTTAACGCCGGTTAGTTTTTCCCGTTAAGTTAGTCAACGTGCATGACACAAGAGTGTGAAAATGACTTCTCTGTCTATTGTGAACCTTTTTTAAATCTTTGGACATCCACCTACCTTTTTCAAGTCCTTGAAAAGTCCTTTTGCCCTTTTGTACCGCGTAAATTTGATGACTTAACAAGAAAAAATATATGACGTTAGGGTCAGGGATCGAGAGTGTAACATAAAGGAACATATGATTGATTGATGTAGACTATAGATTGGGGCATGTTTACCATTGTTGTGAGTAATTTTCCAGTCAAGTAGAACATGTTTCGTGCCGTTTCCGAAGGTGTTCCGAACAAGGTCGTGGCGAAAAGCCCTAGTTAAATCTAGAGTTTCCTTTGCACCAAGTCGAGTGGCATACTCTTGGATAGAAAAGTTAGTGCATGCGTGGGAAAAAAATTCTTTAAGTTGTTGTGGGGTGTGATGAAAGCACTGAATTTGATAATCTAGATGTTGAGGAAACACAATTGCTTGGGGAGTTAGAAGAAGTGAGATCTAATTAATGAGCTTGAACTTTTGCGAAGAGCGTTAAGGTATCCTAAAGTGTGTCGCTTGATGTTGTAATTCTTTGCAATCATCTCAGATTGAGGTTGATAAGACTAATGTGAGGAAAGTTGTAAAAAACAAATCTTTAACTCTAAGAAACTTTTGGTGTATGATCGTTATTGTTAGTTGCGCACCTACTGCTCTTTGTTTCAACATAGATCTATAAATCAATAAATAAAAGTTAATGCAACGATGTTGATTAATGCTAAAAAATCAATATATAAAAGCCTAACGTATTTACATTATAACGATAGCAATAGTGATCTCCTAGCTAATCGACGACTGTTAAGCAAAGAAACCTAGGTTTACTATTAAGAAAAGAAACAACTTAGCAAAAAGCTTCAGAATAGAAGTATAAAGCTTAAATGCTTATGTATTGTTCGAGAAATAAAGAAAAAAAGTTAGTGAAACAATGTTGTTTAATGCTTTGCAAAAACATACACTATGGTTTTATATTAAATCGGCAACATGTGCTATGGTTTTGTCCTGGGAGCAGCGGCGGAGCTAGAAAATTCAAGTAGAGGGGGTGAAATAATTTTTTAATTTTATTTTTTATATAGTTTAGTGGGGGTAAAAATTTTAAAATGTCATTATTACTTTTAAAAAAATTCTTTTTTAAATAATTTAAAAAATTTTGTGAGGACGACTACCTACGCTGACTCCTCCCCTGCCCGGGAGAGTAAAACCAACATATAATATCATGAGTCATGACCATTGAGCTTATTTGTCTATTTTTGAAAATTGGACTGTGTTTAAGTAGCTATGGTTTAATGCATTAATACCACAGTAACCATTGAATTGGAAAATTTGATATCAATTAAACATGGTTATCCACCATTTTTACTTTCGTGGATTTTTTCTCCTTAGGTGACAAATATAAATTAATATTAAAATAACTTACCGCTATTATTGTATACGTTCATGTATATGAAGTATCTCCTATAACATAATCGGTTTCCAATGTCCACAACAAAATCCGTCAAAACAATTCATAATTTAATTACTTTTAATTTCTGAAAAGATATAACAAATTAAGTTGAGAACCATGACATGTTTCATATTATACCTGATATATTCAATTAGCAAACAAACATGTCAAATTATCATGAGATTTGAATAAAGTTATCATGACATAATCATAAATACATGAGATATGAACTTATCATGAATCATGATACTTTTAAGGTTAATTTGGTCTTTTCACCTTCATTCAATAGTTCCACTATAAGATGGAAATTATTTTTAATGGTATATTGGTGTGTGAAACTGGGAATGATTTTGTTGAAAATTTATACTTATTATCAATTTGGTAACCATTGTGCATATAATTATTATTGATGATGTTTATACTTTATACCTAACATGTAACTAAGCTCCTTTTTATTTACCACATTTAAGATTAATATCTTTTTTTAAGCTACTACGTATATGTTAAGCATTTTTTTTTTCTAAAAAAATATATTTGTTAAGTGAAACAAATGTGAAACTTCACAATTTGAAATTGGTTAACATATACTTTTGTTGAATTTACCTTCTAATTGCAATAAGTTGACACTAATCTATTATAGAGTAAAATAAACATAGTTTTCAAGACTAAATTAAACACCATATATAAAAACTTAAGATTATTAATAACTTCAAAAAATATTTACTAATTACAACTACGTAGGAAGACAATATCATTCGATGAAACAAGGAAATCGTTAGCATTTTAAGTACATGCATCTTAACTTAAACATCGTATGTGCATATAACTTTAAAACAATTGCTATATATCTTTAAGCAACCATATATGACTTACTAATAATAATTTGAATAAAATTATGATTATCTCCTCACAGCGTGAGGGGTATAATACCCTTGTTGATTGACAAATAACTAATAAAGTAATAATGATCAATCTATTTGTCTTGCAGATTTATACATGTAAAGAATTTCAATATATCTTTAAATATTACAAATTACAAAATGAAATAATAATAAAACTAATAAAATCTTCTCTAAAAACCAAGCTTAAAACTCTCGTTGGTACAATGGTACGTATATACCTATGCACTATAAAGGTCACAAGATATGTGGTCTCAACTCATTGTTACATAACATTGATTAAGTTTCAACCATTAATTAATTATAACAATTTCACTTTAAATTTTTTCTCTAAAATTAAAATTAGAAATTCTCCTTGTGAAAGTCAAATTTGGTACTAGTCTTGTGTGAGAAGTCTGACGCAAGTTGTTTCAACTCTTTGACTGGTGCTGGTGCTCCACAATAAAATACCCCTGCAAATATTTTAAACATAGTGGTAAAATAAATAAGTAATAATAAAAGTGTGACACATGACAATTTATGCATCTGCATACGTAAAAGAAGAAACAAAGAAACTCACCAATACGTTGACCGGTGTGAGTAAGAGCAATACGCTTATAAACACTTCTCCAATTCGGCTTAGCAAAGTGAGACTTGACCCGAGTACCCGAAACAACATCGACGCCATTCTTGGCGTGATTAAGAGACTGAAGCATAGTGATCAAAGCGGAGCGAGCATCACCTTCTTCATAAACACTTGTACAATAATTATGCATTTCTATCACACCATCTTCATCTGTTTCAGCAACCTCATTCATAACCCCTTTGAACCAATCGAATGAGCCTTGTTCTCTTGTGACCCAATAGAAGTAAGCTCGTGTTGTCTTGAAGTTGTTGGTGCTGTTTTTCTTCGAGGCTGGTGTTGCGCTTTCTATGGCCTCTTCTTCCTCTTGTTTTGCTTTCATGTTGTTCATGATGTCCTTAACGATACTGATCATGGGGGTCGCTCCAATGCCTAACCCCACTAGCAAAACTACGTCGTATTTTTTGTAGTCTTGTGCTGGGGCACCATATGGCCCGTCAATTAGGACTCTCGGGAAACTGTTGATACATTTGACCAAGAACATTAGGATTTTTAATAATCAAAGATGACCCATTTTTGAAGTTTTGAAAAGCAGAAGTTGTAACAAATAACAAAGACTTACTTTGGGCTGTCTCCTTGATAATCTGCTCTTAGAAGTCCGCTTTTACCATTTGCAGGCGGTTGACATACCTATTAACGACCACCATCGAATCGGGTTAGCTATGAATGATCAAACTACAATTCTAACTTATCTACTTATAAATGGGTCAATTCGGGTTTTCTTTTAACTTTAATGGGTCAAAGGAATAAGATCAAAACAAGTAGCTATTAAGAAAACAGGTAACAGTTGCCCACATTGTATTTCGAATGATAAATATTCCTAAATTATTTTTTATGAAACAATATTGATATGATATATTTTTGACATCATATTTGGCAAACTGATTATTTAAATTTCTTGAAAATGAACATAAACCATGTATTGATTATCTTATCCGCAATTTAAAGCATTTTAGAAACTTGCCATCCATTAAAACGTACCTGAGAGAAGACGATTTTGAGTTGCCTGGTCCAGTCGCCGAGAGTTCGAATATGCACACTTAAGTAGTCATCTCCAGGTGCAGAAGTTATCGAAAATGGGTGCCTGAACAATCGTTAAGTCGGTTTACACTTTATACACAGCATTTTAATTGCAGAATTAGCTTTTTTATGCACGAGACTCACCATTCGAATGGAGAAACTGCCTTGCAGTTCACAAACATGTATTGCCCGCTTTTGTACTTAAATCCGTGCGGCTTTGACATGTGAAGTGCCAACACATTTCCCGGGTAAACAGCAACCTTCAAAACACAAAATAAGGTCGGTAAAACACTGCACAAATCATAATTGTATATTTTCTATTTTCGACCCAGCTACTTAGGATGGAGTCAACTCAAGTAATGGTTCTCTTATAACACATTAGAAAAATTATAAGCATTGACAATTTATAGTTGTTACTCAACCCTTCCATACGAGCTCAGCAAAATCAAAAATTCAAGGCCATTTTGTGATCCATTACCTTCAATATCGTAACTGGCTTGACACTAGATCTTAGCGCCCTGGTTAATCTCTCTCCAGCATAAAGCGTGATTGGAACCGCCAAGTACATCCAAGTCTGTAATGACCAAAAAGAGCGATTTCAGTTCTATGTTCCCAAAACAAACATACAACAAATCTTTCAAGGTTTTTACTCACCGTTTTCTTGTACCATTCTTTCGTAAGGTAAAGTTTGATCCCATGAACTATGAGCATACCATAAACGATCACAAATAGGTGATGAGAGTACCAAAATGCATTAAAACCTGTAAGTTTTTTCAAAGGATTTTTATCGCTGAGTCTACCGCGCCTAAACATGGGGGTTGCTAGTGTAAACGCTATTGCCATTAGAACCACCATTATGATCCCAGTCCACCCTTCAACTCCCTTCACGAACCACCAATAGCTATCGGGTTGTTCCCCAAAATATTTTTCCATTGGTTCATACTCATCCTCAGTTGCACTAAGAAGTCGCGGAAAATCACATGTTAAATGTGAAATAGCATGGAGCCCAACTCCAATTGTAATCCCGAAAGCGATCACCTGGTAATACCCGTAAAAAACATATCACAAAATGTTGGCAAATTAACATACTATAGTTCAAAATCATGATCATGAAGATGAAGAAAATGAGGTTTTAATGAATAAAGTGGTAAAATGACTAATGTACCCTTAACTTTTCTTAGTTAAATAACTTAAAAGCCCATGACAGTATACAAATCAATTTAGATTGGGTCCAAATTTTGACTTTAAATTGTGTAATTGGAACATTTTTGGACTCCAATGGTGTTTTATAAACATATTGACCAAGTCCATAATTTGTTAGTCAATAATATTTTTTCTAGATTGTGTCTTATACTGAACGTGATTGTTTACCTTAACTTAAAGAACATAAAATATAATCTGTATAAAGTTAACGATTGCGATGCTTACTTTATGGAAATTCAGATTATCATCAAAAGGAACAACAACACCAAGTTTGGTCTTGTTCCTAAGCCACGTGATGGTATTTCGACACACGGGTAACAAAATCAGAGCCATGTTCAGCTTAAGTGTCTCAGCCGCACCTTTAGCAACGCTAACACAATGCCCCATGACCTCAAAAGCAGCCCGATTCTTGTACTGAATGTATTTATAAGTAAACAAACCGGCCATCACCCCGATCCAAAGTGCAAGCACCCAAATTCTTTGCCAATTATCTTGTAAAAAGTACTTTAGATCATCATACTTCCGTTGTATGATGTTTCTATTGTTCTCGTTCCTGAGTTTTTTGCTCAATGCCGAGCTTAAGTTTTTGCTTTCGCCTCTCACTGCTTGTGTTGGAGCTTGCAACAAAAGTGTCTCCAAGTTTTCAATCTGGTTATTAAAATGCAAATTTAAGATGGTCAATTGGTTGAAAAGAGAGTTTATTACTAACTGTACTAATGTTCTTGAATAATGATAGTTGATGTCTACCATGATGTAACCGAGATTTTCAGGGTCCAATTCTTCCATGATCAATGCAGCGTATTCATCCGCTTGTTTCTGAATGTTCGATAATTTGTTTGCTGAAGCACTCAAGCTGATAATCTGTATCAGCATAAATAACCATAGTTTTAATATGAATAGAAAACTAATAGTACAATAATAATTAATAATATAGTTTGGTAAGCTGCAAAACATTTGCCACAAGCATCAATTGAATATAATACTCAGATTGACCATTTCTTAGGAAAATGAATTGCAATTGTACGGATTAGTACCTCTCGAACTTCATCTTCTGAAATCCGACCATCCGCATCCTTGTCAACCCTGAATGTTTGTTCTTGAATTAGTAAAACTGGTCTCAAGTCAAGAATCATGATATGGAAAAAGGAATACATTTCTTCTTACATATCAAAGAAAGTTTGAAGCCGTGAATCGAAACTTTGATCCACAATTTGGTCCCAAAACTCCTTAAATTGTGCTTTATTAATCAATTGACTAGTGATATTCCTTCGCCTGCTAAGTGCATCGAATAGTTCTAACGCGAACTTTTCTGAATCTTTATTCATGCCTGCCAAATTAAAATCACTAAATTAAAACTCATGTACGTGTTTGCAAAATCATACGCCGCACATGAAAAATAGCGTTTTCATAAAACATGATTCAACATTCTCTCCGAAATCAAATTTTTCTTCCTTAGAAATGTAGTCCAATTTTTTCGTAAGTGCAACATTTCACAAAACGTAAATAAACCACTTTCTCTAATCGTTTGTTGATACTATTTTCTAACTAGTTGCGTTATGAATACATTGTAATCAGATAATCTCTCAAAAACGCAATCAGTTCGAGTTACTACAAGCTTACCAATGCATTCGCCAAAAAGTGGCCGGGGAAGTAACCCGGTGGTGTTCTTTGTAAGTTCATCAAACTTGACCTCCAGTGCGGCCCAAGCGGCCGCACCGTTGTTTTTACTAATAAACTTCAATCCTTTCAATGCATGAGTTGCAGCGGACTTAGTCCGGTCATACCGACCAGCAACTGGTCGTCGTGAAAATGACGTCAGCTTTTTTAACTCCTCTGAAACTTGTCGGATTCTCGCAGACGCGTTTCTCACCACGGATGTTCCTAAAGACGCTCGTTTCTCCAACCCTTTAGTTAATAAAGTAAACTCCGGGTCCTCCACGTCAGCACCGCCGGCAGTCTTCACGCTGTGAACCGCCACCGTGTCGTCACCGACATCCAAAGTGATCTCAACGTAGTCGTCATTATTTCTTGAGTTCATACTTCCGCCTACACTGCTGTTACTACCGGCGTCATCGGGTATATTAAATCTTGCGCTTTTGCGTGTACCTCGTTTGTTTAATGGTCCGCTAAATGCTTTTCTGTCCGTGCGGTAAACCTCCGTGTCGGAGTGCCGGTTATTAGTTTCCGGCAACCCATCTCTGCCGTCATCGGTACCCATTTTCTGCAGTTGCATTAAATTTGAATCTCAACTTGCAAATCCAAGACTCACCCGGTAATTATATCCGAAAATAACAAACACCCAATAGATAATGATTGATTTTACCCAATAAAGTTTCAAACTTTATAGATAAAGCTTGAAAATTTATATATTATTCGAAAAGAATTTAGTGGATCATAAATGTGTGATCTATTGAATTCTAAGACTTGCCCAACAAAAGTCTTCAAAAATTAACAACTACCCACCGAATAATAATTGAAATTTTCAATTAAAGTTCCAAACTTTATCGATCTTGAAAAAACTAAAACATATACTCGGAAACTTAGATTAATGAAGGTGTGTATAAATTATGAGATTTTCAGGACCTACCCAGTAAAGCTTATGAAATTTAAATAAAACCCAACAATTTATACTTGATTAGTTACGAAATTTGATAAACACTTGATGAATCTCGAAAGAGAGATGAAATAAGGTGAATGAGGAGATCAAAAGAAGGTATAAATAGTAGAAATGTTTTCTTGGGTGAATTTAGAGTTGGTGAAATCAGTCTATGAAAGGCAGCATGATTAAATCAAAGAAGAAATAATTGTGATTTTGCTGTAAGAATGACGACGGGTCCGAGTTATCGAAAATGTGTGTGATAGAATGAGTCAACAGCGTTGACTAGTCTTGGATTACGGCAAGTTGACACGCATTAAGATTATTCTGTTTAACCATAACGGCATAATTGGGGATTGCCAAACATTTTTAATGTAAGACCATAAAGTATAGATTACATGCAAGTTGTTTCATCGATACAAACGAAAATTTACTTACGAAACAAATAAAGGGTCTTAGACTATTAGTATAAAGTAACAGTATCATATCTGGCTACGTAGTAGTAATGATTATTAGTAAAAGTTAGTGGAGTTTGGTATTAATGTATTATGTGATAGACGCGAACAAATTTAAACCACTTATGTTCGGTTTGATTTTATTATGTTCTAGAATGTTGTTTTATTATGTTATTTATTAGGTAGTTGATATATACAACAATTAAATTACTCCATGCATCAAATTATAAAATTATTAATTAAAGCTCGCAGTACAAACAGTGTGAAACATAAAATTAGTGTATGAATCAACAAATGTTGTATTTATCACCTTCCCATCTATTATTTTACTATTCAACATGCCCTACTTTGATTCTTAGGGTTTAAACACGTAAGAAAAATATTTTACGATTTTAAGGTGATGGATAATAAGTTATCTACAAAAATATATTAGACCATTTGGAGTGGGGGGAAACGCTCATCGTTATGGGGTGGCGTCGATGAAATGCACCGAGTGGGGTCAACTCTCACTTGTCGTCGTCAAGTCTTACGGAAAGAAAACGGACAAATTTGAGATCCAGTTCAATAATTATTTTTTTCCTTCTTCTCCTTTCTTCCTTTCGATCATAAATAAAATAGTGAGGTTTCTGGTACTCCGAGTAATCTTGAGACAAAATGCAGTCGTAACTAAGGTGGTTCGTAATCGTGAGACGAAATAATTTCATCAGCGCAAGTAATATGGAATTCAAGTTGAGTTGCAAACAAAAAAAATCAATTAATAGTACTAAACCTTTTCAATTTTATTTTTTTTTTTAAAAAAAAAATTCTTCTGTTTGGATAGCAATTAAATCCTCGTACTTACAAAAAAGATATCCAAGTTGAACTCAAACTTACAATTTATTTGTTTACTTTTGTAAGCCATCTTCAAGTGGAGTGGTTGCCCCAGTTATAGTAGTAGCTAGTTTTTTCTTTTTTTAGACTTTTGGTTTGATTAAATGAACATGAAACAACACAGTTTAGATGACATATCGCGTTAAATTACCATAACTTTAAATCAACATCTTTTGCTTTTTGTCGTAGACTAACTTGTACGGTTAATATCGTTATCGTTAATCATATAATAAGAGTATCATATCGTAACATTATGCTAATGCTACACGCCTACACGACTCGTTTATATTCACGGTTTAAAAAGTCAGTAACAATATACATAAAATGGGTTCACATAAGAAATTTTTACGCATATTTTTCAAAAGTCTAGAATGAGCATAAAATCAATTGTCAGTGTGAATTTATATTAAACTTTATTAAATTAATAAATAAAAGATTGATTAATTAATAAGACTTGATCGTTCTCAACCTATTGCAATTGCTGACTACGTAAGAGTCAACTACGCTAAATCTACGTCCTAACGTGCGGCTTGTTCAAGCTGCTTCGGCATGTACCAGTCTCCAAGCATATTGTACAAGCATCTGCGGTCAATTTTGGAATTTGTTTGTTATTTCGTGGAAACACGGCTAAAATTAAAATAATGATAAACATTGGGATTTGGAAACCCTGGAATTGCTCGTTTCATAAATATGAACCCGATAGCTAACCATGTACGTCAACTTGTGAAACATTTACGTTTTAGAATTTGGATATGTAAACTGGGTTAACACACTTAAAAAAAAGTATAAATTTTTTAGGGAAAACGGCCCTTAATCAATGAGAGAAACTTGGTACCGTTTTATTTCCTTGGTAAAAGATTTTATTCGATTCGAGCAATTTTTGTGAAATCATTTAAATGTACTATTGAGGAAAATATAATCAAAGACAAGAAATTCAAAGAAGCTGAAAAAAAGGACGTGAGTGCCTGAAGATCGTTAGGAAACCCTTATAAATCCGGCAAGGCCATATAGCATCAACAATATAAGAAGAATCATGTACATTTTTATCAGCTTACACAACATGATAACCAGATATGCAATATATGTCGACTTGAGAAAGACTACCTCGAAAACCTGAATAAGCTTCCATGACGTTCGTGGTGGAAGAGAGTTCCAGTGTCAAATTTGGAGCTGTCAGATATCCGTGTTCTACATAATTAACGTAATCGTATTTTTAACCTTTAATTAATGTAATGTTAGTTTTAACTTAGGAATACATTTTTTATATTCAAATGTGACTTTTTAACATTACGTGCTTATTAGAAATGAAAAAGTAAATTAATTGATGGTGCCTATAAAAATTCAGCCTTTTATATAATCATGGTTTAGTTCATAGTTTTTTATTTTATTATTCTTCTTGTCATCACATAGACTAATTAAGAGGTGGTTAAGTCGGTTAAAAAATAGTACGGAGTATTACAAAAACGGAATAATCCACGGTAGGTGTTGGCTCTTTGCATTGACGGAAACGAAAGGATGATGCATTATTCCATTTTTAGCTTCTCTCTTTTTATGATTCTCGTTTGGCTTCTTTTTCCCCCCGTATATTATTGATCTTTGTATTCGGCTCTTTCTTAAAGGCTATTGATTTTATTTTTTTGTATTTTCTTTCCATTTATTGGTTTTAATAATGAGAGTAATGTTTTGCCTTATTTTTAGTTTTTTTTTTTAGTGCAGATTATGTATATATAGTTATTTGTTTTTTTTGAAAAAACAATATATTATTTTATACGGAGTACTACGTATATACTGTTAAAACTAGCAAAAAGCTAGCAATTACAACGATCTTAAAATGTAATTATTCATGTTTTGACATTCATATTGAATTATAAGTTGTAGTGAATTTGTTATATATTATTGTTATATATATAGCTTTTGATATTATTATTACTTGCATATTAGTTGTATGTGGTGACATTAGGGGTGTTTATAATTATTCGAAATCGGAAAATCGAACAGAATATTATTGAACTGTAGCAATTTTTAGGTTAACTGAACCGAAATTTATTTATTTTTCGGTTTCGGTTAACCAGTATTTTTTCGATTCTCCGATTTCGGTTTCGATTCACGATATTGTCACAACCGGTTAACCCAAAAATCAGAATTTTAAAATGTCTTTTTAAATATGTTCTTACATATAGATATACGATAATAATACTAAATATCTGTTAATTTAGAATGCAATTATTATATTTTTGTATTTATGTTAGTACGAATGTTCACATTTTTAGTAGTTAAATGTTTAGTTTCGTGACTAACCTGGTTCGGCGTTTATACATTAATATTTTGTACCTAATTAAAAAGCTTTATGTTTATTGTTATAATGATCAACGTGTAGAATCCATAACAAATATTCATCAATGAGTGTGTATTTGTATTTAGATATTCATATTTTTATTGATTGATAAATAAAAGCAGTTAATTTGGTTAACCATATAATTGAATCAAAAAAGTCGATTAATCGATTACCAGTTAACCGAACTTTTCGATTTCGATTTAGGTTCAAGAAAATGATGAACCGGAAATCTGGTTACCCAGTCTTCGGTTAACCGACTCCCCGGTTAACCGTCCATGAACACCCCTAGGTGACATCAGTTATGTCATCCACATTAATTTGTACAATATCAATAAAATTAGAGTTTATTACATACAATATAAGCAAGGGTACTTTGTCACAACATATATATATATATATATATATATATATATATATATATTCATCAATGAGTGTCACAATATATATATATATATATATATATATATATATTGTTTGGCTATGTATTAAATTTTACATTTTTACTATTATATGTGATATACTTTCATTTATTCTATTGTATGTATTATTTCCCTTTTGGGTAAGGTCAAAAAATGAAACTTTTCTATTTGGACCTTACCCAATTAATTTTTTTTACATACAATGGACCATATTTACAAATTCAATACATAAAATATAAATTGTTGAAGTTTGACTCATACAACTGTAAAAAGTCAAAGTTTAATACATAAGAAAACTATAACCCCTATATACATATCTTTATCATTACTACATATAAAACATTTTACTTATAATCTTAAATTTAGACTCAACGCTAATAAATGACTAATATACCCCTAATTATCTATTCCTACAATTCAAATGAAATAAATTTAGTTGGAATTGATAATCTAATTGAAATTGATCCTTAACTATGTACATTAACGATATATAAAGCAATAATTTAAAGATTGACAGGTTAACAAAAGTAAAACAAAATCTTACGTTCGAATTTAAATGTTATACAAATATTAAATATAAAATGCGATGTCGGTTCAACTACATTTACGGTTGAAAATATTAGGATAAAATTATTTATTGAATAACAACACCACCAATCATCACTCAAAACACCAATGTGCTGAGTTTGATATTTTGACTTTCAGACGATGTAAGGTGTTTAGTTATCTATAAGACGACGATAAAGTGAAATACTATCTTGATATTCAAACTTATGGCTTCAATATCACATCATATCATGTAACAATATTCTTACTTTCAATCGCCACTACTTTTCAGTTCGTCATACTCGCTACATCTTAACTATATAAAGTACCGCCGCATTGCTCGGGTATACATACATTTTTACATTTTCAAATTTTCATATATTTAAGCGTTTAATTGGGATAAAAGAGTAGCTAATTTTTAGTACGCCAAACAAAGGAAAAAAATGAAAATGAAAAAGAAAGAAGAGTCAATTCAAATACGGGAAAGGCAGTCCTTTTTAGCTCTTTCCTTAAATTGATCCGTTGACAAATACTATCAGTTTTTACGATTCCGAATGGCGCCGCTTGGACCGGTATTGCTATTTTGACCCATCCACTTACACTAGTGCTTATAAATAATAAATGATAATATTAATTAATTTGAAAAATGTATATATGTCATTTAAATCTTACTTTATGAGTAATCCATTATTCACGTGTCATTCATTAAATGTGTGTCTCATACTCTCTATCTTATGATTTTTATTTTTATTTTATGGAGCATTACGATCATATTATTTAGAAAAAATATCACCAGAAGAAAACTATAGATGAGATGTGAATTGATATAAGAGATAATTATTCTTAAAATGGTAAGGACAATATTATTAAAAAGCATAAACTATTTACATCGAGTTAATGCGATAATTATAGGATTTTTCTAAACAGTGTATGCTTTTAACACGCTTAAACATCTTGTACAATAATAATAACTGCCCTCTAAAATTAATGTTTTTCACAGTTATGTACAACACTTTTAAGCACACTAATGACAGCTCTAAGGGTCGTGTTTAGAAAAATCCTTAATTAAGAACAAAAAGGACGGATTCAAATATACTACAAAATGTTAGTTAAGGACTAAACAGTTACTTAACTACCAAACCCGATGTACGTATCGGATTAAACTAGTACTACCTACTAGTTTTATAATACTCCGTATGCATCTGGATGATCATGGTCTCATGGATTTTGATAAGTAGTAGTAGTAGTATATATTATATAATAATAATAATAATAATAATAATAATAATAATAATAATAATAATAATAATAATAATATTATTATTATTATTATTATTATTATTATTATTATTATTATTATTATTATTATTATTATTAATAGTAATAATAATTATAGTAACAATAATAAAAATAACAAAAATGAAAATGATGATGATGATGATGATGATGATGATGATGATGATGATGATGATGATGATGATGATGATGATGATGATGATGAACCATTTTCGTGTAATCATTATTTATTGTTCTAGATTAAAAGTTGGATATCTTTTATTTGCAATATAGTCAGTTGCACTTCTTTTGATTATTAAAAAAATGCAAATGATGCAATCAATGTTGGTTGAAAATCTACCTAAGTTGAATCGAATAATAATTTGATTTAAGTAATAATAGTTGAGTAGCAACCATCACAACTTGATAGAAACCATGTGATTCGAATGTTCGATAATGTAAACAAATCTAAAAACCATGTAACTAGACAAGGTGTAACATAGATATACTAATATACGGATCTTAACTTTGCTGTGTAAAAGCTCGTAGGAGGTTAAATTTCTCTCCTTTAAAAGTTCAAGTTGCATGTTTTGTTTGATAGATAAAGACACTAGGAGCTTATTTTAAGAAAGCATAAAATAAGAAAGAAAAGTTTAAGAGTTTATGATAATTTAAATTATTTAAATACCCTTTAATTCATAAGTAATTATATTTGCTATTGTCTTTTTATGCGATTTTACATTTACCAGCCTCAACTCTAACTACTTTGTCAAACTCTTATATCATAACAGATATAGCTCTATAAAAAAGGGTAAATCGATCATCTGTCAGCCTCCACCGACTAGTCGCACGGCCAAAATGTATGATGTAAATCGTATAACTCGCGGTTAAAGAAACATGGAGAATACGGGAATTGAGCCCGTAATCTTTGCCTTTACGCTAGATGTCCCCAGTAATAGGGCTTTATCGTGGGGACGAGGTATATTTGTATATTAGTCACATTTTCTTTTACAATGGATACATCCATCTTATACAGGCGTTTGGTTTGTTGATAAGAATGGTAATGCAAATAGAAATGAGTATATGTTTCAAAGATACTCCGTATAAATAAGAGGAAATATATATGATAATTTATTTATTTTATATAGTTTGGGACTTTGGGTGGTGGTTAATAATTTTTTGGATTTTGCTATTTGTAGACTAGTGCTATGTTTAAAGGTTAATTTATGCTTTTAGATGTGGTAAATTTAGGTGGTTAAGATGTGGTAAGTGATTATCACTAAGGTACAAACATTCAATAAGTGTCTGAATTTCTTATTTATAGCTTTAAAGGTTACGTATATCATTTTTCTATTTTTAAATATAAACGAAGGCTAAGAAATGAGGAAGAAGATGTGGATCCCAAACTTGTAATGGGTTTATATAAACCCACTATGTTTTTCACAAACACGTACATGCATACTTTTGGGTTTAGTTATACAAATAACTTTAAATCAAACATCATGTATCACTTCAACTCATACCTCATAACCTAACACTTTCAAACAAACACGTACCCCTAACCTAATGTATTGTGTAAAATGAAGAAAACCAAAATCGATCAATTCCAACAGACATAGAAAATTAAAGAAAAACAATATTAATACTTCGTAATAAAGTAATAATATCAAAAGAAAAATGAGTAGAAGAACTAAATTTGTATGCTTAAATATATAGGTACAATAAAAGTGTGGTAAATTGATAAATAAGGAGAAATAATCAGTACTTTGTATAATTTATATGTTAAACAATGAATGTTTAAGTAAAATTTTAGATCAATATTATTAGGAGGCATATATATAACAAAACTTATTTCAAAAAATAAACTTAATTTCTAATGTGAGCAGGCTTGTTATGGTAGGGCAAATTTAATATCGGACGACCTAAACTTGAATTGGGTAATGCATCAGCTTCTAAAAATATTGTTAATTCTCACAGTGATTTTTCTTGTTGACATTAAAAAGAAAAACAACACAAAAATAATTTTACATGTAGTATATAGTTTCTCAAATAGTGACTTAATTAATTTATATAAATAGATTATTCATTCTTTCATATAATAAAAATAAGCAATACAACTTGTAAGTGTATAGTCAATTCTATGTTTAGGCTTAATAATAAGTAAATACACATACATAATTAAAAATAATAATAACAATAATACTAACAATGTAGCTAAATATATTGTTTAAAAAAAAAAAATTAAAAATAAAAAAAAAATTAAGGATCAAAGGAGAAGGTCTCAAATGATGAGAAAGATGAGCATGCCAAATTTAATGCATTTTAAGAATAAATTTAAAGGTTTAAAATGCAATGTCGCTAAAATGCAGTAAAATTTATAGGTGTAAAATGCAGTATTTGTTAAAATGTAGTACTCCATTGGTAAAATGCAGTGAATCTGAGTGTAAATTTTGCCCTAAATGTAGTGAATTTAGTATGCTCTTCCTTCACTTCATTTGAGGCCTTCTCATCTAAACCATACCCATAGAAAAAATAATATATTTAATTTGACATTCTTGCTCCAAACAACCGCCTTCTTGAAAACACAGCACACGTATATGTAAAATTTGTCAACATATATGACAATCATCATATTCTTATCCTTATTCACATTAACAACATTAAGATATATATGATCCAGTTTAGTTGCTGGTGTACCAAATATTTTAATTTTGTCCATTATATGATATATATACTTTTGTCGTCTTTTATTTTCCATTAATCAAATTAACACAATAACAAAACAAGTTGCTAAAAGGATCTATTTGTCATCAGTCAACCGCTCGAAGCCATTGCATTAAAACATCATAATCACGTTAATTAAATATCGATTGATCAAAGACAAACATGTCATTTTAGATGTAGTCATGATCAATATGACATTGGTACGTCGTGATATTGAGCAAAATAGTATAATTTAATAACAAATAATTAAAAACGACTAAGATGATATATAGAATTATTGTTGGTATTTCACATACGTAATTGTGAGACAAAAATGAGACGTAATAGTCGTGGCTCATATCTTATATTTGGACCACTGTCCTGACATTAAAACGTCGATATTTTTTCTAACGGTCTTACACACACAATTACTTGAAATTGTATAATAATTTTAATAAACATAAGTACAATTACATGATTCAATGCACTAGCTTATAAGAAATGTTTGAACGTACAATTCAAGGTTAGTAGTGCCAATACTATATTGATTTATTTCATCCCTCTCAATTTAATTGATAGAAAAGGGGTAATGAAGGGTCATCCTAACTTCTGTAACGTCGGAGAAATTATATTTCCAATTTGTCACCTACAAATATGCACACAATCGTAGGAAAGTACAATAACTATACTGTTAAATAGTGTATTTTCATGTGTATTCAAGGTTGGTTTTGTGAAAAAACTATGTGCCTACGTCCGTGTTCAACTTCTTGTCATTCGTGAAGCAAAAAGGGTAAAGAAAATTAAGTCTTAAAACTCCAATTGATCTGTCTAATCAAATAAGGGAAAGATGCCTATGCAATTTACTAGACTCACTAGCGTTTGGAAATATATAATAGCTAGTACTACGAGTAGTATGTATTTGACATTTTGTAACGAATAATAGTTAATACTCTACATGTGCGGTGACCAAAAATAGTAGACTTGTATGTTACATAAATGGACAAAAAGGTTCATGTAAACTCTAGTTTGTAACTTTGTATCATGAAATAGGATTGATCACGTACATGCTTGTTTAATTTTAAATTAAAAGTTTAACTCTATATAAATTACCAACATGTATACCCGTGTATTACACGGATTGTTTGATGTATAATTTTATTTTGTATAAATAAGCTACTAATACCATTTGTATCATGAGAACTAAAAGATTTCAAACTTTATGATTAAAGTTATATAATTGTAGACTTTGTTAATAGTAGCTATTTAATTAACAAATATATTGTTAAAAAGTATTATTTCTTACATTAATATATATATATATATATATATATATATATAAGTGGGTTAATATGAGAAGGTTAATTTTCGTAAGAACGTGAGAAACACTTCAAAATTATTTTTTAACTATTTGAAACACATTTTCCTATAAAACTTTTTCAATGATTACTATTAAAATTACTTTTGGAAGCTGTGATATAAATAGGGAAATTAATAAAATTGCCACTTTTTCCGAGCATATAATTCGTTTTGCCCCGCTAAAAATTTTTGTCGTTTTGCCCTACTCGGGCGCAAGTCGCACCATGCGACCTGCGCCCGAGTAGGGCAAAACGACAAATTTTTTTAGCGGGGAAAAACGAATTATATGCTTGGAAAAAGTGGCAATTTTATTATTTCCCATATAAATAAAAAATATTAACTTTTTTTCGAACTTATTTTACAGTCGTTACTGGTGTGATTATTTAAGATAATCACAAAATATAACATGATAATCACATGTGAATATTCTCTATTATAATGTGATTATCATGTGTTCGAGATAATCACAAAATATGACATGATAATCACATATTATTCATGTGATTATCAAGTTATAAAATGTGATTATTATGAATAAAAAATGTAACAAAATATAATTAAAAAAATAATAAAACGTCGAATAAAATTAAAAAATAAGCTACGAAGAAAATTTTGTATAAAAACATGTTTTGGATAGTTAAAAAGTAATTTTAAAGTGTTTCTCACGTTCTCACGAAATTAGTCATCTCATTTGAACCTGGAACTATATATATATATATATCGGCTCTGTCTATAATTTATTTGAACATAATAATTTAAGTTACTTTTTAATTGATAACATAATTTGAATACAAATAATTGAAAGGGTTAATTGACAAATTTGAAAATTAAATTAAATGATAAAATCATCAAAAACTTTTCAATACTATATTAATAAGATATGAAGTATGTATCATGAATGAGTACCCATGCATTATTCAATTTGAATAGATTTTAAGTTGAGGAAGTAAAGTGCAAACACATGTAATATTATTGTTATTATTATGCAATTATAATATTATTTTAGTTTAGCAATCGATTAATAAGTAGCAAAATAATAATAATAATAATAATAATAATAATAATAATAATAATAATAATTAATTGTGTTCAACTGCAATTCCAATATAACCATATAGATTAAACATCCAGATATATGTTCAAACGATAATTGCAGAGATTTTATAAAATTGATATTTGATTGAGCTATTTTTAAAATATCTAGTGAAATTAAGGGATCAAATTGATTAAAATTAAAATTTCTTAAATTGATGACATCATATAGATGTTTCTTATATATAATTCAAGATAAGATTAAGATTGTAATCCAACACCATCACGATTCTGGGCCGGGCTAAAAGAACGTGAAAATTGATAATAAATAAATGTAATATAACATGATTAACATCATTTGAGTATATATATAAAAAAAGTCTAACGAAACTATATAAGTGGTTTGGTCATATTTCGTTTCATGATTAAGGTAACAAAAAGAAGAAAGTCTAAAACATCCAATTGACTGGTCTGGTCAAGTATAGAAAAATTGTATATTTTTTTTCTTATTATCTTTTATTTTTATTACTGTTACAAACTAGTTTAGGACTCACGAATTTTGCGGAATCGTTCATGAAAAATACTTAAGTAATATAATAAATATTTTAATATATAATAAGATAATGTACATCAAAGTGTGAATCTTATACTATACGCAATTATATTTGAATTTTCATGAGTATTATATTTTTATTTGGTATGATATGAAAATATGAAATTGTTCGTTATCTTGAATGTACTGAAACTTTAAATTAGTTAATTAAATACTAATTGGGTTCCCAACAGGTATTAGGTCAGGTATGGGTACAAATATTCTAAATGGGTATGGATACAGGTACATTAAAACCGGCGGAACCTAACCCATTGGCATCCAAAATCTAAGCATTGTAAATTAGACATGTTAAAAGAATTTAAAAAGGTAGCGGTATGGGTCAGATACACTAAAACCCGTCGGAACCTGACTTTTAGCATCCATAATTCAACTTGCAAATTAGAAATTCACAAAAGAATTCAAAAAGGCGTTCGTATAAGAATTTAAATCACTGGGCTATAGAATGAAGTCATAATTATTTTGGAATTGAAAATAATTTATTGGAGCTTTATTCAGAAAAAATAAAATAAAGGGGATGGTAAGAAAAGTTTGATTTATGAAATAAATAATTAGATATCTATTAAATTAAAATTTTCATAAAATATTTAGAGGATTATATACAACTAAAGAAAAAATAGAGTATTTATATTGTAAATTTTGAAGGGTTTATACTGTAAATATAGAAGGGTATATTAGTCTTTTAGTCATATAAAAATGGAATTAATGATGTCATGAAATAAATTAAGGGTTGAATCTTAATTGTTGATCTATATCTAATAGTCTATATTTTTTCAAGATTTTTCTTTTAATATATCAGCTGCTTTTGTCAAACATAGTAACATACCTTAAAAGTGCAATACGACTTACTTTGTAAATACATTAAGCTGGATAACATTAATCTATTTGTAACATAACATTTGATTGATAGTTTGTTCTGGTCCATCGATATATTGATGAAAAACATTTCACCCACATGTGTATCATTAATTAAAACGCACTGTTTGATTGGCCAAACGAGGAATGGAAAAATTTTCTGTTTTGTATTCCAAAATGCCCCGTTCGTGTTTCTTTGACTAATTTATTTTTCTTCTTTTGTTTCATTTCAAGTTTATCTCTAATTAATCGGCTAACACTGTTACAATCGCGCCTTTAAAAAAAGAGAGAACTAGACTAAGAATTACATTGGATGTGAGTAAACATGATATAACTTTATTTAATGGCAAGGTAAACAAAATAAAGTGTTAATAGAAGTCAGCATCATGAGTCAGAATCAACTACAACTTACATTATTTGCGATGATAAGAATTGTTGAAGGACCACATGTAATCATAATCATACAATTAATAACAACTGCACAATCTATTTAGCAAGAAAATGAATCATATATAAGACATCACTAATATCAAAGTGCATATATTGTACCTAGCATAATATGTATATGGTACATGGCTTGTTTGTTTTTATTTCTCATTAATATGTACGTGTGAATATATATAAATGTGCATTCTGAATACACATTAGATGCATGAATAAATTGTTTAAAACTAAGAACTATCAATCAAACCTTTTAAACGGGTAGTTGAAACCTGGAAAGCTAATTATATCAAAATTTACAATAGACTTTACAAAAGCTATGACTTAATATTGGAATTAACATTTTATAAATTTTTTTAACACGTTAATGACAAACATCACATAATTGACTTATCTAACTAAATGCTATACTAATTAAACCCATTAATAGAAAAAACATACATCACATAATTGAAAGTCGTAATATGAGGCACAAAAATACGCACACTTAAAATATAGTAATAGAGGAAGTATATTTAATTCTTATAACTAATTTTGATAAAAATATATATAATACAATATAATTCTACTTGGGTGTCTGCACTATAATTTGTAAGGAAAAAAATTAACAAGAAAGATGCACATAGGCCCAATTAAAGCCCATTGTAGAAGATTACATTAATAACTGATATACTGATAACCCAAATGTAAATATGTATAAAAACTATGAATAAACTATAAAGTATAAATAAAACCCCTAATAAATCTTGATAAATTTGGAGGGAAAATTCATCCGATGATCAAATTCTTTCGCGGTTGACACTTCATATTTCTCTCCATTCAGTTTTTTTGTCAAAATTTATTGTAATTTTTTTACGAGCACGATCTCATATATCCTATTTATTGATTCAATTTTTTTAATTTAGGGTTTTTAATTGTATAGTATGAGCATAATATGAACAACAACAGCAAAAGACAGCAATCAGATTACAATTCATCACTTCCCCCAATCAAAAAACCTAAATCTACAATCTCAAGCACATCATCTATACATATACAAACTTTCAGTTCACCATTAATATCGAAAACCACAAACTCATCGATCGATTGGATTCATTTACAACCGTATAAACCCTACACGATCGGTCGGGATCATCGTTGCTGCGATTTCGTATTCGAGCACCGGCAAGTTAGTAAGAAACACTGTCAAATTTACTTTGATGCAAATAATAAGAAAATATGTGTCGTTGATGGATATTGTAGAGCTAGGGTTTCATTGAATGGTGTGTTTGTTGATGGTGTTAGAGTTAAAAATGGTGAAATTAAGGAATTATGTGCAGGTAATGAGGTTTCGTTTGCTTGTGGAAATGATGTTGGGTGTGCAAGTGGTGGGGTTCGGGTTGGGTTTGTTATTGAAAGAATTGTTTTCACCGAGGAAGTTATTCGTAGAAATTTATCGAATGCGGATAAAAATTGTTCGTTTTTTGATAAGGTTAATGGTGAATTAGGTGGTGATAAAGTTGTGAATGCTGGATTGCTTTCGAGTAAGTGTAGAGAGTTACTATCTAGTGGGGATCCTGTTTTGTGTGTTAGAGAGTGTCTTACTAGCCCATGTAAGTTACGGGCCAAATGTTCTAGTAGAAATAGAGTTACAAGCAATTCATGTTTTACTACGGATAAATTTTCATCACATCCTGCATGTGTTGCGGGTGAGCTTCATTCTTGTAAGGGTTTAGCCATTGATAATCATAAGACGACGATTTGTTTGTCTAATGCGGAACACTTGAATGTAGATAAATCTTTTGGACTTGATCGTATAGCCTCAAAGTCCAATGGTGAGTTACTTGAGTGTAATGTTATTGGTGGGCGTTTACAACAACCAGTAAATGCCAGAGTCCCTGTAGGGGAATGTATTTCTAACGATAAACATAGATATACTTGTGAAGATACAATTATTTATTCGGATCAGCCTTCAAAACCGAAGAAGAGAGGCGTTTGTGTTCCTCCACCAGGGAATAAGTTCTATTTGAATCGCCTACATTTTATGGGCGAGTCAGATGAGGTTAATGTCACGTTACCAGAGCTTCTTTATCCAGTTGAAACTCTTGAACGGGTTTTCATTGCCACATTTACAAGTGATATATCATGGTAAGTCCTATAAATTTCTAAACATATGAAATTACTGCTGTACTGATAAACACTATGTACTTGCTTCAAGTAAATCAGCAGCATATAAATATATGTTTAAACTGGGATGCTCAGCTCAGTATCTAGGCTCATGGATCTGTATTATAATAAGTGGATATGTGTATTGAACTTCTTAAACGGGTCATCTCTTCACGTCTAAGACATTTGTGCGTGTAACTTAGTTGCGGAAAGTATCACTTTACCTTTTTTTTCCGGTACGGACACAAAGTCACAAATTTAGATTTTTATAAGTCCGCATTACTTATATCACTTAATTAGTAAGTTTCTACGGAATTGGTCACTTTGTTTACAAGCGGTTGGATGATGGGATTTATATTTTTGAGTTTTAGAGATATGGATTAGCAGTGTATGTTTATGAGTGTATTGATGTTCTCAGTTTAAGGGGTTTATGCTCGTAGGTTTTTATCATACTGTGACATTCCTACACATCTGCCAGTATCAATCGCTTGCCATAATGCTGAGAGGTGTTGGAGTTCAAGCCCTGACAAAAGAACCCTTATACCTTACTCAGATTTTCCCAACTTAGTTGTTATGTAAGTCGAAGAAGTTGATGGCCATGACTTGTTGAATATGGTTTTTTGTTAGCTATTTCATAACATAGAATATTTTTGATGTTAGATACCCTCAATTTCCTGAAGTCATATCCTTCAGTAAGGACCGGAAGAAATTTGGCATTGCTTGCCATCATCCAAAGTTGTTTGTTCTGCAAAGAGATGATAGTATACGTGTCATCATCACTTCTGCTAATCTTGTGGCCAAACAGGTAATTTTCTTACTAATTAAATGACTACCATCAACATGATTTTTGAAGAACAAGATTTTTGCTTTTTCTTTGTTTTTTTGAACTTCCCATGTGTGATCCCTACAGGATGTTCATCAATTTACTTATTGCCGTTTTAGAAAATAGTACAAGTAAAGTATCTAGTTTCCAGCTGTAAAGGGTAATCTGAATTATTATTAGTTGATAATGGAATCGTCCCATCCTGCTGCCATCTTCTCTCACCTTGTTCTCTATTCCTTAAAATTGTTTTATGTTTACTTTTTATAATTTGTAGTACCATTTAACCAAAAGCTGAGCTGGCTTGGTTGACATTTTTATCTCAACTATCACAATCTTTGCAGTGTTGATATTTGTTAAAGCAACATTATATGCCCAACAAGCCCCACAAAGGTTATTGTTTCTGTAAAAGTATCACTTTTAAGTAAGGTGTAAACACAAAACAGTGTCCCTCAGGTTACTGTTAGAAGTTTTTATAGCCTTGATGACAATTGTATTTCTTAACACTTAAGAAGAATATAATGCAGTGACGACGAGTGACAAATTCATTTATCATAATTTGTAGCACCATTTTACCAAAAGCAGAGCTGTCATAAATGACGTTTATCATCCTAACTATCGCCATGTTTGCATTGTTGATATTTGTTAAAGCAACAATATATGCCCAACAAGCCCCATAAAGGTTATTGAATCTGTAAAATCATCACTTTTATATCAGGCATAAACGCAAAAACAGTGTCCTTATGTTACAATTAGTAGTTTCTTTACCCTTGATGACAATTGTATTCCCTAAGACTTAAGAATCTAATAATGCAGTGGCTACGAGTGACAAATACTGTTTGGTGGCAAGATTTTCCTCTTGGGAGTGTGCCTGATTATATGTCTCTTTTTACCCAATCATCTGGTGAAGAAGTTAATTTAGAATCAAAATCAGATTTTGCTGCTCAGCTTGCTGGTTTCATGGCAACTCTTATAGTCGGTGCTCCTGATCAAGCTCATTGGATATTGGAGTTGGCAAAGTTTGACTTTAGCAAAGCTGCTGGACATCTGGTTGCTTCTGTACCTGGGATTTATTCTCTTAAACATCCATACATATCAGAGTCCCTTCATTATCTAACTGTAAGTATCTTTATATGCGTGTATGTGTCTCTATATATCAATGCATTGATTGTGTACCTGAGACTTAATATCTACATTTAGACTTGATGACGTTTCATCCTCTGAACGAAAGTATTATGATCTGGATTTCTATTTATTGGAAATGCAGGTACCTAGTAACAATAGTACTTAAATAACTA
Organism: Pseudognaphalium luteoalbum; assembly: GCA_963422505.1. Classification (NCBI taxonomy): domain Eukaryota; kingdom Viridiplantae; phylum Streptophyta; class Magnoliopsida; order Asterales; family Asteraceae; genus Pseudognaphalium; species Pseudognaphalium luteoalbum. The sequence continues at coordinate 4,931,485 of OY730193.1, read as the reverse complement.
AATGGAAATATAAATTTGGTTAAAAGATAAAGAAAAAGTTATGAGTGCCCTTTATAATTCAAGTAGTGGAATTGATCTCTGTTGCTTGTTAGAATGTTACATCATCCGAACTTTCAGCTACATGTATAAACCAGAAGTGCTTTTGTTCATGTTTGTATAACCAAGTTTAATGGGTAGAAAACTAGAAATTATTGCTGTATCTGTGTTCTTGTCCAAGCGTAATTAATCAGGCTAATACTTTATCTTCCATAAAACCAATAGTTTAATGAACGAGTATGTGCATTTCGGGTGTATTTTTTATTGGATGTGGTGCAATGCTTGATAAATTTGTGGGAATTCAATAACAAAGTTCATATTTGTTTCAGGGTGATTGTGTCTCCCCACGATCTTTAGGATGTACGCTACTTGGCTCCGTTGAAGCTTCTGTTGTTGGTATCAGCCATCTTTTTCGAACATCAGCAGATTCAAATGGAGCATTGCTAAAGAGATTAGCTCGTGTTCTTGGAAAGTGCCATGTCAATGCATATGGGCTCTCGGAGGTCATTTTAAGGAGAAATGTGAATATAGCAGCTGATGCAAATGCTGTTAGTGTTGCTATATCTGAGTCGGAGGAATTTCTCGAGGGAGGTACGTTTTGTTACGACGTGACACTCTAGTAGCGTTTCATTCTGTGTATTGTGTCTCTTTAAACGAGTTTTGGCTAGATTAACGGTTTATTGGTACTGTATAATGATTTTCAATTTTGAAGGGGCAGTAGTTAAAATTATAAGGTACTTAAAAAGTTTTTGTGTATTCCTATATTTGCTCAAGGTATTATAAGTCTGATGGACAAAGTTATCTCTTACTCGCAAAACTAGATATTTAATCCATGCTGAATTTATCCATCATAGCTTTTACCTTTTGACTAGAGGTGGCAAATTAATTTACTTTAGACTGCTTGCTTTTGGGGTATGCTCTTTTTCTAGTATCAGGTCAAGCAGGTCAACTCAAAGAACTTTGCTGATAACAAAACTTAATCTCCATCGTTCAAAGTGTATTTTTCATCCACAAAGCCTCCTAAATCATTTTACTCCAAAATATAGATTAGTATTGAAATAACTTGATTCGCGTAATTATATTTTAACTCTAATTATCTATATATGGATAAGAGACATTGGGCTAAAGAGAGAGCCAAAAATGATCTTTTGTGTATAATCCTGCATAATCTTGATAAAATATAAGTTATATACATAAGTGTTTCGAGTATTGTGACACTAACTTAAAATTAGAGGATTCGTTTCATTATCCAACCCACTAGACCCTTATTTTCCCAGGTCTAGTGTTGATACTACTTTGCATTGATGCATGTCAATATATTATGCAAAATAATATTACTTCTTGCTCTAGGTTGCATTCAACTTGGGTTTCTACCTAGAGATGTTGCAAAATGGGTTGCCCCATTGTCAGATGTGGGATGGCTTGCCTTTTCTGCGTATATCCGTCCAAAAGAAGTGCTTGCATGTGCTTTGGAAGGAAGCAACAACAAAGTTTACCTCATTCTGTATGTATACCAGGCACGTTTGTTCTTAAAGCTTATTATACTCCCATCTTCAATGTCATTTAAGCTTTATTAACCGGACATAAATTAGTTATGCCTCTTATTTTTGATAGTCGTGTATTTTAGTTCTGATCATGGATTGTGCAGGGTCCTAATTTTATAAACATATCAAAACTTGGCTCACCGGCTCTTGTTTCTGCTATGTGCACTCTTGTTGCATCAGTTCAGAGGTGTTCTGGCCTATGGCGGCTTCATGAGGTAATAGTTCTTAACTTGGTATTTGTGGTTCTCCAATCTGATATAGTCTGCAAATGACTCAAGCTTGACTTGACCTCCTTAAACTAAGTTCGGATTTGATTGATAGCTCAACAAGCTTTCATGATGTAGGCTTGAGCTCAGATAGCTCAACATAATATACATTAGAAACAATGCAAAAGTTAGCAAGCTCGAATAACTTGCATAATCTATTGTTTTTTTTACAAATGGAACATCTCAGATATATATTCCATCATAACATAATAATATTTCTTGTATTGTAGATCTTGGGTCACTACAAATGGCCTGAGCACTGGGAAACGGACTTCACTTTTGGTGAGTATATCAAACCAGAATTTCATTTATAATATATGATTGAATTTTGATTTTGTCATTTATTTTCTTTATATTCATCCCCTCTTGGACTTGGGCATTGTATTATACATGGGATTTTAATAGCTAGTTTACCTTTTGGTTGTTTTGTTCCTTTTAAAGGTTCTTCTTCTGTAGGGGCTGTCAATGCACCATTTTTAGCTGCATTTTCAGCTGCAACTGGAAAGCGGTCTTTGCAGTTATCTGAATCAGAAGAGTCTGACCCGGATGTAAGTGAGAACAATATTGAACGTGCTGAGGATGTATATCTGAACTTGTTTTTTTTATGGCTTAACCATTCATTATTCTCTGTTTCAGTGGGGCTGCTGGAGTGCTAGTCAAGAGTTGAGAAATCCATCTATTAGAATAATTTTTCCCACTATCGATAGAGTAAAAACTGCTAGTTGTGGAATCTGGGCTTCAAAATACATTCTCTGTTTTTCACAGGTTAATATGACCTTATTTATTGCTAGCTCAGATGGACAAGGTTGTTACATAATACCCCAGCAAATCACTTTTGCGAACAAGTTGGGTTAATTTCGCTGAAAGGGGTTATTGCTCTTTGTTTGCAGAATCAGTTTCTGATTTGCAAATTAACCCTAGTTAGCAAAATCAACAATAAAAGTCTTTTGCAAAATTTGTGTGTGAAGCTAAATAAAAAAAATAGGCATTGGAAAATTAAAAAACGTCTGAGAAAGTAAACAAAAAAACAGGTTTTGCAAAATAAACCAAAAAAGTGGTTTTGTTATTTTTAAATAAAGAAAACCTGTTTCCCCTAAATGTTTGGAAAGAAAAAACTGTTATTATGAATTATAAAACACATGTCGGGAAGTTTTTCAAAAAGAAACCTTATCGCGAAATGAATAATAAAAAACATTTGTTTTTTTTTGTAGTTTCCGTTCGCAAACGATTGTGAAATATGGGTTATCCTGTAACAACCTTCCTGTTTCTAAAGAAAAACCGCCTAGTCTGCCATCTCTTATTTCTAAGTCTGTTTTATATGGTTGGTTTCCCTGTTTGTTTATTGGGCTTCAATAAATAATATCTGCAGCTATTTACGTCTTTTTATACTTATTATTTGACCCACGATACAATTAACTTCATTAAGTATTTTTTAAGTTTAACTGCATCGAACATATTTGTTATTATTATTAATGAATCAAGCTTTGTAGGGTATACTGGGTAGTTGAGGTCTTATTTCAAAACACAGAGGATACTTGGACCAAAGTTGCTTCTCAGAGTATCGTATTAGGCAACATGAAGTCTATTATATATTTATAGTGTTTCATCGAAATTGACATTTCTTCTTTGAGTTTCAGTCCTGCTTCTTTGACACCAGACCAATCAATTTCTTTTTCTTATTGTTCAACAGAAAACTTGGTTGAGATTGAAGCATTTGGGCATTCTTCATGATGCGATTCCTCATCCTGTCAATAGAGTCGGGCATCCTATGCATGTCAAGGTAATTTAAATAGCAACTTCAAGCATCTACCTTTTCGAAGCACATCTTGGTAGTTTATTTGAATTACTCAAATCTCATGTGCTTCTCTGGCTATCTTATCGTATCTTTCTTAATATCATACACGTAATCAGGTAGCAAGAAGACGGTTCCAATCCAGAACCGATTCATCATCATTTGGATGGGTTTATTGTGGCTCACACAATTTCAGCGCAGCAGCTTGGGGCCGTCCAATATACAGTTCACTTGGCTCCAAGTCAGAAGAAAATTCGAGAATTAAATCTGTATTAGGCTCGAGACTCCACATCTGCAACTATGAATTTGGTATAGTCTTCATTGTTTCCCCTACAGAAGTAGAAAATTACAGTAACAAAAAACATCCAAATTTGGATGATATCACTCTACCGTTTGTTGTGCCCGCCCCTAGATACAGACCTAGGGACACACCTGCAACAAAGTTTGCCATGAGTAAGGCGTATATGGAACTTGCTGAGCAAGAAAGGGAGAAAAATGTAGAACCAATAGATGTTGAAGAAGAGATACCAGATGAGGAGGAAGAAGTATTAGAAGTCCCAAATGTCATTACTGAAGAAAAGGAAGATGAGAAAGCCTATGCTGAAAAACTTTGGGGTGCAAGATGATATGTATAAAAGACTCAGAGAGGGGTCGTTCATTATTTCCCGGCAAGGTTGTTAAAACCGGGCGGTCAGACCGGTCCAACTGAGAATCGGTCAAAAACTGGCTGTTTGATCAGAATCCCCAAAAAACCGGGTAAACCAAGCCGGTTTCAACCACTTAAGTAAGCTTTTTTAAACCAAGCCCAAAAATATTTATAGGCCAAGAAAAAATTAAAGGCCCATATTTGCTTACTAAGAAAAGCAGTGTGTTATCCACCATTTTATAAGCATTAAAAATTTCCACGTTCACTTAAATCATTTGTCTTTGTTAAACTTTGCTTGCAACACACAAAGGTAAAATATACAATGTTCATCAGAATTAGTTAATACTATAGAGATTCTGGTCTAGCGATATAATTTATCAATTAATAGATTATGAATTCAAACTTTCGCATAACATATTCGTAGTTGTCTATAATATGATGGTTGGGTTAACTTAAGTTGTAAGTTTGTCATTATAAAAAAAATAAAGTTGATATAGTATATGTATATCAGTATACATGCCATCTTGCTGTGTACTAAGTTCTATATAACATGTACACTATTTAAACTTAGAAATACGAGATCGAATTGATTTTGTTTAATTTTACCAACTTTGCATTTTGTTAAACTAATCCAAGTCTTAGCAAAATGTCAGTTAACAAAATATGTTTTCCTGGTACTTTTTCCATCAATTTTAACAAATATTCTCTGTTGATTAATCCTTAAAAAGTCTATATAAGTCAAATCTTACATTAACCTTTATGTGTTGGCCTTTTCATCAACAACATATTTCTCATCTAACCGGATTTTTTTAGGCTAATTCATGACCAAATGCTTTGCAACAATCCTGGAGAGAAACCACTATATATGGCCAAAAACATGACGGATCTATTTCCCACCTTCTCAACTTTGGTCGACATCAACCTGTTTGACCTGTTTCCTTCTACAGGCTTTGTACGGAGTATTTACGTACCGTATGCATGGGTAATACCTGGAACTCAACATATCAACTAACGGGAGAGCCAAAGCAGATGCTTCAGGATGCATAGCAGAACATTTCACACAATTACCAAACATGTGAATAAGTTTTCCAAGAACCGTGTCAACTCCCTGCATGGCTGCAGATGGAGGGAACTTATTGTGGGACCATTCCACCTCATCATCCTGTACAACATTCATTGATTTAACGCTACGCCGCTTTGACTTTCCTCTCTTGACCTGACGATCGACTTTGTTTACTCGGAAGGTCTCACTCATAATTAAGAGTAAGTCAAAGCCAACGGGGCAATGGGTTAGTGATATTACTAGAAGCTCAAAACCCCAAACCGTACTTCATGCATCATAATTAATCACAACAACAACAACAACAAACTCGAACCTTATAAAATTATTACAGTAAGATGTAATCACACCAAATGGTGTGAATACAAAACAAATTAAGTTATCTAAACATCATTGTGGTGTATGGCGGTTCACGTCACTTATTTGCTTCTCGTGATTGTTAATACGGTCAGCTCAGCAACCAATCCGGTCCGATAGGTGTATGGCAAACAACAACTTACATATGATCATGCACGATGGGGTTCAAAACCGAAATGAATCATAACACAGTAAACTCAAACCTTAATAAAACTATAGTAAAGATGAACGATTTAATCACACCCCATGGTATAGTCATACATATAAACACAAACCAAAGTTAGTAGCTAAAAGTAATACAAAAACGCAATCCTCAAGTGTTGTTGACACCAACTAATAATTAATACAAAACAAAGTTATCTAAACATCATTGTGATGTATGCATCACTTATTTGCTTCTCGTGATTGTTAGTTGACGCCCTCCTTGCAATCTTCTTCTTTCAATGCTTCTGGCATCTGCTGCGATGACTGGCCTACTTGGAGCACGTTAAACCTTGCTGCAAGATTGTCAACATCTAGACGTCGTAGCTCACGAGAGGCAAACTTGAAACTTGGCAAACAAGTCTTGAGCGATGATAGGAGTGAGTTCAACAGGACAGAAGGCGGGTTGTTGTTGTCATGCAACGAGAAGAAGAACTCAAAAACATAATCAAGATTTGCAGTGCCTTTACTCCTCAAGCATACGGCAAGACAGCAGATAGATTCGGTGGCAGCAGTGGCAGGAGGGAGAAACGCCTGTAGCTCCGCGCTATCAATAATATTATATCTGCTGCACAAGTATGGCTGGTAAGTTGCAAGTGTGTTGAGAGCAACTTCAGTCGCTCATCTTTGTGTTCACCTATTTTCTCAACATCATAATAATCCTTAGGAGCAGCAGCATGATAACCGGTCATTTTCAATGTACGCTTATATTCCTCACCTTTCTTAATGATACAATTAAAACGGATCCAAACTCGACAAAGAACTAGGTCATCATGAGTTTTGCTAAGGATGGATAGGGCGTCAGTAGCCTGTTTTTTATAATAATAAAACAAAATTCAATTTCTTTATATACATTCCCTAACAAACAGACAGACGGTTGTAATATATGAAACCTAGTCCGATCAAAAATATTTAAGTATATTAAATAAAATGTTGGATTCGAGAGAAGAAAGAAACGTAGTATACCTTTATACATCCCTCCACCGTGAATCCATGATAGGGAGGCTGGTACATCATTATCCGACAATCAAAACCTAACCGTTTTATTCTTTTTTTACCTTGCAATGTCTGTGGGTTGTACGTACTTTACCGTCCTATGTTCGCATGTTCCGGTGTCTATCTATTTATATAGACTTACCCTTCTTCTAATCTCAAATTCTAAAACCGATCGATGTGGGATCTCAAACCTCGATTTTTTACCTTTTCTTTCTTTCTTTTATGGAATTAATCAAAGATACTGTATTAATGTAGTAAATTAAGTTAAGTGATCTTATAATAGTAATTCACAAGAAATCAAATAATGTTCTTTTATAGCAAGACCTGAAGTCATGGAATGCCTCGGTTTATATTGCCACTTCTAATCATAATTGAATCCGTCTGACAAAATAATATTACCTTTTAAGATGTTGGTTGTAATTTGCAAAATAACATCTAGACCCACCCATTGATTTGGTTGGATGTTGGATTGGATCATGAAATCCAGTAAATAACGGGCCAAATCCAGACCCACTTAAATAGATCTTGTTACCCATTGGAAGATCTAACCCGCCCTGCCCCATTGACATGCCTAGCTTGCCTTTTCTGCATATATCCATCCAAAAGAAGTACTTGCATGTGCTTTGGAAGGATGCAACAACAAACTTATGTATTTTGGTTCTGATCATGCATGGATTGTGCAGGGTCCTAACTATATAAATATATCAAAACTTGGCTCACCAGCTCTTGCTTCTGCTATGTGCTCTCTTGTTGCATCAATTCAGAGGTGTTCTGGCCTATGGCCGTTTCATGGGGTAATAGTTCTTAATAGAGGTGGCAAAATGAATGGGTCGGGTCGGGTTGGGTCACGGGTCTAGATGGATTTGGGTCTAAATGGGTCCGGTTTAGATGGGTCATTGAGAAGGATGGGTCTAAACGGGTCCGGGTCAAATGGGTCTCAGGTCGGGTCATTGGGTTCACCAAACTTTTTTTTTTATTTGAGTGAAAAATGAAAAAAATGAAATGAGGTGGGGAAAAATAAATTACCCGCTAGACCCGTCTAAACTCGTTGGTTAATTGAAAACCCATTTAGACCCGTCTAAACACAATTAGAAGTTATATTGAAAAACCCATTTAGACCCATCCAAAAAATAGGGGACCCAACAAACCCATCTCCTCCTAAAAATTAACCAAATTGACTCATAATTAACCAATGCGTCTAAAATTGCCACCTCTAGTTCTTAACATGGTATTTGTGTTTGTCCAATCTGATATAGAGTGCAAACAACTCAAGCTTGACTTGACCTCCTTAGACTAAGCTTGGATTCGATTCGATAGCTCGACAAGTTTACATGATGTAGGCTTGAGCTCAGATAGCTTAAAAAGTATACATTAGAAACAATATACAAATTAGCAAGCTCGGATAACTTGCATAATCTGTTGTATCTTTAACATCTCATCAATATTATCCATCATAATTCATAACATAATAAGATTTCTTGTATTTTATTCTAGATTTTGGGTCACTACAAATGGCCCGAGCACTAGGAAACTGACTTCGCTTTTGGTGAGTATATTTAACCAGAATTCATTTATAATATATGATTCATTGAACGTTGATTTTGTCACTTTTTTTTCTTTATGTTCATCCCCTGATGGACTTATGCATACATATTACATGGGATTTTATTAACTAGTTTACCATCTGGCTGCTTTGTTCACGTCAAAGGTTCTTCTTCTGTAGGGGCTGTCAATGCACCTTAATTTACCTGCATTTTCAGCTGCAACTGGAAAGAAGTCTTTTCAGTTCTCTCTGAATCAGAAGAGTCTGGTCTGGATGTAAGTGCGAACAATATCGAAATTGTTGTAGACGTACGTATATGTGTGAAAATGGTTTCATATTGGCTTAACCATTCATGATTCTCTGTTTCAGTGGGGCTCCTGGAGTGCTAGTCAAGACACGAGTTGGGAAATCCATCTATTAGAATCATTTTTCTCAGTATCGATAGACTAAAACTGCTAGTTGTAGATTCTGGGCTTCAAAATACATTCTTTGTTTTTGCAGATAGGCAACTATGTCTGTTTTCCTCTCTCTCTCTCTCTCTCTCTCTCTCTCTCTCTCTCTCTCTCTCTCTCTCTCTCTTTGTTGTGTAATTAATATTGCGTTGGAATATCAAGGTCATCTAAGAAGTTGTTTGAACTAGAATCGAACCTGAAACCTCTTTTCAAGAACTTTAAACGACTATAGGTTCAGCCTTAAAATAATATATGTATTGGAAAAGAGACTCCTTAACAACAGCATCAACCATAGTTTTGTCTCGCTATTCTTTCCTTAATCATTCAGAATGAAGTTTGTAAGTGTGAGTTGTAAGATGACGTACAATAAATATCATTTTGAACCAAGTGAATATTAGAAATTGAAGTGTATCGTTTTTTGACAATGTACATTTATAAACCTTTCATTTTTTTACTCGCTATATTGCTTTCACCTTAAATATTAACTTAATCATGTATAATCTAATCAATCAAATTGAGATATTTGTAAAATAAACTATCAGCAACCAAATAAGTTTAATTTATAGCAAGTAAATCATCTTATGATGAGCTGAGGGCAATAAGGAGGGTTTCGGGTTAAATACTACACCCAACTAGTACAACTACCATTTGTTTAAATACTACACAGCTCATCCAGAGTTTAAATTTTTTTTTACCCCGCCCTTTACTTACAATCCCATTTGTTGGATTGAATAGAAATTTACCAACAAAAAATAATGGTCAAAACATTAGTTGCAACACAAACATGGATGCAGAATGCAAGTTCCTGTTTTTACTCCGGAATCCTTTGTTTTGTGGGCAAGTTCTCCATTTCAAAGTACAAGCAAAACTCGAATTCTAGTTTCAACTAAACATATAAAAGATATCATAGTACTAAAAATCAGCCACTTCCAGTCAGATTAAGTAATTGTACAACAGTGATATCACTTCATCACCAAACGATATTGAACAATCCTGGAGAGAACCACTATGCCAAAAAAACAAGACGAATCTGTTTCCCAAATTCTCAATTCCTAGCTACCGCGCCATCTACAAGCCCATCATTCTCAGGAACCCCTCACTACTGAAGCATTTCATAGACAAAAATATTAGTTAAGGTTAAAAGAAGGATAAAAGACCATATGGGCCAAGTAGACACCAGGTTGGTTATCACGATAGGGCAAGTAAATGTTTAGGGCGGGACAAAGCAGGTTCAGTCCGACCCACCAGCACTTTTTACGTCTTTTACTTTAGAAATTATAAAAACAAACCAATGTATGCACTTCCTTATACAAAAGCTATTATTTAAATGATCAAATTGATTTAAAATAGAGAGCAAAATAGAAAGTCGTAAAATAATTCTAGAAAACTATATATTTGTAATGAACATAATTATAATTAAATCACTGCGGCATAAACATAATTTATTACCTGCTCCATGTCTGTAGGACCATCGTTTCCTGGTGCTTCTGTGTTCCTTGCTCCTCTGGTATTTCCAACATCAAGATCTGCTGGAACTTGACCAGACCTCAAAGCCTGCAACATCCACCAAGAATATTAAAAAATCAGTAATGAAAAGAGCAACAATCACATATAACATCATTTTATCGAAAAAATATATATATATAGAAAAATTCACACATATTAGAAGATGAAATTCCTTGACATATCCATTCATGATTAAAATAAAATATCACCTGTTCAAGTCTTGCTACTTCTTCGAGCGTTTGGGAATTCACGATGGCTGCCTGCACATAACAAGCGGTATCAATGTATTGTACAGCTATGGATTGAACATATAGTCATATACAGTATAGAAGTACACAAATGTGAAGTATAAAGATTCGTCGTAGTTAGACATTGGAGATTTAGATAACATACTAGTCCACTTACAATGATATCAAAATAAGTCCTAAGTATATTCACAACCACGCAGGGTATAGGTGGCAGAATGAGCGGTCGGCCAGGTAACATGTTACAACAAGTTCAGCCAACTCAAAATGGACCGAGTTAATTTAGCCCCAAACAAGAGTGAAAGTGATTGATTTCTAAGAGGGTGACAGTACCTTTATAGCTATAATCTGCTCTGGTGTAGGACCTGCTGGTTTGGATGGCTCCTCTTCGCTGGGCTCCTCGGTCGGAACCTCACCAGGTACAAATGTCCTGACAGACTCTTTTTTAGCCTCCTCTTCAGCCTCTTCTGATGCAAATAACTTAGTTGCTTCAATCCGTTCCTATCACCAATAATATAACATTACAAACAACCTTCTCAAGATAAAATTAATGCCAAAATAATAGACAAGATATAAAAGAGATTGAGATAGAATAGTTGTAGTGAACAATAATTAAGTAGGCATCAAATTGTAAGCTCTCTATGAGCCTTGGCAACAGCATAAAGTTTAAGTTTACAAATCTGCAGACATCACACACTCATATTCAAGTTATACTGTTATACCATCATGTTGAATGGTAGCTAGCAGACTATTAATAAGATAATATACATAAAACTACCAAAATGTCCAAAACAATAGCATAAAAAATTCTGCATTTCAACTTTAATCTTTGCTACTTAACTTATTCATATAATTATTAACATGGAAGTAAATAAAAAACCACTTCAATTTAGATATATGAACTGTTTGAACAAATTTAAGTCACTTCAAAACACGTTCAATCAATGAAGTGATGGATAATTTAGTATAAGAGCATATAATAACGATATGAACTACATCTATGCTTGCACCTAATTACCGCTACATCAAAACAAAAACATAACAATCAGCCAATATAAAACTAGCACATTATAATTGATTGACTAGCAACAAAACAGGACCATTAGACTCTACCATCCATCCCGAGCAATCCAACATTCTAATTTCACTGACACTAGCTTGCAAAAAAAAAAAAATGAATAGCTAACCTTTTGTTTAATCTTCTTAAAATCAAGTACACGCAACGACTTCAATTTATGGATGACATACAATCGATAGTTAGGTTTCTTTGTAATGTTGTTATCCAGCAAACTCAAGTACTGCAGTTTCGATAATGAGGCAAGTGGATCAATCTCAACCAAATTAACAAGCCGATTGTTGGTAAGTACCAACGAGTGCAGTTTCGGCAAAAACTCTGTAATTTCAAACACCACCACATGTTGTTACACAAAAAAAAAACACTTCAAAACCTAACATATAATAATAAACAATAAGCATCAACAAGTACCTCCAATGTTAGGGTTAATACGAGTAATCCTGTTGTTATTAAGCAACAACGTTCCAAGTCGATTTAAATTCGGAAAGTTTTCGAGTTTAACAATCTCATTATCAGACAAATCAATAGCATCAAATTGATCCTGTTTATTATAAAAGAAAACAAATAATCAATTGCACTGAAATTTAAAAGTCATAAACCCTAGAAAGTCGAAATATAAATTACTGACCTCAGTAGCGCCTAAATTCTCAATCACAGCGATCTTATTACCTATAAATCGAAACAAGATTAAAAGAAAAATCATCAACGGAGAAATATATACACGTACAGAAATTAGGTTTAAGTGAAAACGGAGAGAAGTAAATAAAGAGATTAAGTTAAAAGTAGAACCTCGAAGATCTAATTCACGTTCACGAAGTGCATTGAAGAAATGAGGGCTTTTCCAGATCAAATCTGCCGTAAGTCGAACCATTTTTTGTTTTTTTGGGTTTTGGGTAATGAGAAAGAGCAGATGGTGGCTAAAACCCCAAAAAACTTAAAGCGGTGAGGAGGAGGGAGAATATGGAACCCCCTTCTAGCTTCGCAATTTGCAAAATACAGAGATTAATTTTTTTATATATATTTTTTCGATTTCGATAATAAAGTTAAAAATAATTTTTATTTAACGATTATATGATAAGAAAAAAACAATCATATTTTATTAAACATTAATTAATTAACTAATTAATAATACATTGTTAATATCATTTCACTTTCGTATTAGGGTAAGGTTCCTAGGAGAAAGTCTCATAGAGTGAGGAGCATGTCGAATTCACTACATTTTACTCATAGAATGAGGAGCATGCCGAATTCACTACATTTTAGTGCAAAGTTTTCACTCAGATTATCTGCATTTTACCAACGGAGTACTACATTTTAACAAATACTACATTTGACACATATGAAATTTTACTGCATTTTATCGATATTGCATGTTAAACCTTCAAATTTGTTCTTATAGTGCAGTAAAATTTGGCCTGCTTATCCTTCTCATTTGAGTCATTCTCCTGTGATCTTTAATTTTCTTATTATATCTATTAGCAGGTATAATATCAAACTTGGTGGTTGTGTGTCGCACGACCCACCCTGACAAATTGAACGTTGAAAATTCGAATAAAAATTAATAAAGTCGCATGTAGTCTTGAATTAGACATCAGGGAGAGAACAATAATCTAATACATCAACATTAGAGTTTTGATACATTTCTACATTAAATGATTGAAAAATCTATTCTTCTTCTTAGTGGCGGACTCGGAAAATTTATTCGTCAGTGTTGCAAAAACTTTGAAGTTCACCTCACTTAATAGTTTATCTAAACATTAAGTGCCACTTCAAATGCAAGTAATGACACTCTTAAAAATGAAAAAGTTTTCAACTAGGTTTACACTAAGTCAACTTAATTGATTGGTACCACGTGATATCATTAGTTATAACGTGAGTCCACCCCTGCTTCTTCTTATCATGATGTACAATAAGATGAACGACTTACTTTTGATGCCATCTTTGACATTGGTTAACAATTTTATCCACCAAATTTGTTATTCTTGCAATTTTGCAATTACTACAATTTATAAAATAAAATTTGTTAATAGCTAAACAAAAAGAGCACTCGAATAATGTCAACGTCTTAAGTTATTTGTTAATGATCTTGCGTTAATGAAACAATAGTATGTATTTAGCCCGTAATAGTCAATGTTCAAAATCAAAAGTAAATGAATTATGTTAAATAGTTGTATGTTGTTTATGAAATGGCATTCCTTCTAGTCTTGTACACATTGAAGTTTTGTATTTTTATAAGATAATCAAATAATCAAAATAAATGCAAGAACATCATGTTTTAAGTGCCATCAACTTTAAGAGTTAGAAAGTTTCATCAACTTTAACAATTAGCAAGTTTAGTATTTTATAGTCTGAAAGAAACAATAGTAATAGAAATGAAAAGACTTTTTAGTTTATATGGTGTGATTATAGATGCTAAGTACTTGTTAAATAAGAAACTAAGGTAATTAATTAACGTTTTAGATATTGGAGGGTTGTCACAGTATATATACTCTACTATTAAGCATTTAGACATATTGGCTTAATCCTTACATTAAATGAATACTGAAAATGTCAATTTTACCCTCATTAGATCAACCAATATAGAAACTAAATTAAATTGAATAATTAATCAATTTGAAATGAAAAGTACACAATATTAATTCGCGTTATACTTATTTATAATAGTTACTATGTCAAATTTAATTAACAACCATAAATTTTTTTTCAAACTTCATTTATCTTTCTACTAAATAGTTGTTAAAAGCAAGGTTGTCAAGATCGCGATCCTGATCGTAGGATCATACGATCTTACGATTCTACCAAGGAAAAACGTGCAGGATCGGAGTATGATCGGTCAGGAGGTAGGATCGTAGGATCGATCGTAAAATCGTAGGATCGTTGAACGATCCGATCCTGCAAATGGGCTAATTTTTTATTTTTATTTTTACAATTGGACTTGTAAGGCCCATAAGTAGTCCAAATCCTTTCTCTAAACTTACCATACATTTGTTTTCAAGTTCAATTTCCATATTTATTGTCAAATTAACCTAAGAAGAAATCTTGAACCTCTAAAACGATGATTGAGAATTTTCATTTGTAATATGCTCTCAAACTTTGATGCAATTGTATCATGCCGCTATCTTTTATTTTAGTACATTTATCGTTCGAGAAATATACGTTGACTAATTGCATCACTTCATTAATATAAAAGTTTGAATAAGTTTGAATGTTAGATAAATTTTGTAATAGTAGTTCCTAATAATAATTTAGATATCTATGTATAAAAAAATCATATTTTGGTAGGATCTACGATCCCGATCTTGCAAAGACAAAAACGATCTTACGCATGATCTCGATCTTGACAACCTTGGTTAAAGGTTCTTGACCTCTAAATTGATAGTTGTTATAAAATTTAAATTATAATCTCTACTAAATTATAAAAAATGATTAATGAGTGACTTGGAAAAATAGTAGTAACCTTAAATTTTTTAGAAAATAATAATATCTCCAACTAGCTGTACATTTTTTATCCCTCGGCCAACATGGACGAGCTACCTTGTACGACTAGCGTAGTCGGATTTGAAAAACAATTAACGTCTTGCTTTTTGTGTGCATTTTTTCCATTTTTTTGGAGTGTACCCAAGCAAGAACAGGAGTAGCACATGTCTAGAGTTTGAGGATAACAAGCTAAAGTTGAAAGAGAAAGGAAAAGCTTTGACATAAAACTTTTTAATTTGTATTTAACATGATTGATTATATGAAAGTACCTAATGTGTATCGAATGAATATCCAATTGTTGTTATATCCGCTTAAAATTAAATTATTAATGTGTTGAAGTAAAAGGTTACGTTTCAATGATTTTAAACTTCCATTTTGTAGTACCATATCGGCTTTGGGGTGATATACGATACGAGTTTTTATACTACTTACAAGCGTCATATATGTTTTTGTTTTACAATCCGCTGCATAGCGCGAGAATTTAGTTATAAATACTTAGTACACAAAATAGTTAGATATCAAATGGTCAATACATTTAATAAATTGGTTTTTGAAAAATTAGAAAATAATTAATAGGATGATGTATTAATTTATGGTGATCCTACGTATCATCAATGAGAGTATATGTAATAATGATTATCATTATCTTTATAAAGGAAAATAGATTTTGGTATATAAAAGTAAGAAATAATAGTAAAAATATTATGTGGTTCAAGATATATATGTGGCTCATTATAATTCTGATTACACCGAATGAGATTTCAATGTCGCCACCACTTGATGCTTTAAAAACACTTTTTATTGTCACGTACTCACGTGTATACATTGCATTTGTTTTGATGTTTTATTTTCATATAAAAGTTTGGTTGCATACAGTGAAAACGGGATCCTGAAATTCAGAAGTTGTGTGATCATATTTTAAGGACAAACACAGTACTCAAATGCATCATTTGTCACATGAAAATTGTAATAACTCATGCTTTTAAAACCTCGGTAATTTGTCAATTATAAACTTTTTAAACGACTTAACAATGATGGTATATATGTACCAAGAGAAGCAAGTTACAACGCCGTACAAACATGATGCTAACCCCTAGATCATGTGCATCAGCATGAGATACAACTCACCTAAATTGAAGGAATGAATATGTTCAGTACATGTAAGGTGGACGTGTGGTACCACTACCCGCTGCACGAGCACCGCTGTAAGATTCACTTTCAACAACTGTATCAGCAAAACTGTAAAGATCTGAGGACGGCCCCCGCCTTCCCAAAAAGCCACCTGATGGGGAAGCATCAGGTAATCCTGGGAGTGATTCTAGTGGTGGCCACCCCGGTGGTCTGCCATACAAACTAGTTGTTGAAGGCTGCGAATAATATGTGTGACTTTGAGTTAAATAGGTTTGACCCAGATACTTTGCGACCAAGGCGGAGTCCTCATCACAATCGTAAGGCCGAATGTTAGCCGTGTGCAGCATTGGGTCAGTAACTGGTCCATAAACTCCGGTGCCATAAGATCCAGCTAAACCACCAGCCACCGAGCTAGTTATGTTTGGGGGCAGTGCAGAAGCACTAAATACAGATGGAGCGGAATATGTAATGACGTAATCATTAGGGAGGTTTCGGTGAAAATAGCTGCTACGTGGATGTGTTGATCTATTATACAGGCTCATGTTATAGTGGTCAATGTGATTCTGCTCATGTGGCACATATCCATGACTAAAACAAGTGCGTTTGGCTTCCTGGTTTCTCGAAGACTCGGTTTCCTTTACTTTCCTCTTTTGGGTCGAATTTTCTGCAGTTGACTTTGAATTGACCTCGGCTATTGCTCGCTCCAGATATTGTATTTTTTCACTGATTTCGAAGTCGAGATGGAGATTTAAGGGATCCACCTTATGAGCTTCCAAGCATCTTCTTATGGATTTCAAATCGGATAAGAGCTGCATCGTTTCTGCATTCTGAAAAGTAGCCAATCAAAAACACCATTTTTAGTTCCCACATTGTATAAAAATTACAAACGTGACCATTCACATACTATAAACATATTTTTACTTTTAACTGCACGTGGAAATTCAAACCATTCACTTATGCATGATCTCAGGTTACGTTTTTATCACCAACAGGCCACACAGGTAAAACAAAACACTTAGCTTCAACTGAAGGGGGATCAAAAGTCGTTCATATTGATGTTTACTTCATAATAACTACTAAATCATCTTATTAACAGAATTAGAAAATAATACTAGTACTATTTTTGTGATCATATCTGACACGCTAATCGTTTAAATAATACTCACATTATATCAGGCAAAGATATTTGGGTTCAACATGATCCCGATTTGTACAAAACTATTTGTTTTAAACCGCACCTGTTTGAACTAATTACAAGAAGTTTTCGACTATCTTCCAAATATTTTACCCGATAATATAAAAAAGAATGGAAGAATCCAAGAGACTGAATCAACCTGCTCAATTTATTGTAATTATGACAATGGACAGGCAAGTATATTTTGATTTAGAGGTTGTCAAATAGAATATATTGAAATTTCCATGTGAAATCCAGAGAGAAAAAGCTCCATAATTTTCATCTGAACATAAAGTAGTAAAAAGTATGATTCTAGAGCGACTAGACAATACAACTTTTTATTATGGAGTATAAGAGATGGGACATATAGGTTACCACCAGAATGATTTTTACAGATAACAATGGGCAAGTAAACACAGATTAAATGTTTACTAGAAAGGAAAGGATTGCAATTGACGAGATAGTGCAGTACTAGAATTAGAGATGATATAACATTCAGTATAAGAGTGGTTATGGTTTGCTACGTTACCATTTGATAAGAAGAACTGTTGTGAATGTCTTTACTTATTTTGTGCAAAAATGTCTTCAGTATTGTGTCAGGGTGGCACTTATCCTCCAACCCAAAAGTATAAGCAATATCAGCAGCTTCAACTTCTTGATTATTCTTCACCATCCAACTAATTACCTCTGAAACAATTATAATATACCAGAAAAAAGATTAGCCCATACAGAAAATAAATAAATAAATAAAACAAAACAAACAAATACAAGAGTCAAAGTAATGTTACAATGGCGATGTACTTGCAATTACTTTCCTCCAACCAACTTTATGACCGTGATCCTAGAAGGGGTATAGGCCAAAGGGATCTACGTGCATGTCCTAAAGCTTTCTGTATAACTTAACAGTGTAATAATTAAAATATTTGTTACAATAATGACCTATGAGTTATGATCTTGTGAAAGTTAGCGCAAATCTGCCATTGCTTTTGACCAAACAAAAAGACCAACTCATGCAAGTCCCATAGATTATACACCTAACCCACCATGTTCTATAGCTCAAATCGTGTATACTCCCCACACCTAAATAAAAAAATTTCCTTTCAGGGTGTGTTCCCAAAAGTGGCATTCAATAATCAGTATTAGCGTCAAATAGGTAACTCCAACAAAGTGAATAAAGTCAGGGCAGGTACGTAATCAAAGATTCACCCTTAAAAGTCAGTTTTGTTGAAGCAACTCAAAAGATGATAGATTTGTTCCCAGAACATCAAACAGTAAAAATCTAGATTGACCAAACATGAAATTTATCAACTTTCTGGCATATCCACCCACCGCCAAGTCCTGATCAATAAGGTACGTATTTTACAATATAGAAAGTGTCATAACAAGAGCCTGTATTACCAAATATTCATCTAGCCACCATGAAAGCACCAACAAAATTTCAGTTATTGCCCGTTAAACAGGTGTATCTATGTATAAAATTATAAACAAGCAGTATAACATAATTATCCGCATTATACATCAGATACTCTGTGTAGCATGTCTTTATTAACAAAAAGAGATTACCAAAACAAATATATAATAGACTACATACCGAGTTACATATTTAAGATATAGGTGCGTAATACTACAAGTGATAATTAAGCGTGAAATACCACATAAAGGAAATTAATGTATAAAAGCATTCAACTTTTTGCAAACGAACCTGGAATCTTTGGGATAAGATTTATCGAACGACGAAGTGTAGAGGAAATTCCCTTCACATTACTAGCCCTCAACAAATCCCTAATATCCTCGTTTGTGAAAACGCGATCTGGAATCCCAAATCCACTAATAAGCAGAAGCAACCCCCGGGAATCAACCTCATCCATGTATTTCAATCCACCTTCTTTGATCATCCGTCGTCTCCAATCACCAGCAGCTTCTGCTGCATATTCCTTCTCACCTCTTGCAATCTCAATATCATCACTGCTAATCGTCACAAAACACTCCAAAATCAAAACGGAAGCCAGCCTTGCTACAATCTGATCTTTGCAATTTGCACCGTTGTAGTATGTTTTACTGCCTTGTAAGAAAAACCTGCCAATGCCATCTAAAACAAGTTTTGCAGGATCTTTGGCATGCTTCAATGCCTTTGCAATTTCTGCACGAAGTTCATTCATTTCAGAAATATGTGCTCCTACATGCTTCCTCAGTTCGCGACCACACATGTTTGTACACAAGAATTCTAATACAGAAACTACAGGCTTCTTTGAAGCATCAGCTTCTTCAGGCTTTTCTAATGCATCAACATCCTCAGCCTTCTTCAAAATATCAGTTTCTTCAGGCTTCTTTAATACATTCAATGCATCACTTCCTTCGGTCTTCTTCGAAGTATCATTGGTTTCTGTAAGTGTCTTCGAGCTATCAAGTTCTTCAGGAATCTTTGATGCATCAATTTCATTAGGCTTCTTCAGACCACCAATTTCTACAGGCTTCCTCGAACTATTGAGTTCTTCAGGCTTCGTAAATACATCAACTTCATTAGGCTTCTTCAAAGAATCGGTTTCTGCGAGCTTCTTCGAGCTATCAAGTTCTTCAGGCTTCTTTGATGCATCAATTGCATTAGGCTTCTTCAGAGCATCAATTTCTACAGGTTTCTTCGAACTATCGAGTTCTTCGGGCTTCTTCGAACTATCGAGTTCTTCAGGCTTCTTCAAAAAATCTGTTTCAGCGAGATTCTTCGAACTATCGGGTTCTTCAGGCTTCTTCGATGTTTCATCGATTTCTTCAGACTCCTTCGATGTTTCATCCATTTCTTCAGACTTCATCCATGTTTCATCGATTTTTTCAGGATTTTTCAAAGCATCACTGATTTCTTCAGCCCTTTTCGAAGTATCAGTCTCTACAGGCTTCTGCAATGTATCACTTTCTTTAGAATTTTTTGATACATCAATTTTTACAGGTTTCTTACCACTTTCTGTTTCTTTTAGATTCTTCAAAGTATTAATTTCTTCAGAATTTTTGTACAGATCATTAATTTCTTCAGAATTCTTCAACACGTCATTGATTTCTTCAGCACATTTCGAAAAACTAGGGTTTTGTTCCGAAACAACAGCTTCGATTTGATCACTGGTAGTTTCTAGTACAGATTCCAAACTATCTTCTAAATCACTAAAACTTGCATGCGTAATCAATTTATCATCACAACTCCGTCCGCAATTACTTACAGTTCCGTTAGGGTTCACTTCCGAGATAACGGCTTCTGAATCTTCCGTCAACTTTAGATCACATAGAGTCCCTGTCGAATACGTTGTGGCTGATTGGCTAGGGTTAGTAAATAATGAGTCGATAGACGAAGTAATAAAATTTATATGATTTTGCAAGTCGTTGTAGCGGTTGAGGAATGTCGATAATGCGGTTGAGAGGCTACTGAGTTCGTCGACGGAATTTAAGAAAAGTGGCGGCGCTACACCACCGGTGAGTGTTGGCGTTGACGATGAGATTGGTAAGGGTTCCGGCTCTACTTTAATTTGTCTACGGAGAACGGGAAATTTATCCATGGAGGGCGGTGCTCCGGCGAAGTATGGGTGGTCGACGGAGAAGACGGTCTTAAGGAAAAAGGCTACTGTATAGTCGGAATAGAGTGTATGAAGCTTCAAAATTAGTAGCGAATTATTAGTGAATTGACTGAATTCAATAATTATTCTTTAATTAATATTTAATATATTATTATATTACGATATCATATTCCATATATTTTTTCCAATATGAATAATTGAATATTTGGCTAATTATTAATTTACACAAAAGAGTTTTGCTTGCATTTGATGAAAATGTAATTTGCTTAAATAATATAATTTGTAATTATTTAAAAAGAAATTATGTATATAAAAGGTAAATTGATTGTTTTTAATGAGTATTAAATTCAAATGTTAATATTTAAAGAAATTACGAATTTATTAAATGCATCTTAATGTGTGTCACATAATATATATATATATATATACTAGTGTTAAACCTGTTTGTTGGACGGCTAAAAAATAATAACTTTATATAATAACAACTTATAAAATACTACTGTAATATGTATGAAAGGTCCATATAATTTCTGAAGAAGAAAAAAAACATAATTGTTAAGATATACATGAGAATTTCAAAATAAATTGTATATAAGCATAGTAAATATACAACCTAAAATTTAAAAAATAAAAGTTTTATTTATATTAAAATAACGACTCAAAATTAAATCCTCTTAAAGACATAGAAAAGACGAAAATGACACAAAGATTGAAACTCATATAAGTAATAAGCATTCAAAATTACTACAAACATAATAATCAAGTTTAATGAAACGGCATTTAAAATATTTCATGATAGTGTTCATCTTCGTGTATGAGACGATAGAGTTGATTATTGTAACACCCATTTTGTGACCTGAGGGTAACTAGGTAATTTCCTTTACTTACATATATTATTTGTTATATTAATATATTGTGTTTTATATGTTTTGAATCATAACTTAGAAAGTTTGGTTGAAAGATTTATTGTGACTAGTAAAATATTATCTGTTTTAAATAGTTATAGTCCACAGTAAAATAAAATACTTTTTCTCGCAATTGGTATTTAGGTTCCAGACAATAGAGTTATAACGGGTTTTATAATTACACTGTGATATAGAAATGAAAGTGGGCATAACCCGACTTCATCTCCTTCCCTGTAATCTTCATTTCCTACACAAACCCTGAAGTATTATGTGAAATTAACCTTCAAATCAAGTAGAAATCTTTTCATAATTATAAGTTGTGGAATTGGAACTTGCAGCATATCATATCATCATCTTCTTCCTTCAATTTGTAAGTGTTTGAATGCTTTAATTATACATATAAAGCTTGAATTAAGTTAAGTTAGGTTATTGTGTAAATTGTTATAAATCTAGTAATTGAAGTTCTTCTTGTTGAAGTGTTGATGTATATGACTTAATTATAGCAGTAAAATGGTTAAAAACTTGAGTTTGAGGCTGTGTTAGTGTAAATTTCGAGTTAGGATTCGTGCAGGAAATAGAAACAAGTTTGTGCAGGTTCTGTGTTTGAGCTTCATAGCCGATCGGCTATACTTGGTGAGCCGATCGGGTATGATCAATGAGCCGAACGGGTAAAATTAGATGAACGGCTTGTTTAGTGCAAAATGTTAACAGAACTTGGTGTTTGAACTAAGGTCTCAAATTTAGTTGTGTTAGCCGATTGGGTTAAGGTGAGCCGATCGGGTAAAGCCTTTAGCCGAACGGCTAAGGTATATGAGCCGATCGGGTAGGAAACTAAAACAGTGGTAAAATCAATGTGAATATTGTTGTGCTTTTGTATGTATGCATAAGTGTATATGTACTTGTCTTAAGTGAGTTGAATAAGTTGAATTGAGTTATTAATTTAAGTGCTTTATTGTATTGACAGATAACTCGAAGACTCGGTGATTTAGTCAGCTGAGTGGTTGGAGCAAAGTTAACAGGTGAATTGACTTGGGACTTCAGTATGATTTGGTTGTGACGTATTAGTTACAACAGATTGAACATAGTAGTGTTATATGTTGATTGTTGTTGTGATATATATACATATAAACTGCTTTGAGCAATTTGGGGTATCGGAGGTCAACAATTGTTGGACTGGGTTGCTACAGGTTAACCAATATAGGAATTGTGAACATGTGTTGTGAATGGTACTTATGTTGGTTAAAGGTAGCAAACAGTTATCGGTAAATCACTGTAATGGCCTGCAGTGATCATAAGTGTTGCTTGGTGGGCCACCGCGGTCTGAGGGCGCCACAAGGACCACCGATCCTCTTGGTGATGTTGAGTCTATGTGTTAATTGTTGATAATTAATTATGTTGAGCTAGGTCAAACTGTTTGTAACAGGTTTATTCACTTAGCTTCGTGCTAATCCCGTTGTTTACTCCTTGCAGGTTTTGACTAGAATGGAACTGGGCAAGGAGTGCTTGGAAGTAGTTGACCATGACAACTCTGATATTATTTTGATATTTTATATTGCCCATATACCTTTTAACAGTTTGTAAATTATTAGATAATATTTATGAATTGTATAATGATTTTGGTAGATGACGTCATGTCATCTATTGTATATTATAAATAGGATTGCGCTTCCGATTTACAAAAAAAAAACTAAATGTGTGGTGTGTTATAATTATATATTTTTTATTGTGATCTTGATCGATTTGATCCATTTTCTTCCTATAAGTAACAATTTACATACTCAACTTATTCATGTATGTGAATACTATAAAATATTATTTATGTAATATAACAAATGAAAAGTTTAATATGATTAAAAAGTATACCTCGTGAAGAAAAATACAATATTTAATTGGTTATTATATATTATTGTTTGTTAATGTAATAATAATTATTATTTATACTTTATTACATAAAATGTAAAAAGAAAATTATAAAGAAAGAAAAAATAATAAAAAATAAAGACATTATAAGTTTAAGTTGTTAGACATCTTGTTCTGCTTTCACATTCAAAGAAATTACGCAAAGGATAAAGATATTAGAACCATTTATTTCATACATTTATAATTGTTGTAATTGTGTAGTTTAAATAATAATGAAATGCAAATCGTTTCCTTGATAATAGTTAATACTCCTAATAAAATATCTTTATAATTATCAACCTTCCACAAATATATGATAAACTTTATAGAATAATAATGACTTTCTAAAGTTAAAGTCTTGTATGATGTGGCACATATATTTGTCAATTGAAGGGTATGACAACACGTATTACGATTGCTTAGTTGTCAAAAGAAGAGATGTGTCACATAGGAAAAAAGACTTCTTTATTAGTGTGTGTGTATATATATATATATATATAATAATTAGGTGATCAATAATGAATGTTCTTAGATCGGGTCTTTAAATATATAATTAGTTGATTAATAATGAATGTTCATAGAGTAGGTCTTAAAATATATAGTATAATTTTTTGTAAAATTTTTTTAAGAGTTAAGCTCAATTGTATTTTATTTAAATAATAAACTTAATAAGTTAAGTTTTTAAGTGACGTTTATTATTATTATTAACTTAATAGATAAGTAGATATGTCTCATTTAATATAATTCATATAAATGCGAATTATCTTATATATATATATATATAAACAGAATAGCATCTAAGAGTTTAGGCCCTTATTAGGTTCCATAATTAAAATAATGAGGATTTGCATAGCTGCTTAGATAATCAAGTAAAGACCCACTATCTAGATATGCAAGTCTTCTAACTTCTAGATTTTATTGCCAATGTCTGAATACATCGTTAAAGGTAAATTTTATAACTTTGGGTGATACTATGCACTAATACATCAAAATCACCCAAAATGAATTTGAAGAACTCATAAACCTCCTAGATTTTTTATTTCAAAATTAGATTATCATTGAAATAAGGGAGTTGATAGATTCAACAAATTAATTACTACATACACCAAACTGTATAGCTAATAAAGCTCACTGTACAAGCGCTTTAAAACATATATTTTGTGTATGCAACAATTATTTTGTTGTATCTATCACTCCCCTAGAAATAATATGTTTCTTTCTCTATCACAAACATCAACTATTTGTGAAAACTTATATACACCAATTACATTTTGTGCGGTTTTCATGCTGACGGGGCTTTATCTATTGCTAATCTAAAAGATCTTGACTTTTCATTTTCTTTAATTACTTTTTGGTTGCAATACAGCTACTAGGATATTTCCGCACACTTCATCTTTGCCTTACTGAGCATGAGAAGCTAAGATGTAACACCCCAATATCCAAGGTATTATTTTAGTGT
Source organism: Pseudognaphalium luteoalbum (assembly GCA_963422505.1). Lineage (NCBI taxonomy): Eukaryota > Viridiplantae > Streptophyta > Magnoliopsida > Asterales > Asteraceae > Pseudognaphalium > Pseudognaphalium luteoalbum. The sequence continues at coordinate 4,906,164 of OY730193.1, read as the reverse complement.
ATCCAGAAATATACATATTATGAAATATTATTATTGAAATAATAAGATATAAAAGATAACGTAAAAGGATTATTCAGTTCCAGACTGTAGTTAATTAACATGATTGTTACTAGTATTGATTGTTTCAATAAACAAAAATCATGAATTCATCAAGGGTGTTCTTGATGAATTTATGGGTTCTTACTTATATCAAGTAAATTGAGTTTATTACCATAAAGTATGTTTAGTAAGAATTGGAATGAACATAAGTAAAAGTTTAACTTTGATTAGTTAATTAAAGAAATTTTTAGACTAATCAAAGTGGGGTGGGGGGGGGGGGGGGGGTGGGGGGGGGGGAAGAGTAAATTATGAGTCATTAGCTAATCATTATGAGTTTTAGAATCTAAATGTATCGTTATGTATTTGTGATATGAATAGGTGATTAAAGGCTTCGAATACACTTGTATCTTGATTTCTTGAAATCTTCAAATCATAAGGTGAGTATATAGAGAATCAATTAAGTAAAGATATGTAATACCGAATTGCTTACGAGCAAGAGGTTTTACATAATCATGTATTTGTTGCTATAATTGTATATTATTGAATATGATGTAATTGTGAAATTTTTGTGAATTATATGTGGGCATTAAAATAGAGATTTATTGTTACGAAATATCAATTATACGAAATAATGATTATACGAAATATGTGCTAAGCACAATGATATCTTATGGACCGCGGATCCATGTGGAGGTTAATCTCTATCTATGCTCAATTATTGTATGATTATGATGAATGTTGTTTGAATTGCTTAATTGGTAATCTATATATTCACTAAGAATTTATGCTTACCCCGTTGTGTAATTATGTATCGTAGGTAGTAGTTCACGCCGGGATGGCAAAGATGTGAAAAAGGAATAGCGTGGATTAGCTTGCACGTTAGTAAGTAGCAAGCATTTTCTCTTTTGAATTATCGTTTCGTATCCACTTGTATAGTACGCTCAAGTTGTTTTGAAATACATTTGAAATAAGAAATATGTAGTTTTGGATATTAGTTGACATTGAAAGTCAACAACTGGTGTAAATTATGTAATAAAAATGGAATAGAAGTCTTAGTATGTTTATTAAATGGTGAATGGGTCTTAAGTGTCAAAATGGGCCAATATTGACCCATGTGTGTATAATGAGTTTGACTAAGGTTATAGAATCTTGGTTAGTTGCTTTAAGTTTGTTTGAGCATTTTGGAAAAGTGGTGAAAAGTGTATGAGCTGCAAATGTGTGAATTGTAACTTAGGTTGTCAACTAAACATGTCAAAAATGGGCGAAAATGAATTACATGCCCAAATGTTGTGTTTTTGTGAAAATTGAAAAAGTACAAAAAGGGAAACTTTTGTTTTGGTCATTTGAATGTGCCTGTAAAATTTTATAACTTAATTCTTTACGGTCTATGAGTTATGCACATTTGAATTTCGTCAAAATTTAAGTTATGGTCGGATCAGGAATTAAACTGATGAACACGATCCGGCTAGGTGTCCGGGATCGCGTTCCTCTTTGAAAAATCATCACAGAATGTTTTGAACTAGTGAACGCGATCCGGCTAAGGCTCTGGGATCGCGTTCATCAGTGCATTTTCGCTACAAAATGTTTTGAACATAGGAACGCGATCCGACTTGATTTCTGGGATCGCGTTTGTAAGTGAAAAGTAATTTGGTTATTTTTGAAATCGAAGTAGATTTATAGTAATGTGTTGAATTATAATAACATAATATGAATATAAAGAAGTAATAGGACCTCAATATGCATTAATTTTAAAAAAATAAAAAATTATGGGCGTTTCATAAGACATCAATGCAATCAGGTACTTGGTTTAGCCCTTACATTCAATGTTATTTCCAATTCTTATGTTTTACCCGATCTTAGATTATAACTGATTTTAAATATTTTGCTCAAGTATATCCGTGTATATGTTTTATTTCCCTTTTTAAGGCATAACACCTTATTGTATTTTTTGTTTTGTTAGTAAATTTATGATAACCTTTATTTCCCATGGGGCATCATACATGGAGTGGCCAGTCTAATCTTTTATGTATAATTAAAAAATATATACAAGTACGTAGGTTTTCACAATTCATGCATTTAGGATATGATTTCCCAATAGTAATTATTAGTAATTAGTAATACTTATTATAATATTTTGATAATTATTATTGTTTAGAACAAATAAATGTTTTGTAAGTAAACAAAGTAAATAGAATAATTATGAACATGTGTTTATAGTAATTAGTATAATTCATTTTATTAGCAATGAACAGACTATGATACCAACTAAACATCAAACATTTATAAATCCATAAAGGTTTTTCCTGTATAAATTGTTTACATGTATGGTAGATAGCCGTTTGTATTTATTTATCAAAAGAATCCAATCACATTACATGAATTACATAACTAAGAGACATGTGAATCATGTTACAATTGTTGTCAAGAGAATGTGAAAACCATTGTTAGTCGTGAAAATGCGATTATATGTAAGACAAACTCCAAAATCTTTGAACTAATAACCTTTATTCCCACGGATCCTTGCTCTCATATCAACCTGCCATATGAAAGAACAGCTTGGGTTGACATCTTACAATAACTAATTGCACGCGCCTAGTCAGAAAGCTTGTTGAAAATCTTTTAGATATGGTATTTTAAAGAACCACAATCCAAAAATGGCACGAAAGATATCAATTTCAACCCATTTACCTAGCAACGGGTAAGTGGGTCAAGTATTCAGTTATAAACTATCTATATACAACTGGTTAAACTTTACAGATTTAGCTAAAACTGAAGGAGATCAAATGGGTCTAGAGCCCCCTGAAAATTTGCTCAAGCGGCTACACCCTCATACATTGTTTATTAAAATTTATCATATTTTTAAATGTATGCTATATGTAATCTGACTTGATAGACTACCTATTTATAAGATACTATATAAGAATAGACAGACCCAACGCGTTTTAATATGTACTAAATTACATTACACCCAAACCTGACCAGCTTCTCTAATCTCTACTGCAACCTATTCATTAGATTAATGTTCAAAGTCTCTATTAGATTACATGATCACAAGATCCTATTATAAAGATTACATATTTACAACATAATAATAATAATAAAAAAAATTAAACAAATCACTGTTCACCAGTGAGACAAGCTCGTTTTTTTACCTTACAAGCAAATCGTATGAGTTTTTGGTGACTAAATTATGAATCAAATTGCTTGATTTTGAGTTCTCGGAATATAATTGAAGAATCATGCTTATAACAGCATTCTAGTCATTAAATATCATTGCTTATATCTAGTTAAAAACGATAAACGATAGGTTCAATAGGCTATTAGGTGATGATCATACCTGGCCTCTCTTGCAATTAAAATATGTTTCTCGGAGTCCAACACACTCACTAGAAATGAGAGGGCTCTTCTCTTTAGCACATTCTCTAAAAGACCGATTTTCGACCTGCAAAACAAGTTCCCAAATCCCAATATTGCTTATTTAAAGACTAATACATCAACTGCAAAAATAGACAGTCTATCTCCAACTACCTGTATCATGCTAAATATATTTGATCAAATACTAGACTTTCGTACTCCATACTGTATTGTATATAGTATAGAACATAATTTAATTTGACCTCGGTACGAAATACGATTAAAATGTGTATTCAAGGAGAACAAGTTGTTAATCTCTGGTAGTATGTGACCTAAATCTATGACAGCAAATTTTGGTTATAACGAGAATCAAATTCAACACTCAATCTAACCTAAAAATGAAACCCTAACATATAAGTAACCATGAATTCAATCAATGACCGAGTTTAAACATGAAATCGAACATGAATTTTATATGTAACAGAAACAATTGACATGATACATACACATGTAAGTACATATAAATATATAAGCTTATATATACATAAAGAAGACATGAATGGAGATGGTGAGAGTACCTTGACACAATCAGATTCGCTGAGACACTTGACGAGCTCCATAGCCAGCCCCTTGCAAGATTTCGCCATTTTCGTTAAACCCTCGCACCTGCAAATCACCGGCTCCGGTTTTGGTATTCGTTTCGCTCTCTTGGGCCGGGCCTGGAGTTTGTATCCTTTGTAGCTGAATATTGGCCCATCTATAAAGTTTGTAATCGTGTTTGAAAACCAATTTGTTAAATTAATTAATTCATTTATTGATTTTATTTGAAATATTTAACATCAATTTTAAACAAAATATATTTAAAATATTTTTTTTTTATCATAAACCATCTACGACTTTTAACTTTTTTATAAATTACCCGCTCACAAATATATGTTTCGAGAAAGAATTTTTCTAACGATAGCTCTAAGATCGAGCTGCTTTTATGATATTCGGACAAACATCATTTTGTTGTAATATGTTGATACCTAACCCACTAACTTTAGAATAACTACCCCACTAACTTTAATCTACCATCACTTATGCACAAAATTTCTCTTAAACATAGCATTTAGGGCTATCATTAGAAAAATCATTCGAGGGAAAAAAAGAAAGAAATAGGAATGAAAACAAAAATGAGTCCCATTCATGAGTTTTTTTATGAAAGTAAAAGAAAAAAAAATATTCAATATCTTCTCTTCCAACTCCTCTCTTGTGTTGTCGAGTTTGAAAATGAAATAAAATTAAGAGGAAGAAAAACATTTAGTGAGTGTATGTTCTCAAGTTGGAAGGAATGAAATAGAAATTAAGGGTTCTTTTCTAATCACCTCACGTTTGAATGGAAGGACTTGGACAAAAAATGATTCTCTTCTCTTCATTTCATTTCGCTCTCTTAAAAAAAACGTATATTTTAGTTACTTCCATTCACTTCTTTTGTTTTCCTCCATAAACTAAACTCAAGAACACAGTGCAAAAGTGAGAAGAATTGGAAGAAAGAAAGTCCATAATAGTTATATACATGTCAATTCTTTTCATTTATTTCTAACTCATAAACACAATATAAGTAAAACTTCTTTTCATTCACATACAACCTGGGATCTCAAGTTTTATATAAACTATATGTCCTATATTCTTCTTTTCTATCATTAATGAAAGACGTTACATACGGGTTAGTTTGTATATTTATTTTTAAATAAGTTGTGTATATATATCGTCAAAATTAAATATTACAATTTCAAATGTTTAGTTATTTAGTTATTTTTTTAACAACAATGTTTATTTGACTGATGATTGATAAAGACACGTAAAATTTGTTTTGTCAAATTCACATATATTATTCTCATTAATTTATCAGTTACTAATTTATCAGTCGCCTTGATAAAGGTGATTTGCTAAATGACAAAGCCTTGAAGCTTTGAGATTATTACCCAACGTAAACTTAAACTTCTTGCTTTTCTTAGATACTTTCAATCAATAGGTAAACTACGAGGGTTATGTGGTGGTCCTTATCCATTCAATTGTCCTCTTTTGAAAATAAAGTTAAATTAGGGACCAATTATGTAAAAAATTATTGTTTCTCTCCTTTTTTTCGCAACTTCGAACCTTCCGAAATTATGAGTTTGGCCACCTAACTATCAAGATTTATTTATTTGTAACACGTCTTTTATCAATGCAACTACATCTTGTTTGTATTTGCATATTAGGCCCACTTTAATTTAAATGATGAGAGTGCAAATATTAGACGCAAACTTATTGCAAATCTACCTTCGGTATATCTTGATGATAGACCATAAGTGCATTTGTATTGATGTATACAAATATATAACAAAGAAAAACAATTGATGTCAAGAATAATTAATATGTGATGCATTATTGCATTATCAAATACATCTGATGCATACTTAAGTCATGAAATAAATTTGCTTTCAAGCCTCCAATCACGTATAAAAACACTTATTTTCTGGAGCAGATTTAGAAGGGGGTATGGAGACACTCGTCCTCCCTAAAAATATAAAACTACATCCAAGAATAATTATTTTTTTAGATTATAAGCGACAGTTAAGAGTTCCTTCCAAGGGAAAAAATTTGTTTGGCCCCCTATATAAATTATCGTAACTTCGCTCTTGGTTATTTCGATACCATATTTGATAATTTTTTGTGAAAAGTGATCACTAACCTTAACAAAATCGTTAACATTAAAAATTAAATAAAACAAATGGATGAGGTTTTGAACTTAGAAACTTTTTTCTTGTGAGAGTGTATGAGGATGTGAAGCATCGGATCATCTTGATAATAGTTATTAATAATGTACTTGAAAGTATTATTGGAGTTTTAAAATTATGTCAAGAAGCTTTATATATTGTTATGGATACTTGGTAAATTTCAAAACTTTTAAAATTTATTTATTATATAACTAACATAAACACTCAATTATGATATAATTCATACTTAAAAACTTTTACAATTTTTTTATATAACTATCTAGACCATCTTTATGATAGTTAATAACGTAATTCTAAGTATTGTTGGAGTTTTAAAATTATGTGAAGAAGCTTTATGAATTGTTATGAATACTTGTGAATTTCAAACTTTTACAATTTTTTATTTATATAATAAACATAAACACTCAAGTATGATATAACATATTGAGATAACATTATAATTACAAGATTATGATTTCAAGTATTGGTATTAAGACATATGTAATATTTGTGAATAAATGCATATATTAATGACAGTATACATTTGCCTTAAAAAGACGTGAGACCATCCACACGCCCATTTTGGGCAGCGTTTAAGGATCCGAACGTCCAAAAGTCAGGACTCCCGCAATGGGGTTCGTGCTTAGGGGCGTTAGGGGCGTTGTGGATGGGTTAAAGGGCACACCAATGTTCATTTGTGGGATCCACGTGATATTTTATTGTTTTTTATCTTTTTCATTTTCCTTTCTTTCTATTTCAATCTAAACAAAATTAATTTCGTGGAACATACTCTCCACAAGATCACGTTATCATTGTTAATGCTCATGAATAACACAAATTTATGCTAACGTGGATAACGCCTGTTACCACCGCAGATAGTTTAACTACAGATCAAATCAATTTACATATTTTTTTAAGGTGGACATCTTTAAAGTCACTTTAAATGCTTGACCTAATCAATATGCACATTTTCTCAATTAAAAGTTAAATAAAATCACCAACACCCAAATATTAAAAATGGTCACCAATGCCAAAAATGGTAAAATACATCACCATCTAATATTGAATTCTACAAAGTACAAGAAATAAAAGAAGAGTGGTGATATACACAACACACAAATTGATGTATACATCACAAATGTGCTATGATATATTTGTACTGTATGCTTTATTACTTGTACAGTGTGTAATCAACGATTTTTGTGTTGAACTCCCTAAAAGAAACTTGTAGCTTTGTAACAAGGCAATAAAAATATAATTTAAAATATTCAGCCCATAAAACAGACTGCTTTACAAATGGCGGATACCACTAGATGCAAAAACTACACACCTATCCTTTAACTTGAATTTACACTCCTCCATTTTTGTCCCCACAATATCCATGCCCATCTCCTCCTTCTTCTTCCTCTAGTTTTCAATCCCATTTTTATTTTTTATTTCTTTCGGTTACTTACTATGGCTGCAGCTATGGCTTCATGTGGTTGTACTCTTGGACTTAACACCAAATTAGTTGCATTTGAAAAGCAACCCATTTCCAGAACTGTATTTTTTGGTTCAGATCCTGTTAAACATCTTTGCAATTCAACAAAATCAAGGTAATCCCCTTAATTTCTTTGCTTTATTCAGTTGTTTTGTTTTTTGTGATTTATCTGTGTAGTAATTGGTAATGTTTATGTGATTGCATGCAAGATTTTTTGTTTAATGTGTGTATATGAAGTTGGGGATTGCTAATTTTAATGTTATCGATGTTTTATGTAGCTCTAGTTTTTAAAGTTTTGAGCTTTTATTGATTGATCGTATTTGATTGAAATATACTTCACTAATCTGGAGCTGATTTCTAGTGATTATGATTATAATTTTCGCTGATATAAAATTAATCAAATTTAGTTGTAAAAGTGTTGATTTAATTGAATAAATAAATAAGTTACTTCTGTTAAGACACCTAAAGTATGGATAGTAAAGAATTTTGTGTTTTGGGTCATATTGGAACTGAAAGATTGAAAATTTATGCAAGTGATGGAGAATTAGGGTTCTTGTTCTAATTCTTGATTTGGGATTTCACCCAGATTGTCATATTCATTCAGTACTATGATTCCAAAAGCATCAGCCACAGCTATTGAGGTATCAAGCAAGGGATTTCGTATTGTTTCTCGTAGGTTTGTTTTGTTTTCTGTTTGTATATTGGTAGTAATCAGTTTCCATTTGTCCGATTTGCAGGATGGAAGTTATCAGGAAACTGATGCGGTTCCCACACCAAAAGTAATTATCGACCAGGACTCAGACCCAAATGCAACTGTCGTAGAGATTACCTTCGGGGATCGCCTTGGAGCTCTTCTTGACACCGTATGAAGCCTTTGATTTTATCATTTTAACACGTATATTCATTTTAACAAGTATGCATATGCCAGTTAGTGAGGTGGCAAATTTTGACCCGTTTACCTATGAATGGGCTCGGTTTGGATTATGTTTTATCTTCAACGAGTCAAACGGGTAAAAAAAAAAATAGCTTAAAAGGATGTAGGTTAAAGGGGTCAAAAGTCGCCCACCATACAATTTCTCTATGTTCATGAAACCTCCTTAGTCATTGACTCATTTCATTTGGAAAAGAACTGAAATACTATAATTTTTGTATCACACTCGAGACACTTTTGTTTTGTTATAAATTGTATAAGGTTTAGACAAAAAAGTGTTTCTGGTCAACTTAATCTAACCCGCATTGACCATAGGAATAATGGATTGAATGTTAAAATGTATGTGCAGATGAGTGCTCTTAAGAATCTTGGATTGAATGTTGTCAAAGCAAACGTTGTTCTGGATTCTTCTGGGAGGCATAACACATTTTCAATCACTAAAGCGTAAGTATTGAGCTTGGAACGTCTTTTCTTGATTAACATGTTTGATGTTATTGTTTAATCTGTTCACATGTGCATTCTTTTGGACCATAAATAATCAATCTTATCTGTTGGTTATCAACATGGGTTGATCAACAATTCGGTCTTGATTGGGCCTTATTTTTCTTTGGCGACTATTTGTTTCTTTAGCCCCTGAATACTGAAAATTTAAGGGGCATGTCAAGTGTACACATAATATATGAACGTTGAATCGTTCAAACACTGCGAAAACTGAGCTAAATATATCGTCTGACATGTGAATAATGTTATAATTATATTATTATTTATGATAAATTCCTTTAAATTAAAAAAAGGAAGTATTCTGGTCATCGGCTTTGAAGATACTGACTAGTCTAAAGGTTATCTATTCAATCAATTTTAAATTATATTTTGCAGATCAACTGGCCGTAAAGTTGATGACCCAGAGTTGCTTGAGGCGATCCGTCTAACAATAATTAGCAACCTTCTTGAATATCACCCGGTATAAAACCAACTTATTGTCTGTTCTAAATGACACCTTTGACTCTCTAGTGTCAACTATGATTGAATGGATGTGATTATTGGTACAGGAATCAAGCGCCCAATTAGCAATGGGAGAAGCTTTTGGAATTGAAGCACCAAAACAGAAGGTACCAATCCCTGCCCATTCACTTATGAACGGGTCGAAACAGTCAAAAGTCACCAAAAGATGCATCAAACCTCCTAAATCATTGTAATCATTATATCTTACTGTAATCATATTCGTCGTACTAATTGTACAAAAAGTGTTTCCAGTCAACCCGTTTCAACCTCCTACAAAGTTTTTGCCTCTATATTAAACCGAAGACTAATTACGGTTTTATGGAAAATTCTTATTTCATACCTGAGTAATTTCCATTTTGGGACACGAGTCCACTGAATATTCTTTGGCTAATATTTACTACTTTACTGTTTGCTTTAATCTTTTCTAACGAGTGTTGAACTGCCTCAGCTTGACGTCGACATTGCAACCCGCATCCGTATAAACGATGACGGCCCTGATCGAAGGTAATCATCCTACACATTCAATGTTTTGAAATGGAGGCTACTTTTGCCTTTTCTCTTGAACCTGAACATTTTTAATCAATTATGAAGTAAAAAAGCAACTCCTTTTGTTGGAGAATTTGTTAGAAACAGTAATACTAGAAGTTTAGATTTTGAGGATCCATAAATATTGAATTTTGTATCCTGCAGTTTGCTTTCAGTGGAAACAGCAGATCGGCCCGGATTACTTGTTGATCTTGTGAAAATTGTCACTGATATAAATGTTGCAGTAGAGTCGGGAGAGTTTGATACCGAGGTAAGAAAAATCCTTCTTCTAAAACACAAATCCCCGATTTTATTTCTGAAACTTCTACTTACAATGGGCTTTGCGATATCATTGATGCAGGGTTTGTTGGCCAAAGCCAAGTTCCATGTCAATTACAAGGGCAAAGCTCTTATCAAACCACTACAACAGGTAAAACCCAAATCCACAAATCTAAATGAAGTTACAAACGTTTATCGAGATGTTATGCCTAAAATCCAAATTCTCTGGCAGGTTGTTACCAATAGTTTGAGGTACTTTTTGAGGCGACCATCAACCGAGGATTCGAGTTTTTGAAAATAAAACAGTATTAGGTCGCAACTGGAAATGCAGTTTTATGACTGATGACTGATGTTGTGGTATTGTTATACCCATCTATGAAAATACTTGGGAGCTTACATTACACATTGTAAATTTATTTACATTTACATGATACCAAGAATTCAACATTTATGGTCTTAAATATCTGTTTAACCAAATAATAAAGCAATAAAAAATATGTGCTGAAAGGTAATAATTTTTATTTTAGTAAGAGTTTAAAAGAAATGCTACTCCATATAGTTTGTACTGACCAAGATGCTCATTTTTTTTATTTTTTTTTAAAGATGATTATCAAAGATTTTTTTCTTTTCGAAGTTGCATCGTACATGTACGGAGTATTATTATACCCTAATACTAACCATATGAAAGAAAAATTGAAACTTGAGCATCATTTTTGTATATATGTACTTAGATTATAATAAAATTTATCTCCTGAATATCGATCAATGTATAGTTATATATACACATGTTCAAACATCTTAACGCAACTCTTAGATCGTAAAGCATATATAAAAAATACTCCGTAAATAATTTGCTAATAGATAATAGGATGAAAAGTCAATATCCACGTTGCAAAATGGATGGCTTGCGATATTACAAGTTTACAACCACTAAACGCTATAATAAGCATATATTAATATCTTCATTATATATTAAGCATCTCAACCATATCTTAATTTTGATAATCAATACATGAAAAATACAATATTACCCTTGACTTATTTATAACATTTTCATTTATATCCCTATCTCATTATCTATCATCATTACTACTTATTCCTCATTAATTACACTTTCAATAATACCCATATCTCATTACCTATTATTTTTAATTACTACTTATTCTCTACTAGCTACACTTTTCATCTATTAAATATTAAATCTACGCATTATAGTCTTTTTTGATTGGTTAAATATTAAAGTGGACACTTATAATGGAACGGACGGAGTACAATATATTTTTATTTTAAAACATTCACCCGCATCTTATCCACCGTCATCACTTTTACCGCTGCATTGTACGGGTATAATGCTAGTATAGTTCAGAAAAACAATACATGCACGTTTCTCCCAACCCATTTCAAGGTCCAAAAGCATCCAACACGAGGTCAACTATAGAATTTCTATAATTATTTGGAAAAATAGAAAAATAAATCCAATGTCTTTTTATTTTTTTCCTTTTTTTCACAACAAATCATTATGTTACTAATTTACTACTAGTATTAGATAAATAAATGCTTATTCGCCCATATTAGTATAGGTCCATATCAATATAGGCCTTTTGTATTTTATCTAATTAGTTTAGCTTCTATAAACCCTTGTAGCCTTTTATTTTATTCATGCAATAATAATATACGTATTTTTTAAGTATCTGGTTTGTTCAGTTGCTACTATATATGTATATCAAACAAGTTCCAGAACTTTTATGTGAAAATGATTTGCTGTATGTTACATTAAATAAAACTTCCAGTTATAGTACCTACTTTAATTGAAGATCACCACCATATTTGTGAACATGAAAATAGTGAAATATATAGGATATAAATAATAAAATAAATATAAATATGATTGATGTTTGGGTGAATATAAATGTGAAAAGACTGACTTATAAAACAGTCGATCACATTTATTTTTTGTATCAACCATTTAGAAAATTATGTATTTGCAACGAAAATCGGTCAATGTTTTATAAAGTTAATAAAAGTTTAAAGGGAAATGATATTTGTACACTATTTTTAAGAAATACACAAAATTTGTAGATCTTAACTAATTTATTCAGAATCAACTATGATGTCAAATTGGCATGAAAAAATAAAGAAAAATGATATGTAAGCCTAATTTAGAGAGAGAAATGTGATTGGATAAAATTAATAGAAAAAAAAATGAATCAATACAAAAGACTTAGATATAGTTTTACGTCTATGTAATTATGCCTACAATCCTCATAAATATATAGAAAATGATATTTTCATCATCCAATTTGATAAATTCATCAAAAATATGAATTATTTGTTTATACAGCATAACTACTAAATAAATGGTTGGACATGGCATGCAATTTGGTTCAAAAACGAGTCAAACCATAATAGTAGTAAATTTGGGTCATTTTTATAGTTATAAAATCGTTCAACCGGTTTGAAACTTACGAAATGAGTTGTTGGGTCAAATTACGAGCTTGATGAAATGAACTTACGTATCGTTTAATAACATATTATCATTTCTTCAAATACTTTGTATATAATATATAATAGTCATAGTCATGTTATAATTTTTTTATTATTTTTAAGGACGACCAATTGAACTTTGAAGCCTTTTCCTTTCGATTTTCCACTTGATTATTATTGTCTACCTAATAAATCATTTCTCCCATTAAAGTATATATGCTTCGTTGGTTGATCTTTAGCTGAACCTAATCCAATATTATGACCACTTTTTTAATTATTATTCTAACATAAGATCATCATTTAAAGTTTAAAGTTAATATATACTTGATCATGCATGTTTTTGCCACATCAACTGGTTAAACCAAGCAGTACACATGTATTATAGCATTTTCCCATTAGTATACATTAGGGTGTTCAAAATATACCGAAATCGGAAAACCGAATCAAAAACCGATAGATTCGAATCGAATTTCGATTAACCGAACCAACTTTTTTTCGTTTTCCGATTTCGGTTAATCGAACCGATTTTTTTTTTGTTTTTCGGTTTCGGTTCATGATTTTGAGATGAACGTGATAAACGGTTAACCGAAAAAACCGAAAATGTTATATATAGTTTTATTAAATATTTGTATATATATTGTACATTTTATATTTATATGTAGATATTTACACTTGTATTTTGATAAAATCATTTATATTTCCTTTTCACTCATTCTAATGAAATATACTAGCTTATATTTAGCCTAATATGGTAATTATGACTACTAAGTTTATAATTATATTCAGACGATTTATGTATGTATAACTTAAAACACGATTATAAAGAGTAAAATGGTTATCGTTTGATATTAATATCACCAAAATATTATAAATATAGTAAACACTAAAAAATAAATATATATTTGTGTGTTATTAATTAGTTTTTAAATATGTATTAATTAATAAACGGTTAATTTGGTTAACCGACTAACCGAACCGAAAAAATGATTAACCGATTTCCGATTAACCAAATTTTTCGGTTTAGGTTCGAAAATATTTTGAACCGGGACTCCGGTTAACCGGTCTTTGGTTAACCGAGTCTCCAGTTAACCATCCACGAACACCCCTAATATACATGTTAACTAACGTGGTATATATCATGACCACATATATAGGCTAGTTAGTTTTGAAAATGTAAATAATATTTCAAAGTATTTTAGATTCAATCACTATCCGGCCTATAACGTCACGTTTAATTTACATAATACGAGTAAGTGATGCACTTTGATTTACATGATAGAACAAAAGACGAATGTTAATTAATCTAACGTTAACACATGACGTAGTTTAACATAAATCTCATTAAATCACCCATCATCAAATTAACCTAACGACAAAACGGTCTAATATCCTAACGGTAAGACGTACTGATGTCCAAAGTAGCTTAACATATATTTTTTTAATCACCCGTTATCAAAGTAACCTAATGGTAAGACATAGTGATATCTTTACAAAATGATCCTAACCGAAAAATTAATTGTTCATTTATACTTTATATACCTTTCAATAGTGGTGAAAAGTAAACATTAGACCAATTGCAACACAACCCTATATGTGGACGTTCTGAAGCTTAATACGGGTCAAATTTGAGCGTTTTGAGGAATTCACTTGTTTTTTCTTTTCTCTATCATTTTATTTCCACGTTTTAGATCAAAATAAATAAATAAACATATTAATAAATAAATTAGTTAAATTGGTGGTAAATTAGGATAGCTGATATGTCGTGGTTGCTTTCGTGATACCTTAAAACGCTAATAATGCTCAGAATGCTCATCACCATTGTAGGTGGACTTATGTTAGTAGTGTGGTAGACTGGTAGGTAGGCTAAAGGAAGAAACAAAGGATCGGACCTCTCATGGATCTAATTTTCTCAAGTCAACATGATCGTTTGGGCACCCGGCCAAGTGGTGGTGAACCCCACATCAAACCAAAACTTAAATACCTACTCCCTCATCTCACCAACCACATATCCATTTTACATTTTCACCCCTTCAACTATCTCTTAGTATCCATCTTCCCCTCCTTTACCAACCCCCCGCCATCACCAACTACCACCACCCTTATAAACAATTTTCACAACCAACAAATTTTCAGGCAACCAAAAAATAAAAACACATTTTTCTTTCATACCACACACTAATTTCTTTCTTTCTTCAAACAAATAATTACATCATTTAATTCATATTTCCATGGAGTCAAAATCCGACACCATTTTCCGGTCAAAGCTGCCCGACATTTACATACCAAAACATTTATCTTTACACTCGTACTGCTTTGAAAACATTTCAGATTTCAGCACCAGACCGTGTCTGATTGATGGGGCAACCGGGCAGGAGTACACCTATGCTGACGTGGAGCTCACCTCGCGAAAGGTGGGCTCCGCGCTTCACCAGCATGGGATCAACAAAGGTGACGTCATCATGATCCTCCTTCCGAATTCTTCGGAATACGTCTTCTCATTCCTTGGCGCCTCGTTCATCGGCGCCGTATCCACCATGGCTAATCCGTTCTTCACCTCTGCTGAGATCATCAAACAAGCTAAAGCTTCTGGCGCCAAAATCATAATAACTCAGTCTGCACACGTGGCGAAAGTAAAGGATTTCGCATCCGAGAATTCGATAAAGCTCGTGTGTATTGATTCAGCTCCCGAAGGATGCTTACACTTCTCTGAATTGATCTCTGGAGATGAAACGAAGCTTCCGGAAGTCGATATCTCGTCGGACGATGTCGTGGCCTTGCCGTATTCGTCTGGGACCACCGGATTACCGAAAGGAGTCATGCTGACGCATAAAGGGCTCGTGACGAGTGTGGCGCAACAAGTTGATGGCGAGAATCCGAATTTATGGATTCATTGCGAAGATGTGTTGATCTGTGTTTTGCCGTTGTTTCATATCTACTCGTTGAATTCGATCTTGTTGTGTGGATTACGAGCAGGAGCTGCTATTCTGATTATGCAAAAGTTCGATATAGTTCCGTTTTTGGAGCTGATTCAGAAGTATAAAGTGACGATCGGACCGTTTGTGCCCCCTATTGTTTTAGCGATTGCGAAAAATGAAGAGGTGGTTGACAAGTACGATTTATCGTCGATTCGGACCGTGATGTCCGGTGCTGCACCATTAGGAAAAGAGCTCGAAGATACCGTTAGGACGAAGTTCCCAAATGCTAAACTCGGACAGGTAATTAAACTGTTTATTCCGTTTTGATACATTAATCAATTTGAACTGAACGGTCTAAAGTTGTTTATTTTAAACTGCTTATGTTTTTAACCAGTTTTAATTAAAGAAGCATAATCAATTTCGATTTGCAATGCTTATGTATTATCAAACGGTTGCAGGGTTATGGGATGACGGAAGCAGGGCCCGTGCTAGCCATGTGTTTGGCTTTCGCGAAAGAGCCATACGAGATCAAATCAGGAGCTTGTGGCACGGTCGTTCGTAACGCAGAAATGAAGATTGTCGATCCAGACACCGGTGCTTCCCTTCCTAGGAATCAACGTGGTGAGATCTGCATTCGCGGTGATCAGATCATGAAAGGTGAGTAGCGTTTAAAACGTGGTAGATCTGAAATCTAACTCGTTATACCTCTCTTAACCCACGACCTTTTAATTGATGGGCTCATGAGTCTTACTTGAGATATAAATAAAATGTATATCTATAGGCTACCTTAATGATCCGGAAGCAACGAAGAGAACAATTGAAGACGGTTGGTTGCACACCGGGGACATTGGATACATTGATGATGACGATGAGCTTTTCATCGTCGATCGATTGAAGGAACTGATCAAGTACAAAGGATTTCAAGTTGCTCCTGCAGAACTTGAAGCATTGTTACTCACACATTCTGATATATCGGATGCTGCTGTTGTTCCGTAAGTTATACTTATAGTTAACATTATTTTTCCATCGGGATTCGGGGTTAGTTTTACGGATTTTAATTCAAGTTATACAAATTATTGTTCTTTCAGAATGGTAGATGAGGGTGCTGGAGAAGTACCTGTTGCATTTGTTGTCAGAGCAAACGGCTCTAATGTCACGGAAGCTGAAGTTAAGCAATTCATCTCAAAACAGGTAATTTGCTCAATTTAGACTTCTTAAGTGGTTGATTCTTTATTTAAATGTTATGTTGCTAAATTAGAAGGTTGCAATTAATCAGTTTTGCCGTTTTGGTTATAATTTATGTTTAGAAGGCCAAAAAGGTAAAGTAAATCTAAGTTTTTATGTGGGAGTTCTTTAAGTAAGTTTGCCTTAATTTTTCGTACTTAGCGTGTAAACAAGGTAAACAATAACAGAAATAGAAACAATGCAAATAATACTCAAACAAAATGGATACATAGATACTAACCTATTTTTAGGAAATCAGGTTTAATGAGCATCTGTGATCTATTAACACAACTCCTTGAATGTTTTCCAGGTAGTATTCTACAAGAGAATTAACCGTGTGTTCTTCGTGGACTCGATTCCAAAATCTCCATCTGGAAAGATTCTACGTAAGGATTTACGAGCGAAGCTAGCTGCGGGTGTTCCCGAGTAACTTCTTCACATGTTTATGTATGTACAAGTGTTTCTTTTCGGAATTGAAATGATTGAATACGATCGAATTGCAACTTTTAATTTGTAGAAGTACAAAGCATACAAAGTTCTTGCACCGTATTTAATTGATTTAGCTCTTGAAGAAGAACTTAGTATAATTCGTTGGAAACAATCGTATCACTATACACATAATTTACTCAACACATTAAATTAAATGGTAAATTACCATATAATATCAATTAGCAAAGAGTATGAATAGTAGATTTTTTGTCTTTTTGTGATTTACATATTAGGTTATATACTTGATGATATAAGTTTTAATTAATTATGATGTTAGATCAATTGGTATAGCGTGTCGTACAATTATCCACTAATCTAGGTTCAACTCTCATGACCATTATTTCACTTTTTTATCTCAAGTGCTTATTCATTTTTCAAAATAAGGCTTTTTGCCTCCTTCTTAATGTTTATCTTATAACGTCTTTTTTTTATGGTTGATGTTTGAAATTAGTTACTAATAATAAAATTAAACCTCACATGAATATAGCATGAGACAATCAACTTTCTATAACTCATTCATAACTTATTTATTTTTTTCATTGATTTTTATTATTATTTTTGCCGGTCAATCTTATGGCCAATGCCTGCCTATTAAGATTAAGTATGATCGTGAATTGTAAATATGTGTATGAACTATGAAATCAAATAAGACATATGTTTCGAACCATAGCTCTCATTATTTGAAACTCCCAGCACAATGTGCGGGCATTGTTAATTCTTGTTATCATCAAACTACTCAATTGGAAAAGAAGAAAAAGCAAAAAAAACATTATTGTCAGTCACCATTATTATGCATTTTGTTGTAGATGCTGTATTCGCGTGTTATTTCGCTAGCAGATTATGTATGTTTTATTGACTTAATTGTAACACCCCCAAATTCGTTGATTTTGATTAGCGGAATCATTGGTATAAGCTGGGGATGCCACATTCACATTGTACATGCATACGTATCAGAGCTTATGATTACAACAAATCATACATATATTAAGATGCCAAAGTTATAAGTTTACAAAAGCTTACGATTGATAAGATCGTATAAGTAGAGAATTATTTAAAGCTATACAAAATAGGATTTCGTAAATATGACCAAAACATATTTAGTTATATAAAAGAAATCTATTTGTTCCAAAGGGTGGCATCTTAACAGCTTCATAGGTCACCTAGTTCCATATGTGCAGGCGAATCTTATGTGTGCATCTAATTCCCTGAAAGACATAGTAAAAGGTCAACAATAATATTGAGTGAATTCACAAGTTTTAAGGTTTCAAGTACAATTGTTCAACCAAAAACATTTACAAGTAGTTATTGTCATAACAGTTAAGTAAAATTTGTTTCCAAGTTCAAAGTATCGTTTAGTTGGGATGTTACCCATAATATAGTTTACACGTAGATGTAGGAAAAAAAAGTATCCTATACCCAAGTAGTAGGGTTCTAATAACGTATCCCAAGTTGTAGGGAAGAATAGTTCCTAATAGTTCTTATGCCCAAGAAGTAGGGTCCAATATTTCATAATAGTTCCTATGCCCAAGATGTAAGGTCCAATAGTTCACAATAGTTCTTATGCCCAAGATGTAGGGTCGTTCAATAGTTCACAATAGTTCCTATACCCAAGATGTAAGGTCGTTCAATAGTTCACAATAGTTCCTATACCCAAGAGGTAGGGTCATTCAATTGTATCAAATAGTTATGAAATTGTCGTTTCATAAATAGTAGCTGGTATAAATACTTAAAAAGCATTTATAAATAGTTCATAGGTCTCAGAGTGACATAGTTTCCTAAATATGGTTCAATAGTACTCTATCTATCGAGTAAAACAAATATACAATAGTTCTTAAGCCAGTTCCCAATGTAGTTCGTAGAACATAAACAAAGTAATTCATAGTACAGAGTATAAAAGCATAAGTGCATTTATAAAATCATGTAGGTTATGGCAATCAATAAAACAATTGTCTATGTCTTTCACCCCATGTTTTAAAGGCAATAAAACAATAGAAAGTGAGGCTTTGAACTCACTGGTAGCAAGTCTTCAGCGAACAACAGCTAGTAATATACACTAGCCCGAATGCGTCCCTCAACTACCTAGACGCAAATAAATATACTTTATATAAGTACTTGGACTATTCGATATGTATTTGTTTGTACAATTTTAGTTGTTGGTGATAAATGTGTTAGAGAATGCGTTGCCTGAAAGTATATACCTATATATATTTATTAGTTGAATATATATATTCGTATATATAAAAATCGTCATTGTTATATACATCTATATATATATATCGTTTGTCGTTGTTGTTTATGTTATAAAAACATAATTTAAGTCGTTACGAAAATATATTTCGTTCGTATATAAATATATACATATATAAATGATAGTCGTTTATATATATATCTTCCACTTATAATTTGCACAAAATAGTGTTAATCGTTCGATTTTACTCGTTTCGATATTGTCTCAAACAAGCTGTTCTTACCCGCGCGTTGCGGCGGAGCAGAAAAAATTATAATTTTGAATGAATATATTATACGTGTGTGTTAAATATAAAGAATAACATATCAACATATATATACAAAAATACCGATTATCAACATTGATCTTAATCTTGAGTATGATAACGTTAAAGTTTATGTTAATTTGAAAATGATTGATTGAACAAACTAAATCAATGCATAAACATTAACATATAAACGTAAACACATAATTTAGAAACTTAAATTTGTTTTTATTAGTATAACTTATGCATAACTTATCATGTTGATTTGTTAAGGTGAAATAATGTACACCGTTAAGTGAGAAAAAAATCAAATTAACTTAAAGACTTAAAGTTGTTATGCGAAGCAACATTCAAGAACAACTTGTTTACAATGAATTTACTTAAAGCTACATTAGTATAAAAAAAAATTTACAGAGAGAAGGTGCATAAATAGGAGTGAGAGATGAGATGTTTGAGATAAAAAAATGTTAGAAATATGAACACTATGATCAACCCTCTCTATTATTCAAAAAGAAAAAAGAAAGAAGGTGTAAAACATGTCAAAATTCTATTGGACCTATACTATTCATTTAATAGTATATATCATTCACCTCCTGGTGAATGTATGACTTTACAATATGTTCGGGTCCAATTGGTTCATTACAATTTAATTGTATACTCGTATAAATAATGTCTCATGTCCGTATTTATCGAATAATATTCGGTTATAAAAATGTTTTGAAGTCGTGTCCATTTTTAGTATCAAGTCACGTGTCGTATCGTATTATAAAAGTTGTCGTTTAATAATACATTTGAAGTCGTGTATTCGTTAAATGTTTGTACCAATTACTAGTCGAATATGTAAACTGATCAGAAATGACGCGATCCATGTGAAGAATCACGCGATCCGCGTGAACAAAATCCACGTGATCCGCTTAAGAAAATCACGCGATCTGCGTGCTTCGAAACTTACGCGATTCATAAGAAAATCCACGTGATCCGCGTGGTTTTGAAACTTTGGTTCTGGATTCGTAAATCATGCTCTGTTACGGCTTACATACATATATATACATACAATTTCTCAATTTCTAGCTTGTATTTAGTTATCAACAACCACAATATAACGTTTCTAACACAATATAATGGAATTAACATACTTCATAATTATTATGTACAATTTATAATCAAATACATATGAAAATATATATATGAAAAGTTAAAGTTTGAATCCTGACAAATAAATGATTTCTGATGATGATGACGATGACGATGAGATGATTAAAAAACCATTTTGTTAGATGTTTGTGTTAAAATGTTTGAATGGTTTAAGGTGTGAAGGTTTAAATATGGTGAAGATGATGATAAGGGTGTGCTTGGTTCTTGCTTGTTGATCTTCTCCTGCTTGCTGCCTTTAGTCGAAGAAAACACAGAGAGGAGAGGAAAAGAGATTAAATTATTGGAGTAAAAAGTTTGGTGGTTCTCACATTGAGAGGGAGTGTGTATATATTTAAATCAATTTTGGTTGAAATCTTGCAACTGAGAGTATGGTTGTATCCCGTATGGTGTGAAGATATTTTAATTTGTGTATTAGTTTGAATTTTTAACCCGTTAATTTTGTGTACAGATATTATTAGTGGTACCCCGTATACCGATCAATTATTCGTTAGTTTAAATTTTATTTTAAACTTAATAATTGATAACTATAACCATGAAATACTTTATCAAAATAATTATTAAAATTACTTACAATATTTGTACAGTACCGTTCAATTGTGTGTCAAATTTCAGTTAAATTTGGTAATTATATTTCGAGTTAATTTTCCAAATACTTTATCATGAAGGGGAAAAATAATACTTTTATTATTTTTGATCTTTAAGTACGTTTTATAATTGTTTCTGTTCGTGTATAACGCATTTTAAATAATCATCTAAAGGTTTTCGTTTTATTTTTGTTCTAACTCTTTTCCATAATATTTTCAAATAAATATTATTCGAAAGTATTTTGAAGTTCTTTCTGAACTTTTGTATCGCGTTCGATACGATTAATATAAAACGTATAATATATTATATTATTTCAATAGTATAAGCTAATAATATTTGTAATTAATAACTTCATATTATTAATTTTTTTGTATCACCAACTATTGTATTCGTTTATTAGACGAGTTTGATACGTTCATTTAGTACAGTAATTCTATAATAACTACTATTTAACTAATACGATACGTATTATATAATAAGTTTTGCTAACTTATCACACAAAGATAGTTTTGAATTCACTAATCAGGGAATTAACCCAAGACATGCACGTGATTAATGTTTGTAATTACACCTAAATTCGAGGGGTGTCACATTAATTATCTATCCAAATTCTACTGAAGTCAGGGCGGAGCATCGTAGGCAGCGACCTCACATGATATTCTATTTTACCTAGAAAAGGAAATTTTTGTAAGGTATTAATGGGATTTTAAAATTTTCACCCCAAAAAACTATAGAATAAAAAAACATAAATTTTTTTTGCCCCTCCATCCGAATTTCCTGACTTCGTCCCTATATGGAGTAATATTCAAGATTCTTTATATTTTGATTCATGAACAAACTAGATTTTTTTTTCTTGTCTTTTTTACAAGAATTATTATTATTTTTTTAACATGTGAACGTAACACACGGTAAATTTACAAGGAAAATATTTATAGTAGCAGATTTAAATTTGTAGAACTAAATGTAAACTTAAAAATGTGATTGATGAATTTGAAAAATTGACCGGATGAAATCAAAAGATAAAAAAAAATGCCACCAGTCATAAAATTAGACCTATTGTTAAGTCTACGTAAAATCGTAAATAGGTCTAATTAGCATTACTCAATTTGCAATCTAACCTTTTTTATGCATTAGACCATCTGTAGTGGTGCGAGGCATTCTGGGCCCACGTCAGCGTCAACACCGTGTCGGCAAGTGCAGTGGTAATCTCAGAACGCCCATCATCGCCACTAGGACCCACAAATTTAATTTAATTTTTATTTTTAACTAAAATAAATACATTTAATTAATTAATAAAAATATAATACAATAATTAACAAAAAGAAATACATTTCATTAATTGATAAAAATACAATAATTAAACAAACCACACTAAAATAAAAATAAAGGTACATAATAAAAATACTAAACAGTTAAAAATAAAACAATACGATACGATACAATAATTAAGCGGGAGGTCAAGGTAAGCTGCGGAAGTTTGGTGGAAGCGTCCAAATGTGCTCGGTGAGATCGGCCCGCAGTTGGTCATGCACTTATTTGTCACGTAATTCTTTTATTCGTGCATCTCGGTCTTTCACC
This sequence comes from Pseudognaphalium luteoalbum, assembly GCA_963422505.1. NCBI lineage: Eukaryota > Viridiplantae > Streptophyta > Magnoliopsida > Asterales > Asteraceae > Pseudognaphalium > Pseudognaphalium luteoalbum. Next base: position 4,882,891 of record OY730193.1, on the reverse strand, counting down.
CGTTGCCTAATATCTCGTCGAGGCCGGTTAGCGGGGTCATCGACCATCTCTTATTTGATAGCAGAAATTAAAAAGCCGTTATCTTCTTGGATCATGTTATTCAATATGACACAAGTGTACAATTGTCTTCGCATCTTGTTCACACTCATAGCTCGTGCCGCAATCTTTAAAATTGCAAACTTGCCTTGAAGTACACCGAAAGTCCTTTCGACATCTTTTCTTGCACTTTCTTGAAACCTCTTGAACTTGGCTAGTTTCTCATCAGTAGGGGAGTGATATGCTTTGATAAGTGTACACCAATCCGGATTAATACCATCGACAAGATAATACCCTTTTGTGTAAGGATGTCCATTGACATCAAATGATGCGGGTGGACCAGTGTCATTTTTAATGGAATCAAACAACGGAGACTGGTTTAAACCGTTAATATCGTTATTTGAACCCACCATTCCAAAAAATGCATGCAATATCCACATGTCATATGAAGCAACAGCTTCAAGCATAATGGTTGGGTGTCCGTGATCACCCGTAGTGTACTGACCTTTCCATGCATTTGGACAATTTTTCCATTGCCAATGCATACAGTCAATGGACCCAAGCATTCCCTTAAAGCCATGTTTCTGCTCGTGTCCTCTATAAAGCCGAGCAATATCATTGGCATTCAGCTTCATCAAATACACCCGAGAGTATAAGTCGAATACACACTTACAAAAGTTCTTAACGCAGTCGTTTGACGTGCGTTCACCCATTTGTAAGTATTCATCAAACATATCGCCGGACATTTCATATGTCAATTGGCGTGTGTGGGCGGTGCACTTTTGTAGCGTGCTAAAACCAAGCCGACCAAGTGCGTTCAGATTTTGCTTAAAATAATTAAAGTGGTCGGGAATAGGTTCAATAGAGTATTCGGATATACCTTGTACGATTCGTGTAAATAATTTCCGACACATACGAAAACGTCGTTTAAACAAGTTTGGAGGATACTTTGGGTTTTCAGAAAAATAGTCGTTCCACAAACGTTCTTGAGCACCTTCACGATCTCTTGCAATATAGATTCGATTCTGGGGTGGTCTCGAACTAGAACTGGCCTCGGCTTCCTTCTTTTCTTCTTCGTCGATATGTTGTAGAACTTGCAAGAGAAGTTCATCTTCTGAAGGGGATTCCAAAATAAAATTTAGTGAATCCATTGTATATTTTTGGTATGAATTGAGAGTAATTTTGATGATTGATTTGAGATTTGTGTGTAAAAAACTAAGATTATGTGTATGTATATATAGAGGTGTAGATAAAAAAATTAATTTTTTTTACATATAGCCGTTTGAGACCTTAATGGTCAAAAAATATATATTTTTTTATTTTTTAAAGCCTTAAACGGCTAGTGTCTTTTTTTTCTTAAAAAATCAATTAAAACGGTCAAAAAGGAGGAAAAAACATTAAAAAAACAAGTGGGCCCCACAAGAATGCCACCATGTGTTTCTGTGCTTTCGTGCTTGCCGCCCTGAGAACGCCCCCAGCCGTAGCCTGTGACAACAATGAAGACTCGATGCTTGAGTATGTCATGAGTGAAGATGCCACTAGGGAAGCACTAGAAACGGAAGAAGACAGACCAGTAGTAGAGGCAGGAAGAAAAGTAGAGTTCTCAGAGGAAGAAGGAGCTGTTGAGTCAGATGTAGCATTAGACTGAAAATAGGTTCTTCTCGAAGTAACACCCTGTTGTCGCTGTTCTGGGACGTTCTGAGTCGAAAAATCGGCCAGAACGCTTCCGTTGCGAGTGGTCTTAAAGTTTATTAAATACACAATTGATGATGAAGAGGTGTTTAATATACACACATTAGCAAATCCTCTTTTTAACTAACTACTCCATCCGTCCTAAAATAATTAGCCACCTACAAAAAGTACGCAGTTTAATAAAAACATAATCATTAGTGCTTTCTTTTTTGTACTTATTGCAGAATGACAGTTTTAACCTTAAGCAGTTAATTAATGATTTCTTTAAAGTTTCTAATTTCTAATAATAATTTCAAGTAAGGGTAATATGATAATCGATCAAAACTTCCTTTCCATTTTTAGAAGTGAACAATTAATTTGAGACCGTCCTGTTAGTTGATTATATTTTTGAGACCGAGGTAGTAACATAAATTATAAATTACGTTATTTTGAATTGTTAATTTTGGTTAACTGGAAAAAACATAATCGATTGTGTATGTGGCGCCAAGCGCTCCAAACTGATTTTTAACGATAACGTCAACAACCATAAACTCACTTCACCAACAAAAAATAAGAAGAAGAAAAAAAAAAACCCTAAATAATAAAATCAATGGCGTTTCATTGCAACTTCAAAACTACCGATCTCTCATCACTATCCAAATTCCCCAAATTCAATTGCAAAACCTCATCCTTCTTCTCATCAACTCATAATAAACTATCTCCATTTGTTGTCCGATCAATTGCTACTTCCAGTGATTCTAACGGCGACGGCGGAGCACCGGTGGAAACTGGCGGGGAAAAGAAGAGATTATCGGAGCAATCGTCGTGGGAGGCGAAGGATTCGGAGGGAAATGATTACTTATATAGGCTCGGTAAAGAGTCGGAAAATATGAATATAGCAGTTGGAGCTAGAGCTGGTATTATTGATGATTTATTTACCGGAGATTTTCTCGGCAAAGATTGTATGTCATTTTTTCTACTTTATGTGGCTTTTATTTTATGCGATAATGTCGAATAATAGCAACGCACTCTCGCTTTTGTTCTGCTTAAGTATCAGGTCTGTTTTTGTGGTTGTTATAACTCATAATGCCCATAGAAAATGTTAGACTTAGGGTTATCATAAGTATAGTCATTGCAAGGGTGTCTAATAGTTAGTTTTTCTGAAGATTGACCAAATTGGACTGTCTTTAATGATTTGAAATAAAGAAAGATCAAGTGAAAAAGATCTATTAAGAGTAAATAGGTAGGATTCTGTTACTGCTGCGTTGGTTTACAAGAAACGATGCATCGAAGTGTAAAATATGCTGTATAAGGACACATGTCATCACTAGACCCCCTCCGGTACAGATGGATTTGATCAAAATACAATGACTTGAATGAAAGAAAAACTGAAATTATGGTGCTATTGACTGATACTAACCCCCCTTTTTTTTAAGTTTGGTGTTGCAGTTATTATATTTGAAATTAAGTATTTAAATTATCAATTATATGTGATGTGCTTTTATAAGTAGTGCAAGATTATGAACTCGACGTTGAAATTTAGTGTATGTGCTGATGCCAGTTTATGAGTACTATTTCTGACACGTTTACTAATAAAAAAACTCAGCATGCCTAAAATATTAGCTTGTTTACCTAAGAATATAAGATAGACACACTCACATGATTGACTGAATCTCTGATAACTTCAGGCAATTATTCAATTTGCTTTGCATCAAAATGGAATTTAAGAATGAGATTGTACATAATGTTTTTCTCTGTTGTGTACTGCAGCTGATATTGTGTTTGATTATCGCCAAAAAGTAACCAGATCGTTTGAGTACCTGCAGGGTGATTATTACATTGCTCCCCTTTTCATGGTACGTATTATGATTTGTAATTTGTTGTTGCCCTTGTGCTTTATTGTTCACTAAGAAGTACTAGCAATCATACATCCATGATTAACGTTTTGCCATTTTGTTACAGGATAAAGTTGGTAAGTTCTGTTGATCTATTCACGTTCAAGACGCTGAGTGTTTTGCTTGGAAACCATAGTAACATATGAATTTTGAACGCTTTATTATTGTTCAGCTGTATGTTAAATCTTTCTACAGTTTCTGATACTTATTAATCATGGTTAACTTCAATTTAAATTTTGACATATTGTTATTTTTATATTTTCTATTTATACTTTCTTAATCTTAATAAAGAAGAAAAATCCTGAGCACTCGGAGTTACTTTTTGCTTATGTATCAACGTGTGCAGTGGTCCATATTGTGAAGAACTATATTGCTCATCTCCTTAACACCAGTGTCCCCTTGATTTTAGGTAAATATTCTTGTGAATTGAAGAGCGATATATATATATATATATATATATATATATATATATATATATATATTTGTATGAACGTATATGTGATCCTACTAAATCGTTGCATTTCTTTTAACAGGCATTTGGGGAGGAAAAGGGCAAGGAAAAACATTTCAAACTGAACTTATTTTCCAGGCCATGGGAATTTTGCCAGTCATCATGTCTGCTGGAGAGTTAGAATCAGAGAGAGCTGGTAAGATGCTATAGGAATGTTTTTCTTGGACAAATTGCTATGTTTAGTAATTTTATGGAAGGTTTAAACAAAGTTGCACACATAAATAATATGTTAGATACACTTCGCTTCTACAGAAATTGCCATTGGTTAACTAAAAGCGGCTGATTCATAAGTAAATGGATCAAATTTTCCACCAATAAATGTAGTTGATTCTTCTATATCAAGAGAAGATCTGACTAATTGTGTTATGAATATTACGTATTTTTTTACCCTTTATAGGAGAACCGGGAAGACTGATACGTGATAGGTATCGTACCGCATCTCAAGTGGTTCAAAATCAGGTTCAAAGCCTTACCTCTTTTAGTATCATGTGCTTGTGAATTTGTCAATTCTATGTTTAGAGTGTTAAGTGTGAAGTATCATTTCTACTTCTATTTCTATTACAATAAGTAGATAATCTTTCTTTTCTTTTGGTCTGCAGGGGAAACTGAGCTGTTTGGTGATTAATGATATTGATGCGGGTCTTGGTAGATTTGGTGAGCTACAATTTATATTGGATTGGGAAATCTGATTGGATGAAAATTTGGTGTCACGTTAGTTTCCGTTTCACTCTTCTACCTGCCCTTTTTGGTCGAATTAATATTTTAAATGCGTTCATGAATTCTTCACACATATCGTTGTTTGAAATCATCAACAAGCATTCTAGATTCTTATGTTTGTATCTTATTAATGGAACTTTTTTGTCATTATCTAGGAAACACTCAGATGACAGTCAACAATCAAATAGTTGTTGGCACATTGATGAATTTGTCAGATAATCCTACAAGAGTTAGCGTTGGACAAGATTGGCGAGAATCAGATATTACAAATAGAGTTCCTGTCATTGTTACAGGAAATGACTTTTCAACATTATATGCTCCTTTAGTTCGTGATGGACGTATGGACAAGTTCTACTGGTGCAGCTCACTTTCCACTTTAGATATTATATGAACTTTATAAATTAATTTTTCTGCAATTCTCTTAGAAGTATTGTTTGTGGAGCAGGCAGCCTAACATCGACGATATCGTAAATATTGTTAACAGAATGTATGAGAAAGATGGCTTATCAAAGAATGATGTTATAAGCATAGTGAAAACATTTCCTAATCAAGGTAACTGCATTACACGATCTCATTCCTTATTGTATAAGTATGTTGCATCATACATCTGAGCGATGAGTTTCTTTGACATCGTACATCTGGACTGTATGATCGGTTCTTCTGTCCAAAATCCATACATTATGACATGTATCATTATATCTATTGGCAGCCTTGGACTTCTATGGAGCCCTTAGGTCACGAACATATGACAACTCGATCTTGAAGGTAATTACCGCACTTGGTCTAATTATATTGTTAGTATGTGACCTGTATACTTATATTACGATATACTTTATAGACAGCCGGTTTGTATGCTATGTTAGTCAATCTTCCATCACTAGAGGTAGCAGTTTTGACCCATTATCAGTAAGCGGGTAGATTCGGGTTATACTTCACCTCTAACAGGTCACAAAGTTAAATTAATATAGCTAAAATTGAAATGGACTGAACAAGTAAACGTATGCAAGTCATCCTGAGAGTATTTAGTTAAAAATGCATAAACCACTTTAATCATTTTATTTCAATAGTTGATTATATAATTGCTGTATTATAAATTTGAACGCTAATTATTTAAGATATAATGAAAAGAAAAGACAGGAAGTGTTTGCAGCTGGCTTAACCCATATTGTCCCATACTAAAATTTACTCGTTTAGATATGAACCCATTCTGACCTTTATCCAACCTGACAATCCACTTATTATTTCACGTTTAGACTGCTGTATCTGCAGAAAAAAATATATGGTAATGCACTAATGCTGCATCTAATAGGCTGACACTAACTCAGTAAGTTCAATTTTTTAGTGGGTCAATGATATCGGTGGTCCTGAAATTCTTGGAAGTAAACTCCTCAAGCGAAAAAAGGATGAAAATCTTCCCGTATTTGTACCCCCAAAGGTATGCTGTAATCTTGTTACCTGATCTTAGTCAGCATTCAAGTTATTTGTTTCATGTTATATTTGTTTAAATAGAAAGGGGAAAAAGAAAGATTATGTAGTTATGCTGGAGACTCACGGGATGATTAAAATATTGCATTAATTATGCAGGTGGAATGACTTCAAAAGTGTACATCCACACACCCTCATAATATAAACTGATTTCAGTCCTTAAATTTTTTTATCCATCTATCTGTATACCTCAACTACTCAAGATATTGAATTAGATCGTGTTATTTGATTTTATTTGATCAGCAAACAGTGGAAGCTTTACTTGAATCCGGGTATTCACTCATCAAAGAACAGCAGTTGATAATGGAAAGTAAACTTTCAAAAGAGTACATGAAGAACATGGATGACTAAGTATCACAAGCTATAGTAGCCGTTGGCTCCCGTACTGGTATGTCCCTGATCTCAACTTTCGGTCTTCGTTCTAAACCTAAGGATATAACTAAACAACTTAATTATCTTTGCTTTTGTTTATTTTTATTAGCCAAATGTAGAGGCAGCTAGATGGGTGACAATTACGACCCATGTACTTATAAATGGGTAGGTTTGGGTTATGTTTTATCTACGATGGGTAGATTCGAGAAAAATAACTTATAAGAAACATGTCAAATAGGTCAACCTCGCCCAACATCTTGTTTTGATGCATAAAACATCCTTGTATCCTATCATTAAATAATATAGTAAACTAGATTAATATTAAAATATTCATGTTGTTTTTGAACAAAAGTGTTTTGCATTAACATGATCCAACCCATTTCAAACCGTACAAAAGTTACACTATCTGACCAGTTACTTAACTTGTTCGACCCACCCATTTGTCACCTGCCTCTGGTAGTACTTGACTTGTTAGGACTAATGTGTAGTCAGTTTCATTTCAATCTTTGTAATGAACAAATATAATTACACATTTATATTGTAACAATCATAAACTAAAGGATTTATGCCACAAAGGACAGATTGTGGAGTAATAATTTTTAAATTCAGTCCCTTTGGTGCATTTTCTGGCTTATTACAGATTTACAGCTGCCAATGATTATTTTCCGGATCCATTTGGTGCAGAACCAAGATGGAGCTGCAAATTACGAGTTCGTGCCTTACGACAATGAATAAGAAGGGTTTCCTGTAGTATAAATGAAATTTGTGAGCACTTTTCACATGCGAAGTTTGATGCTTTGGATCACCAAACTTTGTAATTTTTTTGTATAATACTAGAATTTTAAAAGAGTTTCTGAAAATTATAGAAACTATTCGATTGGCCCATCTTAACTTATGTGGACTATTGAAAGTGCTTTATTGTCAATGAAGTGATCAACATTTGCAAATCATTGTGTTTGACAGAAACCTTAGAAATATCCTAAAAAGCATTCATGACCCGTTTTTAATATCTTGACACTCTAAACACAAATTATACTACAATACCCCTACATATCGCACATCATTATATGAGAATAAGGAGAGATCTGCAAAATAAGGATTAAAAAAGGGGTCACAAATGTTGTATATTTTAGTGCATTGGCGGATTAGTGGACACGGGGTAGGAGATGCGGAGTGTATACCCGATTAAGTTGCTAAATACCGGAGACGATCAAAATGCAGGGGTCAAGGGGGCTGCGCCCCCTTGTAGGGTCCAAGGGGCAACGCCCCTGGCGGGGTCCAAGGGGCAGAGCCCCTGGCTGCGCTCCCGCTGGCAGGTCAGCGGGTGGGGTCAAGAGGCAACGCCCTTGTGGGGTTCGGGACAGCGCCCCGAAACAACAACGAATTATACTATATGTAGTGACCCGGAATAATCCGTTTGGATTGTTTGACCTGTTTTTGACCCGGATTGGTTATGACAGTTTTCTGTCATATAACCACCGTTTTTGTTGTCATCATGGATATTCTGCATAAGAAATAAACACATATCACACACATAGAACACTTTGCGATTTGATTTTGTGTCAAAAACAAATCGATTCTCTGGTTTTATCCCAAAGCGAATTTCGTGAACCCAGACACATTAGGGTTGAAATATCTCTTTTGGAAAGTGATTACACGACTCACAGAGATTATCCGGTCGAAATCTTACCCTGTTTATATCAAATTCTCAACATTCAAAAGAGATATTTTCTATTGATTTCAATGGCTGAATCTGTGAAGGAAATGACTTCTAAATTTGCGAAACTGGAAAAGTTTGACGGGATCGATTTTAGGAGATGGTAGAAGAAAATGAAATTCTTGTTGACAACACTGAAAGTTGTGTATGTTTTGAGTACACCATGTCCAGAGGCACAGGAAGAGGAGACTTTGGATCAGACACGCAGGCGATGCAAGTGGGAGAATGATGACTTTATATGTCGTGGTCACATCTTGAATGGTATGTCTGATTCACTCTTTGATATATATCAGAATGTCGAATCTGCAAGGGATCTCTGGAATTCTTTGGAGTCCAAGTACATGGCAGAAGATGCTTCTTCCAAGAAGTTTCTTGTCAGTAATTTTAACAATTACAAAATGGTTGATAATCGTTCTGTTATGGAACAATACCATGAGTGCCTACGAATTCTTGGACAGTTTGCACAGCATGATATGAAAATGGATGAATCCATCTAGGTTTCATGTATAATCGATAAATTGCCCCCTTCATGGAAAGATTTCAAGCATGACTTGAAGCATATGAAGGAAGAATTGACTCTGGTTCAATTGGGTAGTCATTTGCGCATAGAGGAAGGTCTAAGGGTGCAAGAGAATGACAAGGGAAATGGTAAGGAAATTGTTGGTCCATCTAATGTCAACATGGTGGAGGAACATAGGAACACAAAACAGAATGATAAAGGAAAAGGCAAGCGAAAGTATCATGATAAAAATGATGATCCAAATAAGAAGTCTAAAAAGACTTGTTGGAAGTGTGGTATGATTGGACACTTCAAGAAGGATTGTCGGGTTAAAAAGGTTGGTAACAAGAATACCAATGGTGTTAGCACAAGTGGATCGGGTCAGGGGTCTAAGGACCAGAACCCGAAACAAGGTCAGATTTTGAACAATGACTTTAATTTGGTTAAAAATTATGTGTCATTTATTTCTGAATCCTTTTATCTGCAGGATGATGATGTTGCTTGGTTTGTTGATTCGGGTGCTACTACCCATGTGTGCAAGCATAGGCGTTGGTTCAAGACATATGAGCCGGATGATGATATATTGTACATGGGAAACGAATCAACAAGTGCTGTTTGTGGTCGTGGAAGTGTTGTTTTAGAATTTAGTTCTGGAAAGACAATTACTTTGTTTGATGTAATTCATGTTCCTACGATTCGAAAGAATCTTGTGTCTAGTGCCTTGTTGAATTTATGTGATTATAAGCAAGTTATCGAGTCAGATAAGTTTATCTTGTCCAAGAATGGTGTGTTTGTAGGATTTGGCTACTTATGTAATCGTATGTTTAGACTTAATGTGAATAAATGTGGTGTTGTTGATAGTGCATATATGACATGTTCTAGTATTAATAATTCATCATTGTGGCATGCTAAATTAGTACATGTTCATTATGGTAGATTGCTGGAAATGTCAAAAGATGGTTTAATACCAGCTTTTGACATTAACAATGAAAAATGCAAAACGTGTATGCTAACTAAAATCACCAGAAAACCTTTTCACTGTATAAAACGTTCTTTTGAATTGTTAGAACTTGTGCATAGTGATTTATGTGATTTACATGCTACACCATCTTTAGGCAATAAGAAGTATTTTGTCACTTTCATTGATGATGCTTCAAGGTTTTGCTATGTTTATTTGTTGAATTCTAAAGATGACGCCTTGGATAAATTTAAATCATACAAAACTGAAGTAGAATTGCAATAAAATTCTTTGATTAAAAGGCTAAGAACGGATACGGGAGGTGAATACATTGATCCTATTATTTCCAATCCGTTGGTATTATTCATGAGGCGACTGCTCCATATACTCCCTAACAAAATGGTATATCGGAGAGGAAGAATAGGGTTCTTAAAGAAATGGTTAATTCCATGATGTCCTATTCTGGTTTAAGTGATGGATTTTGAGGGGAAGCCATGTTAACGGCTTGTTATTTGCTTAACAGGGTTCCTAACAAAAGGAGCAAGGTTACACCTTATGAACTTTGGTTCAAGAAAAAACCAAACTTGAATTATCTTCGTGTTTGGGGTTGTAGGGCAGTTGTAAGACTTCCTGAACCTAAGAAGAAAAGTTTTGGGGGAAAGAGGTATTGATTGCATCTTTATTGGATATGCTGAGCATTCCAAGGCAGGTTCTATGTCATTGAACCTAATGATTCTATTTCAGTTAACACTGTTGCTGAATCAAGAGATGCAATATTTGATGAGAATAGATTCTCATCTATACCTAGACCAAAGGACATGGTTCCTAGTACAAGTGGAACTAATTGAACCGACGAGGTGGAAAGTTCTGAAATGGATTTGACCAATCCACTTGAACTAAGATAAAGCAAAAGGGAAAGGAAACAAAAATCATTTGGCCCAGATTTTCAATTGTATCTAGTTGAAGGGTCTAGGGATGGTGTTTCTACCCGATATCCATATTGCTTTAATGTTGAGGATGATCCAAAGACATTTGAAGAAGCAATGAAGTCTCAAGATGTTGCCTTTTGGAAGGAAGCAATCAATGATGAGATGGATTCCATCATGGGTAACAACACTTGGGTGTTATCTGATTTACCACCTGGTTGTAAACCTTTGGGTTGTAAATGGATCTTCAAAAGGAAGATGAGAGTTGATGAAACCATTGAGAAATTCAAGGCTCGGCTAGTTATTCAAGGTTTTAAACAAATACCCGGGATTGACTATTTTGATACCTATGCACCTGTTGCTCGGATATCTACTATTAGATTGTTAATTGCCTTGGCTGCAATACACAATCTAGAGATTCACCAAATGGATGTGAAAACGGCATTCTTGAATGGTGATTTGGATGAGGAGGTTTACATGAAACAACCCAAAGGCTTTGTTATACCCAGTAAGGAGCAAAAGGTGTGCAAACTTGTTAAATCTTTGTATGGATTGAAACAAGCACCTAAACAGTGGCATCAAAAGTTTGATGAGGTGGTCTTGTCTAGTGGATTTAGTTTGAATCAAGCTGACAAGTGTGTGTATAGCAAATTTGATAACTCTGGTAAAGGAGTGGTCATTTGCTTGTATGTTGATGACATGTTGATCTTTGGCACCGATCTTGAACAAGTTAATTTGGTTAAGGAATTCTTGTCATCAAAGTTTTCTATGAAAGATATGGGACAAGCTGACGTGATCCTAGGTATTAGGATTAAACGTGAGGACAAAGGAATTTCTATGAATGCTTGTATGTTGATGACATGTTGATCTTTGGCACCGATCTTGAACAAGTTAATTTGGTTAAGGAATTCTTGTCATCAAAGTTTTCTATGAAAGATATGGGACAAGCTGACGTGATCCTAGGTATTAGGATTAAACGTGAGGACAAAGGAATTTCTATTTCACAATCTCATTACATTGAGAAAGTGTTAAAGAAATTTAATTGTTTTGATTGTAGTCCTGCGAGTACACCTATGCATCCTAGTTTGAAACTGATGGTTAATACCGGTCAACCAGTTTCACAACTTGAGTATTCTCAGGTGATTGGTAGTTTGATGTATGCCATGACGAGTACAAGGCCGGATATTGCTTTTGCAGTTGGTAAGCTTAGCAGATATACTAGTAATCCTAGTGGACATCATTGGCAAGCTGTGAGACGAGTGCTTAAGTACTTGAAGAAAACTATGGATTGTAGTTTGCACTACACGGGATATCCTTCTGTGCTTGAAGGATATTGTGATGCGAGTTGGATCACTAATTCTGATGATCATTCTTCCACTAGTGGATGGGTATTCTTGCTTGGGGGAGGTGCTATTTCGTGGGCTTCCAAGAAGCAAACTTTCATCACCAACTCAACTATGGAATCTGAGTTTGTGGCCTTAGCTGTTGCCGGTAAGGAAGCGGAATGGCTAAAGGACTTGATCTATGAGATTCCATTATGGCCTAAGCCTATGTCACCCATCTCTATTCATTGTGACAGCGCTGCAACTTTGGCTAAGGCATATAGTCAAATGTACAATGGGAAGTCTAGACACTTAGGTGTTAGGCACAATATGATTCGTGAGTTGATCACGAATGGGGTGATATCGGTTGAGTTTGTTAGATCTCAACAAAACCTAGCTGACCACTTGACGAAGGGGTTGACTAGAGACTTGGTTGATAAGTCGGCATTAGGGATGGGATTAAAGTCCATTTAATCTCTAATGGTGGGACACCCAATTCCCTTCTAATATAGTATTAGGAGCTGAATTCAATGTGGAAAGCCCACACTTGGAGATTGGAGCACATAATGAATTTCATATCATCCCAAAGGTATGTGCTCGGAACTGCATGAGGGTTAGGTTCAAGTACAACTTCTTAATGGTTCTTTTGAAAAAGTGCAGGTGTAGTTGCATGAAGAAAAGAACTACCTATATGAATGTGAAGTGTGGTCGCTTCAAGAAGCTTAGGACTTTATCTTTGTATACATTCATGAATGGATATGGACATATGGCCTGTATAGTGTCACGATTTAGTTATATGTGTAAAATTTAACTTGTGTGTATATTATCTTCAGGTATTCAAATGGGTTGAAGGGTTCAATTCTTAGAACACCCTGATTTTCGAGTATTTGGAATGTGTAATATACTAATGTGAAAATTCAATCTGTGTGACATTTTCATTTATGCATAAGTTTGTTTGTGTTTAATTATTTTATGCAAAAGACATTGCACTAAAATGGGGGAGGAATGTTGTATATTTTAGTGCATTGGTGGATTAGTGGACACGGGGTAGGAGATGCGGAGTGCATACCCGGTTAAGTTGTTAAATACCGGAGACGATCAAAATGCGGGGGTTAAGGGGGCTGCGCCCCCTTGTGGGGTCCAAGGGGCAACGCCCTGGCGGGGTCCAAGGGGTAGAGCCCCTGGCTGCGGTCCTGCTGGCAGGTCAGCGGGTGGGGTCAAGGGGCAACGCCCTTGCGGGGTTCGGGACAGCGCCCCGAAACAACAACGAATTATACTATATGTAGTGACTCGGAATAATCCATTTGGATTGTTTGACCCGGTTTTGACCCGGATTGGTTATGACATTTTTCTGTCATATAACCACCGTTTTTGTTGTCATCATGGATATTCTGCATAAGAAATAAACACATATCACACACATAGAAAACTCTGCGATTTGATTTTGTGCCAAAAACAAATCGATTCTCTGATTTTATCCCAAAGCGAATTTCGTGAAGCCAGGCACATAGGGTCAAAATATCTCTTTTGAAAAGTGATTACACGACTCACATTGATTATCCAGTCGAAATCTTACCCTGTTTATATCAAATTCCCAACAGTTCAGGTGGTCTACGAGTTTGGGTTTTCACCTCTCGTGGACGAACAATATTAATTTCTAAATTGAGGTCCTAAAGAGAGAAGTTCCATACATCAAAAAGATAGTTTGTATAACAATAATTAGTTATTTAAAATATGCCTCCCTTGCAACATTTTCAATGCAAACCCTTCCATTAAATCATAGTAGTCACTCTTTTAGTTCCCTATTTCTAAACAAAAGTAACTTGAAGGATACCCCTAACATGGGCGTAACTTGTAAGGACATTTGCAGTGACGGTAACACTTCATCAATGCCTGATTGATTACTCCATATCTAGGCATATACTAATTGTTAGTCCATTAAGCTTTTATCTCAACATAGTACGTTGAGAGATCACGTTAGCTATAACTTTGAAAAGGAAAAAAGAGACTTCTTTATGCAAAAGTAACAGTGAAAAAAAAAATACTTAGATAAAACTTCATATGCAATTATTGTATTACGTAATTAATTAAAATGTTTGATAAATCTTAGAATATTAACATGCCCCGTCTTTTCATTAGACAAAGAGCGAGTAAAAGTTTTACCTCAACATCAGGGTCATCTCTGATTTTTCGAAGGCCCCGAGCAGACTAACGTCAATCGTCAAATGAGGCTCTAGGCAAAAGAATGTTAATCGTCAAAATGAGACCTTATAATAAAAAGTTAAATTTATAGTTTACAAAATATAGTATAAAAATTAATTCAAGTTTTTATAATGACCCAATTATCTTAGACATAATCATGTTCGTTCTTTGCTTTTCTTATTAAATGATCAACAAGCACACTATTTATCAAAAATATACTTACTATATACATATATATACATACATTTTTGAGGCCCTTATAAATCGGAGGCCCTGGACAATCGACTATCTCACCCACCCTCAAAGACTGCCATGCTAACATATACATCATTTTCATCGTCACTTTTTCGCGCACCCTCAAAATGTATATAACATGTATGGTTAACTTATATAATCTTTTTCACGACCCTTGTTAACTAGAGGTCGAACACCCTGTTGCCCACCCTCACCATTTTGTATGTATTGAGGGAGCTTCTGTCAAATTCCAAATTCAATTTATCATTTTGTGTATATCAAAAGATGTTTAATTTTAATACATTGTGTGTGTCTAACCTGTTGTTACTTGTAATTGCTGACGTGACATTTATATTTTATGATGGTGAGATAGCGTGATGACTTATACATTTTCAACATCATCAAAAATACCGGTTATCAAATAAAATAAATCACTTAATACACACAATAGATCAACTTGAAAGTTTAGTACATACTACAAATGTCGAGCAAAACTTAAGTACATTCACACGCACTTATTAATATATAGTATACAAACTTCAAATCTACTACATGTAATTTTGAACTAGGAAAAAACTAAGCTTTCACTAAATACATTCGATTTATGTTATCCAAAGTCTATAAAATTGTCATTATCAAAACCCATAATGAATAAAGGTCGAGAAAGAGTATATAAGTATAACCCATAAACAAAATTAGTAGTGCTAAATCCCGTAAATACGGGCCGAACTTCCACTACACATTAATGGGCTATAGCCTATAGGCAACCGTGACTTGTAGACTTTGTAGTCAACTAGGCCTAATCTACTCAACGTCTCAACTATGAACTACCACATTCACTCACGTTCCCGTAATTTCAAAGCACTCATTTTAGAAGACATGTTAATGAATGAATCAATGAATACACGTAAATAAAATATAGGTTGTTTCAACAGGACCACAATACAAATTAAAAGTACGTCCTTTATCTACATCGGAGTATTTATGTATTCACACACATATAGATTTTTTCATGTTAATTTTTTTTTTTTTTTTTTTTTTTTTGTTATTCAAAACCTATGTGTGGTTCGTATATGAACGACTCAACATACATGTGCACAAGAACTTTGCAAAGCCACAGAAATTTCAAATAAACGGGCGACAATTTTTTTTATTATTTCTTTTAAAGTTTTGTGAGGGTGGAAATTTTAAAATGTAATAAATATTTTAAATTTTTTTTTTACGTATTTTAATTTTTTTTTGAGAGCGACTGTTTACGTTGAACCGCTTTATTTCTGCCCATGTCTTTGATGTTTTAGTTGGATCCTTTTATTAGGTGGTTAATTGCCATGTTAATAGTTTCAAGTTTATATAAAACTATGGGTATAATAGTGTTGAGGTTAAAAGGTTTTAAGAAATACGTTTTGTAAACAAATTTTGCATTCGTAAAATTGTGTTTTGGAAAATGTGTCATTTATTTATATATATAAACTGTATATTCCCTCTAACAAAATGGATATAATTTTTTTTTACCTTTTTTTTAAAAAAAATGATTAAATGTGTTTTACAAACACCATACTTTACATATCGTCTAAAAATTCATTCCGAAACACCCCTTGGATAACTTCGAAGTAAATTACTACACATTTCTCAATATTTGTCCTTGTTGCTTAGTGTCTAAAGTTGAAGCTATTAATCATAATCATTAATTTAAACCTAACCCACTTGAATCCCATAATTACTTCTCCACTATTAAAAAAAAGGTGCAATGAGATACTCCTCTCTTCCTCTAGGATGACAAAATGGGACGTAGACTTATTTTAATTTTAATTTAATTATTTTCAATGAAATTAATTAACAAAGGTCCTTTCTTACTTTTGTCGCGTTACTTTACTCGTGTATTGGTATTTTTTTTTTGTATTACGGTAGTAGAGTTGATTGAGAATGAAGATTTTGGTAATAATAAGAGAATTAATCTAAGCTATTCATTTTAATCAAATCTCACTATTCTTTACGTTGTAAGAAATCAAATATCTCAAAAACTGCTAACTGAAAAATTATAGAATTACATTATAAAAATCTAACATTTTTTTTTCTTTTCGATTAGACTTCTCGAATGGTATACTTGCAATAATTTTTTTCTTTGATGTTTGATGCGAGTTACGAATCTTCATTTTTTCTTCATTTACATTAACAAATAACAATCACATAATTACATGTCTATTTCCCTTTTTAATTAACTGGATACATAATTTTAATTATGGTCATTTGACTTAGTTATTCAACATGAACTCTTAAACCGAAAAGTGTTTGGACTACATTCAGAATGATCACCAAATAACTAATGCTTTCTCTTCATTGTTACCAATACTTAATGCAGATAACCTACTAGTTTTATTAAAATCCTTTCATGAAAATATTTTTAAAAGGTTTTATATTATACTTAAGTATCCAACGTAATCTTTTTATTTATTTATTCAATTAAATATAAATGAGATAGTCGTAATCATAAAAAATCACCTACTAATATAATCAATCCTTAAGATGTAAGTTAATATCAATGTAAAATACCTACCGTGATAATAATAATAATAATAATAATAATATAATAATAATAATAACAACAATAATAATCTATATCTATAATTTATCTTCTATAATCTATAACCTTATAAAGGATTAAGATGTTTTAACTGAATGTTTAACATTTGAAGATGAGAAATTACATTAAGAACTTTTATTGATTTAAAATATGGAAAGTCCTCAATTCATCAATTATTAACTCAAATAATTTTGAGATCTGAATATTAATTTGCCATCTTTTTCTTAATATTTATTAACTCACAATCTAATTGATTAATTACACACGTAGATCATTATTCGATGATGTTAAACAAAGAGATATAAAACATATTAATAGGTTCGCATTATTTACAACTAGTTTAAGACTCGCAAAATTTACGGGTTAACTTTATGATATGCCTTATATGGATATGTTATATGGATTTAATAAGTGTTTTGGTGTTGGTGTACATCAGTTTGTATTTTTTTAATTTTAAATGAAAAATGTACACATCAACTGATGAATCTTATATCATACGATGTTATATTTAAATTTTCATTATTATTATAATTTTATATGATATGAAAACATGAAATTGTTAGTTATGTTGAACGTACCGAAACTTTGAATTATTTTATTAAAAAGTTAAATTGTTATTTGAGATTTCAAATCTTGAATATACTATAATTTATATTATTTTAGTATCGTTTTTTTTCGTGTTTCAAAATTTGCGTCGTATTTCAATAACTATTTTTTGTTTTGTTTTGCCATACTATAGTTTATGGTATTTTGGAATTGGTTTTTTCCGTGTTTTAAAATTTGCGTCGTATTTTCATAAACTAATTTTTTTTGTTTTGTCAAAGTTACATACATGTTTAACCGAAATCCGCAAATAAATATGGAAAACCGAGGAGTAATACTAATTGGTACCCGATGGTTATTGAGCCGGGTATCAGTACGAATATTTAAATGGGTATGTGTACAAATACATTAAAATCCGTCGGAAACCGACCCGTTGGTATCGATAATTCAAGCATTGTAAATTAGAAATTGATTAAAGAATTCAGAAAAGGCAGTGGTATGGGTACAAATACACTAAAATCTATCGGAACCTAACCCGTTGACATCCATGGTCTAAGAATTGTAAATTTGAAAGTAATAAAACGATTCAAAATAGTAGTTTTTGTAATAATTTAAATTACTTGGCGATGGAATTAAGTTATAAACTTTTTATAATTTAATATAACTTATTGGGGTTAAAATCTCAGCTAAATTACCAAATATAATTAATCCTCCTAAGATCTCATGCCCGTTGTGGTTTACGAACGACACCTGAGTCATACCTACAGCTTATACAAGTAGTAGTGTAACTTAGGCTTCCCAGCAAAATATAAAATTTTAAAACCCTCTGATCTGCAACCCAACTGGATAGTCAGCAACGACAAGGAAGCAATTCCTTGACCGACCGTTGGGAGGTGATCACTTACACCCTAACAACCCAAACTCAGCAAGCAACTCTAAACAATATTTTCTTTGAGTAAGACAAACACCAGTTCTAGTTTCAAGAACTTCAATACCCAAAAAATACTTTAATTTTCGTAAATCTTTAATTTGAAACTCAGAGTTCAAATATTGTTTAAACTTGTTAATTTCATGAATAGTAGGAGCAGAGTAGCAAGCATACGAGCTTTGTACGGAGTCGCTCTGAGACTTTGTTTACATAGATTTGTTGTAACGCCTAACATGTTCTATTATATTATCCTTTCTTGTTATTTTTAAATATGTTGTGCTATTGTCATGATTATTTAAGAATGCATGCTATGATAATTGCTATGTTAGGCTAGACAAATCTGTGTTTGCTATGATAAATGTTATGCTAGGGTAGTTATGCTTTAAACAATGTTGTTACTCTGCTGGTATGAAATTAGGATATGTTTGAATTCATGAATTAATTCTCTAATGTTTTATTTATCCAACTTATATTGTGGTTTGTAACCTATTGATATAATCCGACCAATTGTAGAAATAGGTCCCTCAACTATTCTGTGTCTGAATGATTCGATGAACTCGGCACGGCTTCTGTTCTCCATATTGAAATAAATCATATGAGACACGGAGCATAGGATTAGAGTTAAATTATAATTAATCCCATATATCGGATGCTTTTGAGAGAACTTTCAGAGCATCCATGACTTAAACATTTATTCAGAAACTCTGCTTGAAACAAACTAATATTTATCCATGTTACACTACTGCATGTTCTTGTTTGATTGTTGCTCTAGGGTTTACATGCTAGTATCTGTTTGTCTACTGCGGTTGTTGGGTTTATGATTAGGTTTTCAAACATAGAATAATTACATACAATATTTTAACATGCTAGAATAATTATAATGATCTGTATGAAATAATGTCGAACAATTTAACCGATCGTTAGACAGACTTTCCCAACTTATTCCGTGGGGTCACTCATGTTCACTTTATTGTTTATTCAATAATTCGTGCCATGATACGGACGTCTCAGACGATCGAGACTGGGGAATAGGATTCGAGGTTAGTTGTCAATTAAATTGGTACTACATTTCGGAGAACTTCCAGTGTAGCCTACACTCCATATCTGTTATCCATGTGACATATTATTTATTTGATTGTGGACAACTCTACGTTAGATAAGTAATAGGATAGAAGTTATAGCCCACTAAGACATATACAGTAATGATACGGGATCTCTAGGCGAGGCATCGGAAATACCGTAAAATGGCTCAGTACTTGGTATAGCGCTGGAACCACCTCTGGTAAAGTACAAATGCGTGGAAGGCACGAAAAGGCCGTAGGTACAGTACTATGTTGAACATCGTTCAGAGACCCCAAATCAGCACTGCTAGGATTCATTATAATTAGAGCCTTAACCCTCATAACTACCCCTAAATAGCATATAACGACGTCATAGCAAACACTCACGTAATTGATAGATCTCTTAGCGACTACACTCCTTATTTACTTTTCTGTTATTTTAGTTTAAAGTAGAATAGAAAACAAAAACCCTCAAAAAAGTTTTAAATCTCAGCTAAATTACCAAAGATAATTAATCCTTCTAAGATCTCATGCCCGTTGTGGTTTAAGAACGACACCTGAGTCATACCTACCGCTTATACAAGTAGTAGTGTAACTTAGGCTTCCCAGCAAAATATAAAATTTTAAAACCCTTTGATCTGCAACCCGACTGGATAGTCAGCAACGACAAGGAAGCAATTCCTTGACCGACCGTTGGGAGGTGATCACTTACACCCTAACAACCCAAACTCAGCAAGCAACTCTAAACAATATTTTCTTTGAGTAAGACAAACACCAGTGCTAGTTTCAAGAACTTCAATACCCAAAAAATACTTTAATTTTCCTAAATCTTTAATTTGAAACTCAGAGTTCAAATATTGTTTAAACTTGTTAATTTCATGAATAGTAGGAGTAGAGTAGCAAGCATACGAGCTTTGTACGGAGTCGCTCTGAGACTTTGTTTACATAGATTTGTTGTAACGCCTAACATGTTCTATTATATTATCCTTTCTTGTTATTTTTAAGTATGTTGTGCTATTGTCATGATTATTTAAGAATGCATGCTATGATAATTGCTATGTTAGGCTAGACAAATCTGTGTTTGCTATGATAAATGTTATGCTAGGGTAGTTATGCTTTAAACAATGTTGTTACTCTGCTGGTATGAAATTAGGATATGTTTGAATTCATGAATTAATTCTCTAATGTTTTATTTATCCAACTTATATTGTGGTTTGTAACCTATTGATATAATCCGACCAATTGTAGAAATAGGTCCCTCAACTATTCTGTGTCTGAATGATTCGATGAACTCGGCACGGCTTCTGTTCTCCATATTGAAATAAATCATATGAGACACGGAGCATAGGATTAGAGTTAAATTATAATTAATCCCATATATCGGATGCTTTTGAGAGAACTTTCAGAGCATCCATGACTTAAACATTTATTCAGAAACTCTGCTTGAAACAAACTAATATTTATCCATGTTACACTACTGCATGTTCTTGTTTGATTGTTGCTCTAGGGTTTACATGCTAGTATCTGTTTGTCTACTGCGGTTGTTGGGTTTATGATTAGGTTTTCAAACATAGAATAATTACATACAATATTTTAACATGCTAGAATAATTATAATGATCTGTATGAAATAATGTCGAACAATTTAACCGATCGTTAGACAGACTTTCCCAACTTATTCCGTGGGGTCACTCATGTTCACTTTATTGTTTATTCAATAATTCGTGCCATGATACGGACGTCTCAGACGATCAAGACTGGGGAATAGGATTCGAGGTTAGTTGTCAGTTAAATTGGTACTACATTTCGGAGAACTTCCGGTGTAGCCTACACTCCATATCTGTTATCCATGTGACATATTATTTATTTGATTGTGGACAACTATATGTTAGATAAGTAATAGGATAGAAGTTATAGCCCACTAAGACATATACAGTAATGATACGGGATCTCTAGGCGAGGCATCGGAAATACCGTAAAATGGCTCAGTACTTGGTATAGCGCTGGAACCACCTCTGGTGAAGTACAAATGCGTGGAAGGCACGAAAAGGCCGTAGGTACAGTACTATGTTGAACATCGTTCAGAGACCCCAAATCAGCACTGCTAGGATTCATTATAATTAGAGCCTTAACCCTCATAACTACCCCTAAATAGCATATAACGACGTCATAGCAAACACTCACGTAATTGATAGATCTCTTAGCGACTACACTCCTTATTTACTTTTCTGTTATTTTAGTTTAAAGTAGAATAGAAAACAAAAACCCTCAAAAAAGTTTTAAATCTCAGCTAAATTACCAAAGATAATTAATCCTTCTAAGATCTCATGCCCGTTGTGGTTTAAGAACGACACCTGAGTCATACCTACCGCTTATACAAGTAGTAGTGTAACTTAGGCTTCCCAGCAAAATATAAAATTTTAAAACCCTTTGATCTGCAACCCGACTGGATAGTCAGCAACGACAAGGAAGCAATTCCTTGACCGACCGTTGGGAGGTGATCACTTACACCCTAACAACCCAAACTCAGCAAGCAACTCTAAACAATATTTTCTTTGAGTAAGACAAACACCAGTGCTAGTTTCAAGAACTTCAATACCCAAAAAATACTTTAATTTTCCTAAATCTTTAATTTGAAACTCAGAGTTCAAATATTGTTTAAACTTGTTAATTTCATGAATAGTAGGAGTAGAGTAGCAAGCATACGAGCTTTGTACGGAGTCGCTCTGAGACTTTGTTTACATAGATTTGTTGTAACGCCTAACATGTTCTATTATATTATCCTTTCTTGTTATTTTTAAATATGTTGTGCTATTGTCATGATTATTTAAGAATGCATGCTATGATAATTGCTATGTTAGGCTAGACAAATCTGTGTTTGCTATGATAAATGTTATGCTAGGGTAGTTATGCTTTAAACAATGTTGTTACTCTGCTGGTATGAAATTAGGATATGTTTGAATTCATGAATTAATTCTCTAATGTTTTATTTATCCAACTTATATTGTGGTTTGTAACCTATTGATATAATCCGACCAATTGTAGAAATAGGTCCCTCAACTATTCTGTGTCTGAATGATTCGATGAACTCGGCACGGCTTCTGTTCTCCATATTGAAATAAATCATATGAGACACGGAGCATAGGATTAGAGTTAAATTATAATTAATCCCATATATCGGATGCTTTTGAGAGAACTTTCAGAGCATCCATGACTTAAACATTTATTCAGAAACTCTGCTTGAAACAAACTAATATTTATCCATGTTACACTACTGCATGTTCTTGTTTGATTGTTGCTCTAGGGTTTACATGCTAGTATCTGTTTGTCTACTGCGGTTGTTGGGTTTATGATTAGGTTTTCAAACATAGAATAATTACATACAATATTTTAACATGCTAGAATAATTATAATGATCTGTATGAAATAATGTCGAACAATTTAACCGATCGTTAGACAGACTTTCCCAACTTATTCCGTGGGGTCACTCATGTTCACTTTATTGTTTATTCAATAATTCGTGCCATGATACGGACGTCTCAAACGATCGAGACTGGGGAATAGGATTCGAGGTTAGTTGTCAGTTAAATTGGTACTACATTTCGGAGAACTTCCGGTGTAGCCTACACTCCATATCTGTTATCCATGTGACATATTATTTATTTGATTGTGGACAACTCTATGTTAGATAAGTAATAGGATAGAAGTTATAGCCCACTAAGACATATACAGTAATGATACGGGATCTCTAGGCGAGGCATCGGAAATACCGTAAAATGGCTCAGTACTTGGTATAGCGCTGGAACCACCTCTGGTGAAGTACAAATGCGTGGAAGGCACGAAAAGGCCGTAGGTACAGTACTATGTTGAACATCGTTCAGAGACCCCAAATCAGCACTGCTAGGATTCATTATAATTAGAGCCTTAACCCTCATAACTACCCCTAAATAGCATATAATGACGTCATAGCAAACACTCACGTAATCGATAGATCTCTTAGCGACTACACTCCTTATTTACTTTTCTGTTATTTTAGTTTAAAGTAGAATAGAAAACAAAAACCCTCAAAAAAGTTTTAAATCTCAGCTAAATTACCAAAGATAATTAATCCTCCTAAGATCTCATGCCCGTTGTGGTTTAAGAACGACACCTGAGTCATACCTACCGCTTATACAAGTAGTAGTGTAACTTAGGCTTCCCAGCAAAATATAAAATTTTAAAACCCTCTGATCAGCAACCCGACTGGATAGTCAGCAACGAAAAGGAAGCAAAATCCTTAACCGACCGTTGGGAGGTGATCACTTACACCCTAACAACCCAAACTCAGCAAGCAACTCTAAACAATATTTTCTTTGAGTAAGACAAACACCAGTGCTAGTTTCAAGAACTTCAATACCCAAAAAATACTTTAATTTTCCTAAATCTTTAATTTGAAACTCAGAGTTCAAATACTGTTTAAACTTGTTAATTTCATGAATAGTAGGAGTAGAGTGGCAAGCATACGACCTTTGTACGGAATCGCTCCGAGACTTCGTTTACATAGATTTGTTGTAACGCCTAACAGGTTCTATTATATTATCCTTTCTTGTTATTTTTAAATATGTTGTGCTATTGTTATGATTATTTAAGAATGCATGCGATGATAATTGCTATGTTAGGCTAGACAAATCTGTGTTTGCTATGATAAATGTTATGCTAGGGTAGTTATGCTTTAAACAATGTTGTTACTCTGTGTAACACCCGTCAAATTAGGACTATATTTAGTGCCTAATCATATGTGTAAATACATGTAATTAGGATTAATTATATGTATCATTATGTGTATTGATATATTCTAATATATGTACACACGTACGCGATTTGATTAAATCGTGCATTTTCATATCGGACGGATCCCGATACAATATTACGGACATTGGTAAATAAAATATTTAAAATATTTAAATATTTCTTAGTCAATCAAAAACTTATGGATATTACGATAATAACATGAAATAAGCTAATATGACTCCATAAAATATCATAAACGCGACAAAACATACGAATTAACCTTAACCGATAACGATAAATTACACGACCCCAAGGAAGACAAGTCACGAGCCCAACCCACATACGGGTCGGACTTACCCAACCTGGGTGACCCACGGGGCGACCCAAATCAGCCCCAAATGACTAAACCCTAAACATTCTAACACTTGCCTCATTCTAAAATTTCATCCTCTCACACACTCTCTTTCACTTCTCACTATAATCTCTGCTCCCTCTCACTAAAAACAACCAGCCACCACCACCACTCTCCTCCCCCATCTCTTCCAAGAACCACCACCAAAAACCACCACAACCTAGCACCATCTCAGTCGATTTTGCAAGCACGAAGCCAAAGAAGACAGCAGCAGCACTCTTTCAACCTTTTCGACGCTTTAGCTGCATTCCTTTGGTATAGATCTCTAAATCTTCTTTGTATTTACTTGGATAACATATATAAACATGCTAGGCTTGGCCTCACTACTGATTATGTCCAAGAACACCTCAAAAATCATTTGAATATACGTTTACCCATCAGATAATGACACTAACCGCTGGACAATATTTTAGATCGACTTAGATCGACGATATCTAACCCATAACTTAACTAAATCTCATGTTTCTTGGCTCTCAAATGAAGTTCTTCGAGTCTAGTTTCCAAATCCGTAAACCTCATATTTTTCTGAGATATAAAACTATTTTAACAAATGGATACAAAAGTACATGTATAGTCTGAAAATCCTGACAGGAAAATGGGTCAAAAAGAACTAATCATATCTCGAAAAATACATAACAAAAATCGATGAGACCACCTGAAAAAGATCAAAAATTTTGTTAGCTTTAATTCCCCTATTCACTCATCTGGTGAAGTTTAGTAAAACTTGAGTTATGAATTTTTAAACAGACACATGTCACTAAAAGTGGCTGTTTGACCCTTGACCATTCTAAAAATCATATCTCGGGCATTGTTTGACCATTATAGATGTAAAAATATTTTTTGGAGAGCTAAGACATAGGGAAACAACATATAAATATTTCATAAATTTTTACGGATTCATACTTGGTCAAATAATCAAAAGAAATCGAGTGAAAACTTAACTGCATCACAAACTTGCTGTCTGTGAATGCCCAAATCCGACAATGCCTATTGTCGGATTAGGCATTCCGTGAATACCAAATCCGAGAAAGCTCATTGTCGGACCAACTAAAACCCGTGAATCCCTATTGTCGGATAATACAGTCCGTGAATACACAATTGTCGGACCAAGGAAAACTTAATAAAACTCTTATTATCGTATATCATTGTCGGATAACATATATCCGTGATTACTTATTGACGGATCCACTTTGTTATTGACGGATGACCCATGACCCGAAAAACCTTAATCACGCATAAAGAGTGTCCGTGAATCCCCATTCTCGCATGAACAGTGTCCGAGAATCCTTTTTGACGCAAAACCTTATTGTCGGACACCCATTCACGCATATATATATATACATATATATATTCTCTGAGTAATATTGACGGATGATTAAACACAAATAAAACCCTCATTGTCGGATGAACACAAACAAAACACTATCATCGTATGGTATTGTCGGATACTATTATTATCGTATTGTCGGATACTATTAATATCATATTGTCGGATAAATATAATTACATATATATATATATAAGTATATCATGATCGCATAAACTAACACTGGTATACGTTAACTAAATTAACAGTGGTAACAGGTTCATCGCTAACAGTGGTAACAAGTGGCATATAATAAACAGTGGTAACATGTGATACATTAACAGTGGTAATGAAAATTTACCACTAACAGTGGTAACGAAATTACCACTAACAGTGGTAACGAGGGATACAACTAACAGTGGTAACGAATGTACCACTAACGGTGGTAACAAGAGTAACAGTGATAACGAGTTAAATAAACAAAACAATGTTAACAAGTTGACGAGTTAACAGTGGAAACAAGGATAATCAGACAGTGGTAATAAATTAAATGAATGTATAAAGTTAATATTTTTTTTAGATTATTATTTCAACCCATTACCAACGGGCCGTACACGTTTTCAAAATGCAAACAAACATTCAATCAAACCAAGGTATTTGGACATAACTAGTTGGATGAACAACTAGCATGGATGGTCTTACGGGACATCTACTTATATAACCTTATATGTCTAGGACATTAGAAGGTTACGGGTTCGGAGAACCTACTCAATGTTAGCAATCGACACACGTTTATTTACATAAACGCAAAGGCTCAGGTGAGTCTCATAGCCCCTCATTTTATTGATTTCAACCCAGGGGTGGGATTACATGCTCAGATTTGTTTTACATGTGAACACAAGTACAAAAACCTCGATATATTGATTGCATGAGTTTGTTTTATCTAATGATGAAGTCCCTCAGAACATAGTTTGTTTATATTGCGATAGCGTGAATGTTAGTGTATGGTACCATATGGGATTGACAATCCCCGTCCGGGGTAGTCGCGCTACCACGACTGCGGTCGAACGGACGCATTTTCATTTGTTCATACATGTGTAGATTAGGCACATGCCGGGGGCAAACTCGATCAGGTCCTTGAATGTGGATCCTGGCATACTCAGTTAAGCTCAAACTATGTGCTCATGGCAATAATATACACTCATATTTTATTTGCATGTTTGCAAATCACTAAACTAAACCTTGTGGTTCATAACTTGGATTTCATATATTTACACCTGTGAGCTCACCAGCTTTTTAGCTGACCTTTTAGCATGTATTCCCAGGTACCCAGCAGTAGTAGATCTGCTCAGGATATTATAGCTCGAGTCGCATTCAGATTACAGAAGATTCATATGCATTTCTACATTTTATACAATTAGATATGCCTTAGAATCTTTTACATTTAGCTATGAGCTTATGTAACAAGAACAACAATGTAAAAATTTTATATTATTTATGTAATGGTTTTAAACGATGCATTTAGAGTCGTTCGCTTTATCTTATGAGCTTTGTTATTGATTAGTAACACCCAAATCTTGCTTCCGCTAAATGATAAATTTGGGGGTGTTACACTCTGCTGGTATGAAATTAGGATATGTTTGAATTCATGAATTAATTCTCTAATGTTTTATTTAATAAACTTATATTGTGGTTTGTAACCTATTGATATAATCCGACCAATTGTAGAAATAGGTCCCTCAACTATTCTGTGTCTGAATGATTCGATGAACTCGGCACGGCTTCTGTTCTCCATATTGAAATAAATCATATGAGACACGGAGCATAGGATTAGAGTTAAATTAGAATTAATCCCATATATCGGATGCTTTTGAGAGAACTTTCAGAGCATCCATGACTTAAACATTTATCCAGAAACTCTGCTTAAAACAAACTGATATTTATCCATGTTACACTACTGCATGTTCTTGTTTGATTGTTGCTCTAGGGTTTACATGCTAGTATCTGTTTGTCTACTGCGGTTGTTGGGTTTATGATTAGGTTTTCAAACATAGAATAATTACATACAACATTTTAACATGTTAGAATAATTATAATGATCTGTATGAAATAATGTCGAACAATTTAACCGATCGTTAGACAGACTTTCCCAATGATATCGCTCATTTTGTACATGTCTATCTTTAGCGATATCATTGTTTTGCATTTATATTTGAGTAGATTTCATGAACTTTTGGTACTTATTTCATTCGGAAATGCATCTCAGGTTGAAGCTGGAAAAATGGTCAACTCTGGGCTGGAATAAACCTGATAGCCGTTCGGCTAAAAGGTAACCAGCCGATCGGCTGGGAAGCATTAGCTGATCGGCTAAAGTTAGCCGTTCGGCTACTTTAGTTCAAAATCACGACAGCAACTCACCTATGTTCGAGCTGAAGATGAAACCCATGATCAACACCATACCCGTTCGGCTATCATTGGTCAGCCGTTTGGCTATCATTGCTCAGCCGTTCGGCTAGCCTTGCTCAGCCGATCGGCTAAGTTGGCGGACCACTGTTTATCACTTTCCCTCTTAAACAAAACTTGGGTATCCGGAGTGTAAGAGGGTGCTGTGCGAAAAATGGGTGCTGGGCAGTGGGAAAAAGAAGAAAAAAGGAGGAGAAAGGTGGTGAATAAAGGGGGCCTTCTTCAACAATTTGAGGAGAGACACACTTACCATTTTTTCTTGAGTTTTTCTCTCAAGAACAAAAAGTTCCAACCTCACCATTACTCACTCACACAAATATACTCCATATTCACTTGAAGATCATTTGAAGAAAACCAAGCTAGTGACAACCTTTCAAGAACAATTGCTCTATTTGTGTAACAACTTTGGTACAATTTCAATTTAATCTACTTTCAAGTTATTTATGGATTTGTTTAGTGATCATGAATTTTGCTTGATGATTGTGACCATGTGTGGCTAGTTACTTACATGCTTGCTTGGATGAACTAATTAGTTGATTAGGGGTGTATAACTTGGTGTTTAATATATGCTTTGAGTTTGTGAATCATCCATGAATGTGTATGGATTTAGCTTGTTGTTGTTAGTAAACTTTTGGCATTTTCACTAAGCAATTATAGCGAAATATTTGTTGCTTATAAAGAATACCTAAAACGAGTTGTTTATCATTTGTGGAACAAAGCATTTGGTGATTGTAACAACAATTAGTCAAATACAAACAAATTAGCGATTTTAGCGAATGTTGATCGTGTGGATGAATCATAAACTCATGGAACTTCAACTTATTTTTAATCAAAGAACCTTATGTGATTGAGCTTAATCTCGAGAATTTAACCATTTGGTGATTTACTTATTGATATAGCGAACGTTTTCAACCTAGTGATTTGCTATTGATTTATTTGTCTATGAATGATTGAACAAAATTGCGAACCGTAGTTTTGGAATGTGTTAAATTGGTTTAGCTAAATTGTGCAAGTGTGTAACTATGGCGAGCGTCCGTTACTAGATTAAATATTAGGTTTGTTAATTAATACTGGACAATAGGACTTAGCGGAAGTTGAGCTTATGTTTGGTAAATATTACTTTGGCAAAAATATAACCGGTTTTAACTTCACACCCCGAAATCACTAGTGAAATAGTCCAAGCAAGTATTATTTTGAATATTCGAAAGTTCCAACTTATTACTTTGACTCTTAAGAGTCCACTTGCCTATTTTAACTAAAATTTGTAGTTTAAAGCAACGTGACAATTCGGTCACACAAAACCAACTTTTATTTCCACTTTCTAAATTGTTCACTCTTATCTGGATTACTTGAACTCAAGTTCCCTGTGTTCGAACCCGAACTTACCCAACTATACTACTACACGATAGGGTCCACTGCCCGGTTGTGTTTTGGTCTAGCACGGTATTTTCTTGTTTACTTTTCAACGATAAATTTAATAACTAGATTCAACACATCACCCAACTTATTCTGTGGGGTCACTCATGTTCACTTTATTGTTTATTCAACAATTCGTGCCATGATACGAACGTCTCAGACGATCGAGACTGGGGAATAGGATTCGAGGTTAGTTGTCAGTTAAATTGGTACTACATTTCGGAGAACTTCCAGAGTAGCCTACACTCCATATCCGTTATCCATGTGACATATTATTTATTTGATTGTGGACAAATCTACGTTAGAAGTAATAGGATAGAAGTTATAGCCCATTAGGACATATACAGTAATGATACGGGATCTCTAGGAGAGGCATTGAAAATACCGTAAAATGGCTCAGTACTTGGTATAGCGCTGGAACCACCTCTGGTGAAGTACAAATGCGTGGAAGGCACGAAAAGGCTGTAGGTACCGTACTATGTTGAACATCGTTCAGAGACCCCAAATCAGCACTGCTAGGATTCATTATAATTAGAGCCTTAACCCTCATAACTACCCCTAAATAGCATATAATGATGTCATAGCAAACACTCACGTAATTGATAGATCTCTTAGCGACTACACTCCTTATTTACTTTTCTGTTATTTTAGTTTAAAGTAGAATGTAAAACAAAAACCCTCAAAAAAGTTTTAAATCTCAGCTAAATTACCAAAGATAATTAATCCTTCTAAGATCTCATGCCCGTTGTGGTTTAAGAACGACACCTGAGTCATACCTATCGCTTATACAAGTAGTAGTGTAACTTAGGCTTCCCAGCAAAATATAAAATTTTAAAACCCTCTGATCTGCAACCCGACTGGATAGTCAGCAACGACAAGGAAGCGATTCCTTGACCGACCGTTGGGAGGTGATCACTTACACCCTAACAACCCAAACTCAGCAAGCAACTCTAAACAATATTTTCTTTGAGTAGACAAACACCAGTGCTGGTTTCAAGAACTTCAATACCCAAAAAATACTTTAATTTTCCTAAATCTTTAATTTGAAACTCAGAGTTCAAATACTATTTAAACTTGTTAATTTCATGAATAGTATTACCTGTGATAATAATATCATCCACATAAACCAAAAAAGCAATAAACAATCCATTTTCAGATTTAACAAATAATGAATAATCATTCTTGCTCTGAACAAACCCATCATCAATAAGAGCAGCAGTAAGTTTTTGATTCCATTTTCTAGGAGTCTGTTTAAGTCCATATAATGATTTAACCAACTTACAAACTTTTGTTTCAGACTCATCATAATAACCCATAGGTAAAGACATATATACATCTTCCTATAAATCACCATATAAGAATGCATTATTTATGTCAAGTTGAAACAAGCACCAATCATTTTGCACAACAAGATTAATTAAACATCTAATTATGACCATTTTAACCACAGGTGAGAATGTTTCATCAAAGTCAATTCCCTCCCTTTGACTGTAACCCTTAGCAACTAGCCTTGCTTTATATCTATCTATTTCACCTCTGGATTTATATTTGATTTTATAAATCCACTTACACCCAATGGGTTTTCTATCTTTTGGAAGGTCAGTAAGAATCCAAGTACCATTTCTTTGTAATGCTTCTATTTCAGAATTCATTGCATCAATCCAATGTTGAGATTTAGAAGCTTCCCAATAATTTGAAGGTTCAATTGTTTTATTCAACTCAGTAATAAAACATTTATTTTCACTAGACAAATTAGCATAGTTAACAACTTTCTCTAACCCATACTTAACTTTTCCTTCAACAACAAAATCTTGAAATATTTTAGGAAGATTAGTGTTCCTAGCAGATTTCCAGTACTCGGTGTTAAATGACTGATTATTTTCATTTCTTATTGTGGGACTATTTTGATTGCCCTTAGGGTTGTGATTATCATCATGAGATGTTGCAGTAGTAGAATCAGTAGGAGATACTTCATCATCACTCTTGCGATCCCCATTAGACATATCTCCCCCTTCATCCTTGGGACTTGAGCTTTTGGTTTTAAAATCATTTGTATTAACATCATCTTCAATAAATCAAAGAAATTTATTATATTTAAACCCTTCTCAACATTAAAATCATTATAATCTTGATCACTTATATTTTTAAAAGGAAAAATATTTTCATAAAATTTGACATCTCTTGAAACAATAAATGTCTTGTGATCAAGACTATTTATAACCTTTTTTCACTTAAATATCCAACAAAAATACATTTCTCGGATCTGCTAGCAAGTTTATCAAAATTGTTTAAAACTGTAGCAAAACACAAGCAACCAAAAGCTCTTAAATGGAAGAGATTTGGCTTAAAACCATACACTAATTCATAGGGACACTTTCCATTCAACACTGAAGAAGGAAGCATGTTAATCAAATATGTTGCAGTTAAAATATATTCAGACCATAAATGTATTGGTAATCCCCCTTGAAACATAAGAGCTCTTGCTACATTGAGCAAGTGTCTATGTTTCCTTTCAACAATGCCATTTTGTTGAGGTGTATATACACAAGATGTTTGTTGAATAATACCATTGATTTTAAAAAATTGAAAAATCTTTCTATTAACAAACTCTGTTCCATTGTCACTTCTAAAAACCTTAACAACTTTATTAAATTGTGTTTTCGGAAGATTATAAAATATTTCCAAACTTTCGAACACTTCATCTTTTGACTTTAATAAAAAAGTCCAAACAGCTCTAGTAATATCATCCACAACAGTAAGAAAATATTTATAACCCTCTTTACTTTTAAGTCTATATGGTCCCCAAACATCTAAATGTATCAAATCCGTAAGAGAATTAGATTTGTGTTCACTTAATGGAAAAGGTTCCATAGTTTGTTTAGACCTATGACAGATTTCACATGGATTATCAACAACATTTTCTTTTATACCCAGACTATCCTTTAACATATTTAAGACCTGTTCAGTACGATGACCCAACCTTCTAGGCACCTACACCTATATATATTTATATTTATTATAATTCACACCATTAGGCCTCCAAAAAGTGATGGATCATGGTATGGTCTGTGTAACCGGTGCGTCAGGTTTCCTGGCTTCTTGGCTCATCAAGCAACTCCTGTTATCTGGTTATCATGTTGTTGGTACCGTTAGAGACCCTGGTAAGTCTTATGTTTATGACGTTCTAGCACATATTTACTTATAAATGGGTCATATTCATATTATCTTTAATCTCTAATGGGGCAAACTTTGATACTCACAAATGTAGCTAAAAAGAACTGGTCAAATGAGCGGAAAGTTGCTCAAAATGTACTTTATAACTGCTCAAAACCTCTTTGCATAGTCTTATTCAAAGTATGATGTAGTTAATAGTTATTGAACTATACAATATTCAACAGTCTAACTACTAGTAAAAAAGAATACCGGAGGTTTTGGACAAAAAAGACCCATTTATTGAAAAATTATCATTGCTCAACTGCCACAATGCTGTTTTGTATTTCTATGTACAGGAAACGACACAAAACTAGCTCACTTATGGAACCTGCAAGGGGCAAAGGAGAGGCTTCGCCTAGTGAAAGCCGAATTAACAGAAGAAGGAAGCTTTGACAATGCAATTATGGGGTGTGCGGGTGTCTTTCACATGGCTTCCCCAGTACTTGGACATATCACTGACCCAAGGGTACGTTACTTCTTTCAAGTCTTATCAAGATGCCACCCTTTTTCTTGAATATTGTGTATGGTTCAGAGTTAGATGGTGGTAATTCTACAGGTGTCTTTAATCTTTATCGGAACTATAAAACTTTGTCTATGAAATAAATGGTCAAAGAACACACATACAATCGAATGATAAACGATATGGTTTCCTAAGAAAAATTCATAACTTACAATTTGGAAATTATTTATGCCAAAAGAACTAATATGATCAAAAGTCAAAACTCGATTACTAAATCCTCTTCTCACATGTCAAAATGTTACAGAATCTTTTCAAGATTCACTTGTTGCTTCGATTTAGTTGCCATTTCCATGTTGATCGTACAAATACATCAAATGTATTAGAGTAATTTTGAAAACATATGGAGAATCAGTTGTAAGAGTTTACCTGCAGTGGTGGTTACAGTGCGTTGAGTGACGCACACAACTAGTGGCGAGCGATGAAAATCGTCAGAACTGCGAATACGGAAATTGATTACGGCTCTTTTTTCCGTTCATATTGTTAACGTTGAGGAAAGAAAATTGGGAGGGAAAGGAAAATTGGGGGAAATCAATTTTTTATTTATTTATTCTTCCTACACTTCTAGAAGAAAACTTCTTATATAAACTTATCTAATACGAGTATCATTTATAGTCTGGTAAATAATTTTTGAAGGAAAATTCAAAGCATTTTATTATTATAAAATAAAATAGAGATTAAGTATTTACAACCAAAAAAAGAAAATAAAAGAATTAATTAAAATTTTAAATCATAAAAGAAATCAAAAACGTTAATTTTGAAAATAAGATGACAATTATTACAATTGTACCCCTATTAATTACATGTCGAGCACATATGGAAACTACTATTAGTTTGTACTAATATCTTTATTCTACTATCTTTATTATCCATTGACAAAGTAGATAGTTCAGTTATCATGAGATTTCAAAGGTTAATTAAGTAACTTCACCCTAGAAACTTGAGATTTGGATTTCTAATGAGAATTTTAGAAAGTATTTATTTCTTCAAACTTCAATTCACTTATATGTCTCCACTATTATATTGGAAAAAAAATATTCCCTTTTAGGGTATGTTTGGTAACAACGGGCTGGAGGTTGTGGCTGAAACTGGGGTTGGAGTTGGAGTTGGGGCTTGGGCTTCTATTCAAAAGCCACTATGATACGGGTTGGGGGTTTGGGGTTTTGCCCCGAAACCCCAACCCTAAACCCTAACCCCTAAACCCCAAACCCTAAACGCTTTACAAAACTCTAAACCCTAAATCATACTAAACCCTAAACCCTGCTAAACCCTACTAAACCCTAAAACCTACTAAACCTTAAACCCTACTAAACCCTAAACCCTACTAAACCCTAACCTTAACCACTAATTAAATGTATAACCAATCACTAACACATGTGTTACTAATTTGTAAAACCCACCAAAAAATGGAAGAAAAAAAAAGTTGTCGAAAGTATGCCTTGAGGGACGGCAAATCGAAGAGGAGAAAACGCTGAATTTTATGGTGCAATTTTCATGATTTTTTGACTTACCGTTTGTGAGATATTTAATTTTTAAAAATGTGAAAGAGAGAGAATAAAGTGACACATGACATAAATATGTTGGTTCCCTCATTCTCACTCAAAATTGATGTACTCATTTGAACGTTACTATATCAATTAATTTTTGTCAGAACACTAGTAACATCAATAAATTCTTTTATTAGAATCGGATTGGATTGTGCAAATATAACAAGAATTTTATACACTGTCAACTAAATCATTTAGGCAAATAATCTTTCAAATTTCACCATATGATCTCTCGACGATAAACTATATGACTATCCTTTTTCTGATTTGTGATTTGATTAGAAAGAAAATAACATATAAATTATTTGTTAGATGAAAATTCAATTAGAAATCAATACCAACCGCAAACAACTCATGAAATTAACATATGAAAAATTATACGTGTTGGCAAAAGAATCATAAAGAATATATTATTAAACATAATGATCACATTCGTAGGTAATTTTAAAATGATTACCATAGATTTTAATAAACAAGGGTTAATTGCTCTATTTCAACCTTTTTTCGTTCACAAAAACTTTTAAAAATATATTTAAAATTTATATGGTTACTTGTAAACCACCAAGATATAGTCATACACCACTAACATGCATTACTCTGTTGTATCTGTACAACAATTCAAAGCAGAATTTATGATGTATGGCCTAATTTGCTAATGTACAAATTACCACCCAAAATTAAGTACGTGTGTTTCAGCTATTTTATTGTTATTGACATATTACTTCATGACGAAACAAACCTCTTATATATTAAAAAAAGACTACTTTTTGGTATAATATATATATATATATATATATATATATATATATATTAGTTTTAGGGTTAAATCTATGAAATCGGTAACGAACTTATCTTTTTGTACCGAGCCAAGTAAGCCCCCTAATTCAAATTCCTGGCTTCGCCCCTGAACAAATGGGTTAAAATGTGTTTTAAGACGTAACTTTTAGAGTGTTTAGTGTGCTTTTCTATCTTAATTGAACTTACACGAATGTTCATATATAAATGAAGTTTATCACATGTAAACAAATACGTAATTTAATGGTTCTCACATTTTCAACTTGTTTCTCATTTTAACCTCCACCAAAATAAAAACCTTGATGTGTATAACTTCCTTCCTTATTTATCTTTGCATATATATGTTATTAGTTGATGTCATTCTACAATTTTAAGAAAACAGTACTCTACACCACCAGGAGAAAAAGAAAAAAAAAAACATATTGTATTTGACACTTCCCATTTCTTCTCTGTTTTAAACCAACATTTGCCCTGTTTTAGAAATAACTAATAAAACCTCACAACTATTTTGTGACTTACCTTCTCCATACCACCTTGTGAAATGTTCTAGGCACCTACACCTATATATATTTATATTTATTATAATTCACACCATTAGGCCTCCAAAAAGTGATGGATCATGGTATGGTCTGTGTAACCGGTGCGTCAGGTTTCCTGGCTTCTTGGCTCATCAAGCGACTCCTGTTATCTGGTTATCATGTTGTTGGTACCGTTAGAGACCCTGGTAAGTCTTATGTTTATGACGTTCTAGCACATATTTACTTATAAATGGGTCATATTCATATTATCTTTAATCTCTAATGGGGCAAACTTTGATACTCACAAATGTAGCTAAAAAGAACTGGTCAAATGAGCGGAAAGTTGCTCAAAATGTACTTTATAACTGCTCAAAACCTCTTTGCATAGTCTTATTCAAAGTATGATGCAGTTAATAGTTATTGAACTATACAATATTCAACAGTCTAACTACTAGTAAAAAAGAATACTGGAGGTTTTGAACAAAAAAGACCCATTTATTGAAAAATTATCATTGCTCAACTGCCACAATGTTGTTTTGTATTTCTATGTACAGGAAACGACACAAAACTAGCTCACTTATGGAACCTGCAAGGGGCAAAGGAGAGGCTTCGCCTAGTGAAAGCCGAATTAACAGAAGAAGGAAGCTTTGACAATGCAATTATGGGGTGTGCGGGTGTCTTTCACATGGCTTCCCCAGTACTTGGACATATCACTGACCCAAGGGTACGTTACTTCTTTCAAGTCTTATCAAGATGCCACCCTTTTTCTTGAATATGTACATTTTGCAGGAGGAGATCATTAAGCCGGCTGTTAATGGAACACTGAATGTGCTACGTTCTTGTAGAAAGAACCCATCACTTAGACGAGTTGTTCTCACCTCTTCATCTTCCACGGTTAGGGTCAGAGAAAAGTTTGACCCGAAAATACCTTTGGATGAGTCATCTTGGAGCTCGGTTGAACTCTGTGAGAAACTCCAGATTTGGTATGTATTGTCAAAAACCATGGCAGAGAAGGCAGCATGGGAGTTTTGCAATGAGAATGGGATCAACTTGGTAACTGTTATCCCCTCGTTTGTTGTTGGACCGAGTCTACCTCCTACTTTGTGTTCTACAACATCAGATATCCTCGGCTTGCTTCAAGGTGAGCTGTATAACGGAAATGTCGATCCATTTGTTTGTGAAGGGGTTGATTTGGTTTGTTTTATCTCAATGGGTCAAACAAGTTTAAAGTCACAAAATCTTATATTTAACGCATACAATATTACAGGCTCTCAAGTTGTTCAGAGATTTAGATTGGTATTATCGTAATAATATATTATTGTAACAAACTAACAATAGCTAAAGCATTAGTTATTTATTTGTATCTAGTTATTCCGATGTTTTTTTTTTCTCAATGAACAAAACGTGTATGTGGTGGGTGACTAGCTCAACCTGACCATTAGCAAAAATGACCCGTTTCAACATTCCACTCATGCTAAAATGACACAACACATTTAGACCCATCATCCAACCACCCATCTTGCAATCTCAGTAAGTTCCCTGAAATCTATACAGCTAAGTACACAAGTTGACATATTAAATGAAACAGGGGAGACAGAGAGGTTTAAATGGCATGGAAGGATGGGTTATGTTCATATAGACGATGTTGCTCTTTGCCACATCTTAGTTTATGAGCACGAAGAAGCTGAAGGGCGATATTTATGCAGCTCAACTGTGATCAATAATGATGAACTCATGTCAATTCTGTCAGCACATTATCCCACATTACCTATTCCTAAGAGGTACTAAAACTATATCCTTATGGTTTCAAGTAAATGATAATGTTACTATAATTATTCAAGACTAGTGGAAGTTTACTTTGCAGGTTTGAGCAACTTGAACGGCCTTATTATGAGCTTAACACGACGAAGATAAAGAGCTTAGGGTTCAAGTTCAAGACGATTCAAGAGATGTTTGATGACTGTATCACATCTCTTGTGGCACAAGGCCATCTTTCTATACCTTAGTAGTATCAAAATGTCACAAGTCTTCAAATAGTATGACTTGTTGAATAAAGTATAATAATACGATATATTATTAATTTTAAACATTTTGATCAAACTATGTGAAAAAAAAATAATAAAAAAATTCACCTCTTCAATATTTCATGTGAACCTAAAAGAAAAAAAATTAACAATAAAATTGAACTACGGTGGATGATAAAGTTCATAATAAGTACCTAAATGTCACCGCGTGCATATGGACTGTTGATTAAAGATCAATGGCTCAGATGTGTATTCACTTCTTTTTTCTAGCTCATTGTTTGTTTTCACGAACCTCTTATATATGTGTGAAAAAAATTAACGGTCCTAAAATGGTTTTCAACGGAACCCAACCGTTAAATTTAAAAAAATATCGTAATAGTATGTATATAAAAATAAAAATTTGTTCATATATGAAAGATCATGTGACCAAATCGGTAAAAATATTTTTTAAAACGTAACTTTTAGGATTTTAAACTTACATGAATATTCATATGCGAATGAATCTTGAATAGGGAAGCAAAATTGAAGTGAAAATGAACAATTATTTTGAGTCATTTTAAAATTTAAAGTGGAAACATCTACGATATGCCATTATAAAAATTTTAAGACATTATATATAGCATCTCAATAACTCAGTAAAAAAAAAAGTCAACGTGAACTTATTCAGTTTATCTTGAGAATTAGAAGATTTACTTAGCAAATCGTATATAAGGGATAATTTAAATATCTTTGTTTTAAGTTTAATTTGTAGAAAGACTAATCAACACAACTTTTATAGTTGATAAACAACGACGGAAACATACATCTTCTACGTGTTTCTTGATGTATTAGCATTCATTTGGTACTGTTATCCCCTCATTTGTCGTTGGACCGAGTCTACCTCCTACTTTGTGTTCTCATTTGTTTTTCGACCGAGTCTACCTCCTACTTTGTGTTCAACGGCATCTGATATCATGGGCTTGCTCAAGGTCAGTAGTAGAGAAATGGTTCGATGTGGGTTGCTAAAGTGGGGAGTACACTGGTTTTGCTTATGTGGCGTGATAAACGAAAAAGATTTCCTCCAATACGAATTATGCGTGTAAAAGAATCGCAGATAAAAAGCCACTGCAAAGAGCAGACCCAACACCCTAGTTACTTACCAAAATGTAAGTATGCATAATGGCATATAGCAAAGCAAAGACCTAATAAGTATCCAAAGCCAATCCATGAGAGCAAAATCAAGTCAAATTCTACACAGCCCAATAACTTTGGGTTTATATAAATCTTTTAACAGGAACAAAACATGGAAAGTTAACTATTGAGGTGGTCTTTTAAGTGTCAGCGATGCGTTGATAAACTTTATTCTATGGCAGATGCACATGCAAACTAAATTGAGTAATTTTGTCACTTTCCTTGTTAGCACTTCTCCAAAGTTGGATGCATTCGGCCAAGTTCTCATCGGTAGTTAGCGTACCCTTTTGATCCCCAATTTCAAACTCCATCGAGTAAACCCCTGAATCCAACTTGAACTCCTCCTCGACTATCGCCTTTGCATTGGCAAGTGTATATGAGCCCCGAATGGGGACTAAGGTCCTTTTTCCTTTGCAATCAGCTAGAATGAATACATCATCAGCAGCAGGATTCCAAAACGAGTCGGGGTCAGAGTCATAGATAGCTTCATCATCACTCTTAGCAGGTTACCCAATTTTCTCTTCACAACCTTCGGTTTCAGCCAATCTGTAATGCAAACAACATACCATTAGGGGAATCAGTTTTGCTTCATGTAAAATAACCAATTTAGAAACACGAGATTATTATTACCTTCCCCCAGTTCTTGTGATGGTTGGTTTTGATCAACGATGTTAAATGACTCAACTCCACTAGTTGTGGAATCTTGAACATGTAAAACAGATAAGTCAGCCCCAAGTTGTGCATCATCGGCAAACCTGAAACTTGGCAACCATTTCTTAAGTGTGAGTAACAGAGACTCCAACAACATGGTATGGTCTCGACTCCGGGGCCATAGAAATTCAAGTGCATAATCAACATCCCTGGTGTGAGTGCTTCTCAAACATAAAGCAAGGCAGCTGGACTTGGTAGCACCAGAGAGTAACCTAAACACCCCCTTATAACTCCTCAGCTTTATAAGATTTTGGCAGAAGTGTGCTTTACAGGTTTCGAGTGTCCTCCCAACAAGCCCTTCCCCCATCTTTAACGGAAGCACTCCACAAATATCACGATAGGACTTCATACAACCAACACAATCAACACTATACCCACATAACTTCACCACAAACAAACCTTGTTTTGTTTCCAAAGAAGATGAACCGGGGCAGGGCACATGGTTCTTAACATCATAAGTGACCCAAGCTTGAGCAAGGGTTAAGTGATGTGACTCGCAAACAAACTTTAATGCCTTTTCAACTTCAAGTGTGGCATTATTGAGACCGTTAGCAACCTGTTACATAACATAAGAGACAAGTATATAACTACAGAATCCAATATCCAGTTCTAGTTGAGGTAGTAGTAGGATATAAACAATTAAACAGAGATATCAAGTTTCGACACATGATGCAACAACCATTGCATACACTAACCATCCATTTTAATTACTTGAAGGACAAAGAATTGAAACATTCATTCTACCTTGTATCGCAAACAACTTTGTAAATGATACGTACTCAGACCAGCTCTCTGTAAAGACAAGTGTGAAAACTATCATTAGCAAGTAAAAGTAGATGGAACTAGATTAGCCTATGAACCACACAAATTACGATTTAAGTTGGTTCTCACCCAAAAACAATATAACAAATATAATACTAAATAAATGCAAGCATTTTAAGATGGTAAGCTTAAACATACCTCTAGCGCAAGTTTCAACTGCCGGAAGGTGTTAAGAAGAAAATCGACCTCCATAGAACACTCTCAACAACACCAACACAGATATTATTATCATCATTACTAAAAACGGGGAGCAATATAGATGAAGTCAATTTACAATTAATAGCAGCATCCACTAGTGAATGTGATCCCTTGCAAACCCTGAGATCCAGAACGACCTCTGGGAAACGGTTCAAAAACGCACTAGCCACTGG
Organism: Pseudognaphalium luteoalbum; assembly: GCA_963422505.1. Lineage (NCBI taxonomy): Eukaryota > Viridiplantae > Streptophyta > Magnoliopsida > Asterales > Asteraceae > Pseudognaphalium > Pseudognaphalium luteoalbum. Next base: position 4,841,179 of record OY730193.1, on the reverse strand, counting down.
ACTAATTGAAGTTTCTTTTTCATCAACAACCATACTATCATTATCCTCATCATCGTGAATATAACCAAGTTGACTGTCAAGGGAAAATAGCCTATATTTCACGAAAAGAGGGTCCAAACACTCAAGGACAAAAGGTTGATTTCGTGTTGACAATACCCTGGTGGATCTTGCATGTGCCCAAAACTGAACTAAACCATTAAACTGAGGGAGACGGATATCACAAAACGCATCTTTTATCTTGCTCGTAACATCATCAACGTCATCATCATCACCGTCTGTTTTATTTACAAAATGAATTTTATAAAAATTATTGGCAAAAATAGCAAATAGTCAATCAATAAATTATACTAAATATATAGATAGATGAAGATTTAACCTTGGGCTCTTGGGCTCCAAAAAACCCGTCTGTGAGGATATAAGTCAATTGTCTTGCTTTCAAGGCTTGTTGGATATTCTTCAATGAATCTTGAAAGTCTGTCCCGACCCGAAAGACTCTTACCATTAGTAGCCGGGGCCACGAGAGTCATACCATTATCATTGGTAGCAGTAGTAGCAGCGTCGTCAATATCCATTAACGAATGTGCATTCTTCCCAGCCACTTGAATACACACATTGATATGACTCTTGTTGAAGCGTTTTGACATCGAAATGCAAGTCTTGAAGCAAACATCATCATCTAGGCTAAGCCATTCTCCCTCAGCAGCTTCGTACTGAAACTTGTAATCCTTAGCTGAATCCAACAGAAAGTCTTCTTTTATTCTATTCACAACATCTTCAAGTGTAGACGAGGCAGGGAGCACGACTAAGGTGTACTTTTGTTCATAAAGAGCGACTATGGCAACATCATCACCATCATTGTGTGTTGCATACGTCTTCTTGTCATTACTATCTTGATTCAAGTCACTTTGGCTCTCGTACAAGTCGCTAAACTTTCTCTTCCCAACAACAGTGTCTTTCAATACTCCAGGTCTTCTTCCGATGCGATAATCGGTATTCCCATTCTGAGTAACAAGTAAAACATCTACTTCATGGCCATGTGGTTCACCAGAGGGAACCACGAAGCTTGGCAAACACCTCTTGAGTGTTGATAACAGGGACTCCAACAAGATTGGCAAGTCGCGGTCATGAGGCCAAAAGAATTCAAACGCATAATCTATGTCATCTTTGGTGAGACTACTCCTCAAACATATCACAAAACAGCTACATTTAGCTGCAGCAGAGAGCAGCGCCAGTAATCCCCCGGTATCAGTCAGCTCATGAATATTACTACAGAGGTGTGGTTTTTTAGTTTCGAGCGTCATACCAACCAGCCCCTCCCCCATTTCTGAAGGGAGCACATTACAACTTTCATAGAATTTCTTGAGAGGATACTCGTCTGAATCAAAACAGCAACCAATCAATTTGACGAGCATTTGTTTCTTTTGAGAGTCAGAGGAAAAGGAGACACGATTCTGACTCTGAACATCAGGAATCCAAACTTGAGCAAGATATAAGTCATGTGATTCACAAACTGTCTGTAATGCTTTCTCAATTTCATTTGTGGCATTTTTGAGAGCGTCGGTTACTTGCTGTTACATACATAAGAAAGGTATATGAGAGATGATACATTCTTAGTACTAGTAGTAATAGGTAAAAGAAGTAAAAAAGAGATGGACAAGTCCATCTCAAAGCCGAACTAAAAGTTATAACAATATAATATTCGAACATTAAATGTAGTACCCTGTAAGGCCAATTTCCTTGTACTTGATAGATACTTAGACCGACTAACTGCTAACAAAAGACACAAAATACAGGTATTAATATAATTAAGAGTAAAGTAAGATGTATGTATAGCAAGCAGTGTATATGATGATGAATTTAAGCAGGCAGATAACTAATCAAGATCGCAATAACATCTTGAAATGGAAACTATGATATGAATGCTTAGGTTGCCTTAAGATAGTAAGTCTAGATAGCATACCTCTAGTGAGCGTTTCAAGTGATTATAAAATACAAGAAGATCTTTGGGCTGACTCATAGAACACTCCACAACACCAACACACCGAGAGCTAGAACTAGAAGTAGAAGTAGATGAAGAGGTTGTATGAGAAATAACAGGCAGTAAGATAGAGCAAGTCAACCCACAGCGTAGAGCCCTTTTCGACAACACTTGAATATCCGCATGCTTATTCAAATCCAAAACAACCTCCGGAAACTGGTTGAAGAATGCCCTGATGTGTGGAGAGCTAGAATTACCAAATTTGAAGTGATACTTGACAGAGGATAGCCTATATTTGCAGAGACGGCGATTAAGAGCTGTAAGGGCAAAAGGCTCATCGAGAGTTGAAAGTTGGTTGCCGTTGGTTGCGACTGCCCAAAACTGAATAATCATCTCTTTCAAAGGAAACGCTTCAACTCTAGAAAACGCATATTTTAATCTCTCGTGAACATCATCTCCTGTTTAATTTAATCAAATCCATTTCCATTTCCATTTGTTATATAATATATATGAAGATGAAGAAGACTAGATACTTAATAATAATCGATTAAACAGCAACATATGTATAATGTATTGATTATTGAATGAAAAAAACTTACCTTCAATTCTGCTCCAAAAAACTTGTCTACGGAGATAAAAGTCTTCGCTCAGAGGCAACTTTCGAACGTTTTCTAAAATCTTGCGAAGTCTATCCGGTAGAGTCTTACTCATAGCACCCTCACCCTCGTCGTCGGCCATGGCCATTGCCATTACCAACCAAATCAATCAATGAAATATGAATTTCGAATCCCTAATTTTGGTTCCGTAAAATCCCCCAATTTTAATTCTAATTCTAATTTTCCATATACTCCCCTTCGACTATATCCTCCTTTACACTTATTTCCCTCCCTTACACTTAGCAACGCAACACTGTTTTTCATAAAACCGTCGATATTTATTTAAGGGGAAAGTCTTTCAAAAAACCAAATCTTATCTTAATATATAATAATAACAATAATAATATATATATTATAAATAAATTATATATAGGAAGCGGGGTGTTTATTATTTAATTTTATTAAAAACAAACTATATTCGGATATGAATTCTCAATGAATTAGTTAATTAATACCTTATATATAATCTAATCTCTATCTCTAATCTGATAAACGAATTACCATGGTTAATAGACTCCGTCGAAACTAATGGTAGTACCCAACAAGTTTTATGATTTGAAATTTCAAAGTGACTATTTTATGCACATTCAATACCAATTTTCTATGATAGATATAGTATGACCGACGACTTTTTGCCTCTTCTCTAAAATCGTAATTTTTATGAGAGGAACAAGCTAAACAAAAAGATTCTAAGTCAAATTAATTCAAGTTATAAGGTCACTCAGATAATATAATTTATATTATCATACAAGATATTTGTATATATTAAAGTATTAAAAAATAAAAATATGATGTATCTATCTTAAGAATACCGTGTATAAATATCATTTATAATGTTGACCTTACAATTGAATTGTAATGTTAAACCAATCACAAAACAAATATTTTACATTTTCTATCCTTCAACTTTTTTATAATTATATAATGACCTTTTTAATCGTACCGTTCAACATTACGGATTATTTCCCCTAAATATTATACGTATACATGTAAACGAAAACAAGGGAATAATTACATGCAATTAGTTACAAATGTTCAATTATTTTAATTCACAATATAATTTTATGAGAATTGATAAAAGAAGCCCTTAATTCTCTTTATAAGTAATTTAAAGAATATAAAAATAATTCAACGATATATATCCAATCCAAACATACGGCTCTAAATCCAACTGCCTTCAATTTTTTTTAGTAATAATTAAAGTTCTATTTCAAAACTAAAACTAACCAGGTTCACTCATATATTTAGCATCAAGTATTATATACAAACAATCATACTTGTAATACAATAAATTACATAAGAACTACTTATTGAATCACGACAGCAACAACATTTGTTAGGACTCTCCCGATTTTAATTTAATTTAATTAAACAACAAAAATTTCTCTACTCTTTTTATCATCGTCATCTCTAAAATTAGCCCATCATAAACCTTACTTCGACCCTTAAAGTATTTAAAAGATAATCACTAAAGTAAATAAAACCTTAAGATATAATTAAAATATGTATATACATAAGATCTAATTCCTACTCTTATATACCGATTATAATTATAATTATTTAGCCGGAGAACTAAAAGTCCATATAGTTTTATTCTCTTTTGTTCTTCCATTTTCTCTTTCAGTTGTCGAGAGATGGATCCTTATTTTGGATATATTATTTGCAATAACGATAAACAAAAGCTAAAGACACTCATGACACTCATGCAAGCAGTGGAATTGTATTTACAACGACGGATCTTCTCTCATGGACAACTCTATGTTGCTGTTTCACATGTTAAAACCAAAAAGGGACCGAAGGTTCTACTTTGTGATAGGGATGACCATTAGATAATAAATATGTTATCGAGTGTTTTATTGATTTGCTAAAAATTAACGCATACAAAGATCAAGTTGACAAAGATCAAGTTGACGAATATGGATTTTTATTATCGCTATTCAAAATCTATTCCTTTTCTAAAAATATGTGTATATATGATCCCAACAATGTTTGATTTGGATAGAAATTTAGGTTTGAATTACAAAATACAATTATTTGAGTTATATTGAATTCATAAAATTTATCAGAACCCGACCCGTTGACATCCATGATTTAAGAATTGTAAATTAGAAATTGATAAAATGATTCAAAATAGTAGATCGTGTAAAACTTTAAATCACTGGACAATAGAATGAAGTTATGAATTTTTTGAAATTGAATATAACTTATTGGGGGTTTTTTCAGAAAAAATAAAATAAATAAGATTGTAGAAAGAGTTTGAATTATCAAATAAATAATAAATTAGTTATTGAATTGAAATTTTAATAAAATATTTGTAGGATTTTATCTACAAATAAAGAAAAACATAAGATGTATATTGTAAATATTGAAGGATATATATTGTAAATATTGAAGGGTAAATTAGTATTTTAGTCACATAAAAATGGGATTAATGATGTCATTAAATAAATTATTTTATTGTTGATCTTCATCTAATGATCCTTATTCTCTCAAGATTTTTCTTTTAATATATAAGATGATATATTGAAAGGAAATTAATTAATAACACATGTTTCCTGATAACTAAGCATGTTGTTACCATTCTAAACATAAATGGTGTGTTTGACAAAACTAGTTGGAGATGGAGATTGAGCTTAAAGTTAAAAGCAGGAGATGAGGCTTTTATTTGGGGTAGGAGCTGAAGCTTTTACTTTTTAATAAGTGTTTGACAAACTAGTTGAATATGGAGTTTATTGATGTAAAATTACATAAATGCATCATATAATATAACTTTAAAATTTTAATAATTAGAAAAAGAGTAATGTAGTCATTTAATAAATAGGGGATTGGGATTCTCTAAATAAGCTAGTTTAACTAGCTTCTAATTTGGGGGATTCCTTTTTAAAGAACTATTCTTCTAACTTTCATGCTAAACAAGGCTTATCAATTTAAAGGGATTGAGATTCTAAAAATGAGAATCTCAATCTCCTCGAAACCCCCATAATCCCCTCAAATATGGTTCTCAAACACACCCGTACTAAATTATTAGTAACAACTTTGCAACAATTTATCATGTTTGTTGAGTCACTGATCGTCCAGCCTAAGATGGTCGCTGATCTCAATAATTAAGGGGGGAGACTAAGACATTGTCTACAAACAGATTATTGAAGTCATCAGTCGCTGATAAATGAAGTCACTGATGATGTCTTATTATCTCAAGTCTCTGACCTACTTACTGATGATCTCTCTATGAAGAAATGTTTCAAGTCAAGCTCCTGTTGCTGAAGTCTACGTTCACTGATCCTCTTTCTCTCTGAATTATTGAAGGAGATTTATGCTTAACTTTGTGTGTCGCTGATCAACGTCAGCGAGAGCATTACTCTCTGTACATGAAGAATGATCCAAGTTGAAGATAGTGTTGCTGAAGGCTTTCTTGTCGCTGGTTATATCTTAGACCAGTAGAAGAAGAATTTATAAAGATCAAAGACTCAACTATGTGTGTCGCTGATACTCATCTATCAGCGAGAGTCTCCAAGTCTTCTTGAGTTCTCTCTTCTGCTGAATAAAAAAAGTCACTGAAGGTTAGCTGTTCAAGTCATTCTTTAGAGCATGTTAGCTCGCAGCGAGAATGAGGAGAATTGTTGTACCTTTCAGTGACTGCCGCATTAAATAAGAAGTCAACATTCGGCGTTACTACGGCGCAGCACGTGTTCCTCGTAACTTAAAAAGAGTAACGTGGAAGCTTGTGATTGGCTTAAGGTACAAGGTGATATTTCCCAAGACAGAATGTCGTGCCATGATATATCACATCTCAACCACCTCACCAATCAAGCAGCGACACGTGTCCTTCCAGATCCGGAAATTAAGGATTTCAGCGTCTATAAATAGCGTAGTATGTTGTACTTCATTTGGTGTCGATTACTTGTATTGTCACTTGTTTGTCAGTGACTAGTTTGTCTAAAATACAAGTAACACCAGTGAGTGAATTAGTAGCGTGTTTGTCCACTACTAATTCATCTCAGCGAGAAAGCAGTTAGCGTGTTTGTCCACTACTGCTCATCTCAGCTTGTACTAGCTGTATTGTTTGATTTAGGTTAGCTTTGGCTAATCTATTCCGCAATCTACAGTAGATAGATTTTATCAATAATAGAATTTATCTTTCAGCTAGTATTGCTCCAGCGATTGAACTAATTGTCTTACTTATACTTCTGTGTTCATATTGCTGTTTGTTAATAACGATTAAAAACTTGCTAAGCAAATTAACAAATCAAGAAGAAAAGTTTTTAATTGTATTCAACCCCCCCTTCTACAATTAATCAACTGTTAACGATTCATAATCACTAATATAATAGTGATTAGGGACTGACAATGTTAGTTACGAATATATTGACTATACCTGATTAGTAATAATAATAATAATTTCTCCGTCACATTCAAAATATCCGTTTTAACTTTGTAAACCATTTTAGAATTTTTCACTAACTATACTTTCCACAAATCAAAACATGGAAGTGAACACTTATTTAAGACAACTCAAAATAGTAAGTTAAAGATTTGAGACAGACGGAGTAGCGTGTATTTGACACATATTTAAGGGATTCTATGAGATTGAACTTCTAGATTTCATAATCTCAACCTCCTAATCCTCGTTTGTCAACAAAATTATAGTAGGGATTATTGAAAATAGAATCCAGGAGAATCCTGTATAATCCCTTTTCGATAAGCTTTTTCAATTAGCTTGAAAAAGAATCTCCAGCTCGAACTACTTACCAAACACACCCATAGAGGCAAGTATCAACACTTGGTACATCCAGCAGAAACACTTGTACACCCGTCTCCTAATTAATTTTTATATATTTTTTTAGTTACCATTATTACAAGTGGCGGGATTGTAATATACAAACGTTTCTGCGTTGTTCCAGCGGCGATCCGAGACGCGCTCTCTTTCTTTCTTCCCTCTTTTCTCTCTCTCCGTCACGAGAAACCAGAGATCACCTTCCCCTCTCTCGATGACGTCATCATCATCATCATCATCATCATCAATCAGTCAATATATACGTCTTTAATCGATGAATCTGAATTCGATTCCGTGAGCTTTTTCGGTATTTTTGTACGTAAAATTCGATTCACAACGTTTCATTCATTCGTAAGTTTTGAAATTTAAGCGTATGTAATTATCTATATTTATACATATGTATAATATATATATTTGTTTAGTTGAGCTGCATTTATGTGTGATCGACGATTGATGCGATTTTTGTTTAGTGGTTGAAAGATGAAGAAATATCCGATTGGAGCAGAGCATTATGTGCTGTATGAGGAGATAGGGCAAGGTGTTAGCGCATCTGTTTATCGAGCCAAGTGTCTTGCTAATGATGATATTGTGGCTATCAAAGTTCTCGATTTCGAACGAGGAAACTGCGATTTGGTAATGTTTCTTCATCTTTTTTTATCATTCATATGCAATTTAATTTCTTTTTCATACTGTATGTTTGATTGAGTGACTTGTTCCAATTTCCACGTGGATTCTAAATTTTTACACAATTTTATGTCTGTTACCTGTTAGGTTTGATATATCATAGTCATTAGCTGATGTAGTAACATTTGCAACTCCAATTATACATAGATTTATTTGAGAAGAACTTACTAATATGTGGATATTAAGAATATAAATATTATTATGCTATAATATTATTATTATATGTATGTTATGTTATAATGATATTATATACTTTGTAATGCAACTATAATGTCTTCTGCTTATAATCAATGTAAGTTGGCCAAATAAAGAGTTCGAATGGTTAGAGTTACTGCTGCTCTAAGAATGGCTTATGTTCTTTAATGACTTTATTTCCATAATTTATGTATTGTATGATGTAAAAAAACACACTTTTATGCTTGTTTAGACCACTCTCATCCGTTTTCAAATCACTTTTACATCACTTGCCACCTCAGCGCTACGTCAGTCTTCCACTAACTGATTAACAACTGATTACACACTGCCATCAATTAAATTTTTTTTTATCCTTTTTGCATGTTTGTTTATCTGGTTCCAGAACAATGTGTCACGCGAGGCTCAGACAATGATACTGGTTGACCATCCAAATGTTCTTAAATCACACTGTTCATTCGTGAATGACCATAACTTATGGGTTATTATGCCTTTTATGGCTGGTGGTTCATGCCTCCATATATTGAAGGCTTCTCACCCTGAGGGTTTTGAAGAAGCTATTATTGCAACTATACTACGAGAGGTGTTAAAGGCATTGGAGTATCTTCACCATCATGGGCACATCCATCGAGATGTCAAAGTAAGTTCGATTCCCTTAATGTTTTATTGTCCTCAGAGTTTGTGTAAACCCATATTTTTTCTGATATGGTTGGTTTCCTTCTGTATTAGAGATATTTGCATGTGGTGATAGGTTGGTTTGCATTTTAGCGATGTATCTTTTGAAGAAAAAAAAAACCCTTCTTGTAAGAACCCATATTTCTTTGTCCTTTTCTGTCCATGTGTAAGGCTGACTGACGATTGTGGAATGTAATAGTTCTGACAATCGATGTCTGGTAGCTATATCTAGTGTACACCTGAATTTCAGTTTATTTTTGTTTGTGTATAGTAAAAGTAGAAGGTAGAGCATTTAAAAGGCTTTTGCTTGTCTTATATCCTTTTTTGCATGAATATTATGTTTATAATGGGTCAGTATTGATTGTTTGCATAGGCTGGAAACATTCTTATAAGTGAGCAAGGTGCAATTAAGCTGGGCGACTTTGGTGTTTCCGCATGCTTATTTGATTCTGGTGACAGGCAACGTGTGAGGAATACATTTGTTGGGACACCATGCTGGTATTATTTCTCCTTTAGCAACAGAGTACTATATCAAATACTTCAAAATATTCGACTCACTAAGGCTTAACATTTTTGTTAGGATGGCGCCTGAGGTTATGGAGCAATTGCATGGATATGACTTCAAGTCTGTAATCTTCTGTACCGTGTCAATTTTTTCTTACTTGTTTAGCAGTTATTGTTTTCTGTTCCTACCCAGTACCCCATGAAGACCAAAATGTTGCATTAACTATAAACTATCTTCCGTTGAAAAAACATTAAGGTAGTACTTTCTCTGCTTGAAATTTTCTGCAGGGCTGATATATGGTCTTTCGGTATAACAGCTCTGGAGCTTGCTCATGGGCATGCTCCTTTCTCTAAGTATCCGCCAATGAAGGTGTCTTATTTGCATACAACTACACTATGTTAATTAGGTCGATTGGTACTGGTTGCTTCTAGTTGTATATGCATCCAAATTATCACAAAGTAAAATTCTATTAACTTTGTAGGTTTTGCTGATGACCTTGCAAAACGCACCTCCTGGTCTTGATTACGAGAGGGATAGGAAATTTTCCAAGGTAACATGCTTTTTTATTTTCTTGACCATTTGGTAAACAAGTCATCTGACACTTCTCTTGGTTTGTTTTCTGTTTATAGTTTTTTAAGGGGTGTTGATAAATACAACACATAATTTGATTCTTACAACACACTATTAAACAACTAAAGCATACTGTACAACTTGTTGATGCGCAGTTTTGTTCTATGAATCAAAATCAATGTTGTATCTATCACCTCCCTTTTTTAAGCAGACTTGTCTTGGTTTGTTTTCTGTCTATAGTCTTTTAAGCAGATGACTGCCAGTTGTCTGGTTAAAGATCCTTCAAAGCGTCCTTCTGCAAAGAAGCTTTTGAAACATCATTTTTTCAAGCAAGCTAGATCAAATGATTTTATAGCACGTAAGCTTTTGGAAGGTCTCCCAACTATCGGTGATCGCCTTGAGGCACTGAAGGTTGGTCTATACGACTTCTCTGAAACAATTGTGTGTTCACCCACTTCGTTTTACATTATTTCTTCTACATTTACAAGTTAATAGTTTGATCGTGTAATCATAGAAAAAGGAGGAAGATATGCTTGCTCAAAAGAAAATTCCAGATGGACAGAAGGAGGAAATATCACAGGTAGAGTTTTGCAATTGTAACAACGAGTATCTTTAGTTATTCTTCATTCACAAATGTGTCATATACCCTGCTTCCAGAATGAATATAAAAGAGGTATCAGCGGATGGAACTTCGACCTTGAAGATGTGAAAGCACAGGCTTCCTTGGTATGATACCTGAATTTTACTTGATATAGATATGGTTCTCTAAAAAATTGAAATAGACGTTCTAGGCATTAAGCTTCATCATTGACACTATTCTTCATGTAACAAAAGATCCAGGATGAGGACGGTTTAATGGAAAAGTATCAGTTAGGGACCATGAACTCCTACCCTGGGAGTGGTCTTCTTATTGAAAGGAAGCTTCAGCATCAGTTGTCATCTTTGAGTGAGGCTTCCGAAACTGCTGAACTTGTATGTCAATTCGATATAAAGATTATTTATCCGATTTTTAATTTGGTTATAGAATAATGATTTTAATGCCTTGTAGGAAGGATCTGTTCCATCTGGCTACTCTAATACGGGGTTCTCCATGTACGTCTACTTCATTATAATTGCACCCTATCCTACAAGATCATGATGTGTATTAGAGGTGGAAATTTGGACCCATTAGTGAATAGGTCAATTTGGGTTATGGTTTATAACTGGCGTGCCAAATGGGTAAAATCAAAGAGGAACATGTCACATTGAGTTGGATAGACTGTATGTCAACGAATTGTTTTATCTTAGATATTAAATTTTCACTGTAATTACATTGTTATGTAATCATAATCAACTTGGTAACTATATATAGAAAAGGGACAACAGAATGTTTTCAATCTGATTCGCTGCGTAGTGCGTACTAATAACAGCTCGTTTTAACTTGAACACCTTACCCAATCCACATGACCCGCCCAAATTTCCACCTTTACTGCTTATTCCTTACGTACACTTGTTTTTACGAGGCTTTGTATTATCATTACGTTTTGTATGGCCTGAAGTTATCACATATAGTTAGCTAGTATGTCCTTTATAATTATAATATTTAATAATGCTATCCTATCAATATTTTTCTTATCATCCTATAGCGCAGTTTTTTATTTTTGTAACTCAAATGTTCAGAGGAAAATTCGAAAAATCTGAAGATGAGTTGAGCATTGCCAGTTCTACCAACGGGCAGAATTCTTCTCCTCGTGCTGATACTTTCAGTGAGTTTAATGGGAAACCCTTTGATGGCATTCCTTCTCATTCTCACCACAGAGCAGCTTCTTCTGGCTGTATTGCTTTATTGGATAGGTATGAAACTCACATAAATGATAAGTACTTTGGGTTTGGCAAAAGGACAGTTGGGTAATGGGTTAAAATACCCAAAACACCTTTTGTCATAACTTCAAGCTGTTCTATGAATAGTTATTGACTTATTGTGTCCGAGTTGGTTACAAAAAATATAAACTCTTACAATAATAATTGTACATTTCTGACTAAAATATTTAGGAGCTTTTTATGCATTTAAATATTCACTATAAGCATGATGTTTTCCTCTTAAGCTACCTTATTTTGTTTGACCCATCAGAAATAACACATAACGTGACGCCTCACTCATTAGTAAATGGGTCCCTTTATCTATTGTTTGGTATGTAACCAGATCTAGGGTGCATCTTTGGCAGGGACTCTGATTTGTGCATCCTTTCATCTGCTAGAAATAACTAGCATTGATAATCTTTGTGAGGTGTTTTTGCTTTCATCAACATGTTTTTATTTGATTATATGAAATTTCAGTGAGAAGTTACAAGGTCCATTACCTAGAGTCCCAAGCTGCAATGGATCTCGATTACTTCAAATAGATGATTTTGGACCTGACTCCATGTCTAAAGCTTCTATAGGTGAGTGATAACACTGTTTCGTTTCTTTCAAAAGCTTTGTCATTTTGTCTTATCTTATTGCTAGGGAGAGTTAATATGTATCCTATCCATGTTGTATTGAAACTTGAAAGCAATAGAATTACTTAACTATTACTAATGAAACAGCAAGTGGTGATGAACATCCGGTTGTTCAACAGAAAGGGCGTTTCAAGGTTACCTCCGAGAGTGTCGACTTAGACAAGGTAGCTTTTATTTATCTTTTTTTTTTTCATGTACATCCAGATTTATATTCAGAATCACTGTTTCTTTGCAGCCAGCTGCACCTCCCCTGCTACAGAAGAGTCACAGTATGCAGGTTCGTATATATTCCGCTTATTCACCCCATAAAAGTATAATCTTGGAGCACTACTACATCAATCTGTGACCATTCATCATTCATAGACATTTTTAAGAAAATGCACTGATATTTATGGCAAGGGGTTATTGGATAAAGTGTTAACATGGTGCGGTCTGATATCTGATTCAGGTAACTGTTTTTGTTTTCGCTTATAAGAGGGTAACCCAACTTTCAACGAAAAGTTCTGTCTATGGGTACTTTATAACCGTGTCAGCAGGTAACTGATTATTGGGCACCATTTAAGAAACAAGTCAAGACGGTCAAACCATCTACCATGTTTTCAATTATGACATGGTATCCTGTAGGGATCACATTCAATCAAAATTTAGGACGTTTGAGAGATTTAATGCAAGTTTTTGAAACTTTTAGGGGTTGTATGAGTGAAAATAAACATGGTAACCCGAAACTCAAAATCAGACCAAATTATGTTATCTTTTGCCCCTTATGATAATTGCATTTACGTGGCTCCATCATGGAAGACTTATTATCCGAGTTCAGCTATTTATAAATTATAATATACTTATACGTAGTAACTTATTTATTAACTCTTAGAAGTATGGTCTGTGTAGGTAATAAGCCAAAGTTGCACTGGTCATCAATCATCTCACGTTATGCCGCACCACCAGAATAGCAATCTTCCTTTGCCAGCCCTGCAGTTTATTTTGCAGACAAATACTCTTCAAAGGGTCTGTAGCAAATATACGTGTTTTTTTATGTCTTCTGGTTTATGGTTTATTAAAAAGTAACAGCGCTTACATGTACTTGTACAGGATTGCATTTTGAGTCTAATGAGCGGAAACTCCGCCAGTGGGTCTACAGGTTGAAAGGATTATCATGTATTAAAGATTTAAAAATAGCAAATTAAGCGGGTCAGATGGGTTGGGTAATGGTCAAGATGGGCAAAATTATCATCAAAATGGGTCGGACGGATCTGTGAACATTATATTGAAATTTGTAAATGTACTCCGTATTAAATATGACAATAATACAATATTACTTTTAAATAATATCATATATTTTTTTCTCTCAAAAGTTTAAAAAGAATGAATACGTAAGCATATAAGTGAAATAGATCAAAAGTTGTCCAACGTGTATTCATATGCTTACATCTTAAATCTTTTTAATATAAGTGGGTTGAAATTGTGAAATATACATTCTGACTGAACTCATTCTAATATAAGTGGGTTGAAATTGCAACCTCCATAATATCTATCCATAACTTATTGATGATATTTTGTTTCATGTATGTATTACTTGGGTGCTTCAGCTCACTTCAATTTAGATGGATACTGCACATCAACAAACATACCTGCTCTAGATAAATCCATGGTTTGTACACATGCAAATCTACTTTATAAAATAATGATGTTGCTCTAATTATCTGTTATCTCCTCATTTGCAGATAGATACAAACAGCAACAGGGAAAAGGAATTACTTAATGAAATAACTTATTTACAGTGGAGGTATGAAGCTGTTCATCACCATCTAAATATATTTATTGTAATGAGATACATTATATAATTTCCGGTCTTTCAAAATAGGCTCACATGTGCACAAGAGGAGCTCCAGAAATGCAGAACCGAAAATTCCCAGGTTAGCTTGCAACTCTGTAACGCCTAGAAGTGGCAGTTTTGATAGATCTATTTGGGCTGTGTTATATCTCAAATGGGGCAAACAAAAAAATTTAGCTAGAAGGGGTACATGTCATTGGGTCCAACGTGTTTAAAGCCGTTCGATTTTTTTAAAGGCATACAACCTTTATAGTTGTTACAAAGACTTGGATCATTGTAAGACTACTGTTTTTGAACCCATCATCAATTCATTTTGAATATTAATCAAAGATTTTAGAACTTCAACAAGAAAAAAGAAAAAAAAACCCTGCCAATTTTATACCAACATTCAGAATGGCATGTTTTAACTAAACCTTTTCAATCAGCTACCTACCCTTCCTGACCTGGATATCTTGCCAGCTCTCGCCATGCCTATTATTAAATACTTTTTATGCTTTCAAATTGTCAAGTTGTAATATGTCATTTTCAGGTATGACTTTTATTATACCTTCAGGTAACCCCCTGTTCAGAAACTGAGAAGTTCTTTTCCCCAAGATCGTCTCCCGAATAAAAAGATCAACTCATATATAGGTGTTTTTATATTATTTGTATTATACCATTAAGGGTTGTGGGCATACGTGTTGGAGGTGAGAGCTAACGTTCCCCCTCCTCTTCCCCCCTCCCTTATATTTAGGTGTTATTTCTTTAAACTTTATTCGTAATTTGTCTCTAGTAAACATGATCTTAATTTTTTAGCCAAATTGTGCATAAATTTTTAGTGATAATTGTTCTACACTTGTACATGAAGTACCCTTATGAACTTTAGTTAGGGTAGAATCAATGGATTTCTTGAATTCCACATGAAGTACCCTTTGCCACATTAATGGTAAAAATTTCCTATCTACCTCCAAAGTTATTTGTTTATACATATATATACCTTTATATTTATGTATACTTAGCTATGCAATCGTTTTATGTTGATTTTCATACTCACATGCAACCACGAAAGTTGTGTGTATGAAAACAAACACATGGATACAAGTAACCATTTATCATATACTTCAAGAGGTATACATATTCTGATAACCACACTTACGCAAATATTAGTTTCATATTCCAATTCAGAATGAAACATTTGAAAAAATATTTAAGAGCTGAGTTCAAGAAACCTTCTTGCCATAGGATGCTTAGCTTCTGAGAGCTGTTCGGACCTTAAAACTTCAACAATTTCACCACCAACCAGAAGGCATACCACATCTGCAATCCTTTGAATTTGTTTGATGCTGTGAGAAACCATAGCAACTGTCATCCCTCTACTCTTCAACTTCACCAAGACATCTTCTATGTTCTGTGTCGATATTGGATCCAACGCACTTGTTGGCTCATCTAATAACAAGACCTGTAGATGAGTATACATACATCAACTGATAGGTCTTTACTCTTTAAATATGTGTTATCAACGTATATATAATATGATTTGAAGAATCCAATTAGGCTGACGACGATTATTGGTATCCATTTACTGATAACTTTCTAAATCAAACAAAATGATTCAATTTAAAATTAACACAAGTAATATATTTTGGTATTGCCTAAGCATGAAAAATAAAACAAATGGGTTACCTCGGGCTCGTTGGCTAATGTTCTAGCAAGTGCAACTCTTTGAGCTTGACCAACTGAAAGTTCGCTACCCGGTTTATTGAAGAAAGAGGAATCAAGGTCAGCAAAGGTAAGCAACTTGTGTACTTCTTCATCTCTTAGTTTCTTTCCTTTCAACTGTGGCCCATATCTTATGTTGTCTGCAACTGTACCTGTTAGAAAATGGTTCACAACATCCTTACTCAAATGTCGCAATAAGGAGGAGTTTGGATATTGCTTTTGTGATCTCAGACTTAAAGAATCAAAATCACATTTACTCATTTACAATCAGTTGGTTATAACTAACGGTAATTACGTAGTTTTAACAATTATCTCAGTAACAAGTTTTCTTACAACTTCTTAGTTCTAATATCTGATTCATTTCACCCTAAAATAAGCACGGAGATATATTAAACTTACTACTATAAATTTATAGAAATAAACTTACAAAATGATCTCTTTTTTTTCTTCTTGTAACAAAATTAATTTATGATTAAAATCTTACCTTCAAACAGAACTGGAAGCTGAAACAACATTCCCACTTTTCGCCGTAGCTCAAGAACATCAATTCCGGTAATATCTTTACCATCTAAAAACACGGTGCCAGAAGGTGGTTCCCATAAACGATTCAGAGATCTTAATAGCGTTGACTTACCGCTACCACTTGGACCAATGATCCCCATAATCTGACCTCTAGGTATCTCCAAACTCACATTTTCAAGAATCTTGATTCCTTTATCTAAAGATCTAGTCAGACCCTTCACTTCAATTTTAGTCTCTGATCCATTAATTTCACCGTTTAGTGATAGTAAGTGTTCACGCGCACTATCTGTTTGATCAAATGCCAAAACCAGAATAAGCGATCATGTAACTAAACATAGCAAAAGTTTGAATGAAAAATATGATGAAATATATGAATCAATAGTCAAAACTGGGTTATTCATAGTTACCTTGGAAATTGTCCATTGAAAGTGGGCTGAAGTTGAGATTGAATCGAATCTAATGTTTGTTAGTCACAGGTGTTTATAAAGAATGAGATTATATGAATATATATATATATATGATGATGAGCAAAAAACCTTCCTCAGTATATAACAAGTTTTAAATTGTAGTTTGAGTGGGATGGGATATGACCTGCTATGGAAGGAATCTATTGTCTGAGTGGGCTTCAACATCATGTGGGACATGATTCGATATAAATATATGCACATCCACAACATGTATATATATATATATATATATATATATATATATATATATATATATATATATACCGTATTTCTTTAACACTATACTTATTTCCTTAACACTATTATACGGTTATACCGTATTTCATTTGCCCAAAGCGTACGTAAAATGTAATTAAAATTTTAATTAGTATACATATAGTAATACATCAAAACGGAGATGATAAATATAACACTTATTTTGATTAATACACTAAAGTTGTGCTATTGTATACTTGTACTTTCACCTTTAACTATATAAAAACTTAACATTACCTAATACCGTCTTCCACGGTGTATGGGAAGGTAAGAAGTAAACAACCTTACCCCTACCATAGGTAGAAAGACTGTTTCCAGAAATGAACTTCCGATGACCTGCTGAGGGTGAAGATCGAAGTTGTTGTATTGTATAATTCTATTTGTAGCTTTAACTGTAGTTCAATATGATATACTCCATCCGTCTCAAAATAAGTGTCTCATGTCAAAATGCACACAGTTTAAGGAAAGTCACTATCTACCAATCACATTTTATCTTTACCCACTAAATAATAAGTGAGACACTTATTATGAGACTGAAGGAGTATAAATCAATTGAATGTTGTATTTATCATCTCTCTTTGAACACCCTTTACCCAATAACTTGAGAATTATAAAAAACCATTATGTCCATAAGATTTAGACCTCAATAAAATAATGTTGCTGCAAAAAAAAAAAATTATGATTACTGTCAGAGAATACATTTAACTTGAACCCGATATCTATTGTGTGTACGATATTTATGTTAACTATTTTTAATGCATACAACTTTTAAAAAATGATGTTTTAATGTATTTTGCTGATCTGTTATTTGTTTAAGGTGTTACGTGGCATTCAGAGAGTTCGACGCATCATCCAAATGTCACAAAAATACACTAAAGTATACTTTTTGAAAGTTTAATACTAAAAAGATAATAGTGAATACAAAGAAAGAAAATAAGTGAAATTATATTATCATTATCATTACTATTACTTATTATATAAAGAAAATATTCATCTTAACATGAAACATCAAGGTGTCATGTGTCATTATCTTTATAAATTTAATTATCTTCTTAGTGTTTTATATTATTATTTTTTAAAAAAATAAAAATAAATAAGCATTAACATATAACTCATAATATTAACCTAAAAATAATACATCTTAAACTTATTTATAGGATTACTTATTATAAATAAATAAATAAATATTCATCTTAACATGAAACATCAAGGTACCATGTGTCATTATCTTTTAATATTAATTATCTTCTTAGTGTTTTATATTGTTCTTTTTTAAAAAATAAAAATAAATAAGCATTAACATATAACTTATAAATTAACCTAAAAATAATACATCTTAAACTCATTCTTAATCCTAACATATATTAACTTTATTTTTAATCTTTATCAGTTATCACATCTAAACTTAACATTAATATACATTTAAACTTAAAAATCAACATTTCAGACTGTAATACAGTATAAAATACATCATAATTTTATTGATTTTATAGAAATAATATATTCTTTAAAAATTTACTATGAATTTATTTACTATGAATATCCCCACACAATTATTTAATAAATAAACAAATAGTTCTTAGGTTACCGTAAATTTAATATCCTCTACACTTTTAAAAGAAGTGTCACCATATCATGTACTCTTCTATGATCAAATAGAGAAAGTATGCTCTATCTCATTGACCATTCAACTCGCACATTCAAATGTATATAAATCATAAACAAAATTAGGGGATATTCCAAAACTCTTTACATTTAATAACAACAAATACATGCCACTTTCTTCAACCTCCTGCTGAAACTCTTTACGCCTTGTTCTTCTTCTTCCACTAACACGTCAAAAAAATCAAAGAAAAAATTATCAACAAACACCCTACCACAACGTTCTGATTCCCCCACTAGAGATTAACCATGAGCCCGTGCCTATGGTAACTGTTAGGTGTATTAGCAAAATTTTATTAGTCAAGGGGTTTATAAGTGACTTAGTAATTGGAGATAGATTAGAACTTGGATTGCTTGGTTAGCAAGCATAGGGCTGGAATTTTAACTCAATAAATAGAGGTGTTTAGTTAATCGTAAATTCATCTCATTCATTCGTTGTAACTTGTTAATCGTAATAAGAGTGTAAACGGTTGATAAATCTTCTTGTGTTCGTGTGTTTATTCAAGTGTGTGATAGTGTGGTAACAATATAATCCGCATATTTTTCACAATTGGTATCAGAGCGGTGTTCGAGAAGGAAGAATCGCACAACTTGGAGAGAAAGTTTCTGGTTCGTCGGTTATTGTGCAGCGGTGGAAACATTGCCGTTGCATGTTACTCAACCGTTGGATCGTTACGAAATTTTTTCTGGGGGTTCTAGACATATAGTTCTTGGTTTTGACCGTTGGGATCTTGGATTAGAGATTCTAGTACGGAGATACAATCTGTCGAAGTTCCTGTGGTTTTCTGGTTCATCGGTTATAGCGCAGCTGTGGGAAACTTGCCGCTGCGTGTTCGTTAGCCATCGGATTCTCATGAAATTTGAACTGGTGATTGAGGAGGCATATATATAAATTCTGACCAAAGGGTTTTTTGATCAGACATTCCAGTAGAGAGATACACACGTTCGAAGTTACTACTGTAATCTGTTTTACAAGAAAGAAGATGGGAAACACAAAGTTTGATGTCGAGAAGTTCGATGGTAAGATAGACTTTGGATTGTGGCGTGTCAAGATGAGAGCCTTGCTTGTACAACAGGAGGTAGTTGCAGCTTTGGGAACGTTACCGGAAGACATGCCGGCAGCAGAGAAGACCGCAATGTTGCAAAAAGCTCACAGTGCATTGATTATTTGTTTAGATGATAGAGTATTGTGAGAAGTCACCAAAGAAACTACTGCAGCGGGTATTTGGACAAAGTTGGAATCTTTGTACATGACCAAGTCGTTGGCGAATCGTTTGTATCTAAAGAAAAAGTTATATACGTTCCATATGAATTCAAGGAAGAAACTTGAAGATCATATTGATGAATTTAATAAACTGATTCTTGATTTAGAAAACATTTAAATCAAGATTGATGAGGAGGATCAGACCCTTATTCTACTTACGTCTTTGCCTCAGTCTTATGATCACTTTGTGGATACATTGCTATAAGGGCGAGATACATTAGCTATGGAGGATGTTCTTGCAACTCTGAATTCAAGGGAGTGGAAAAAGAGGACCGACATGAAGGAAAAAAGTGGTGAGGGATTGTTTGTACGAGGTAGGTCTGAGCATAGGGACAAGACTCAATCCAGGAGTAATTCGAGATCTAAGTCAAGAGGTAGGTTTATTAAAAAGTTTTATAACTGTCACTTAGAAGGTCACTTGAAGAAGGACTGTCCACAGAAGCGAAAGAAGTCAGATAGAGCTGTGAAAAAATACCGATCATGGTCAGGGTTCTGGTTCAGATGGTTATGATAGTGCAGAAGTATTGATGGTGGTTAAAAGTGGTACACTTGCTGAATAGATTATGGATTCGGGTGGTTCGTACCACATGACACCTAGGAGAGACTACTTATTTGATTTTGAAGAATTCGATGGTGGTACGGTTTTGTTAGGTGATGACAGACCCTTAGCTACCAAGGGGATTGGTAAAGTGAGGGTAGAGATGCACGATGGGATGACATATGTGCTGGATAATGTTAGGTATATTCCTTATTTAAAAAGAAACTTGATTTCCTTAGGCACTCTTGAAAGGAGTGGATATGCTGTGAAGATGCAAAATGGTAGGGTTAAGGTGATCAAGGGTTCAATGGTTGTGCTAACTAGAACTAGAAGAGAGAACAATGTCTACTCATTGGATGGAAAGGTGATAACGTGTGAAGCTAATATTGGTGTTCAGGGGATCGAAAATTCTGCGGGTTTATGGCATAAACGACTGGGACATATCAGTGAAGCGGAGTTAAACGAGTTGAACAAACGGGAACTGTTGGGCAAGAAGAGTCTAGGTAAGCTTGAGTTATGTGAGAATTTTGTCATGGGAAAGTCGACTAGGGTTAGTTTTAGTCGAGGCCAGCACACTACAGAGGGAGTTATAGATTATCTTCATGCGGATCTTTGGGGGCCTTCTAGATTTGAATCATTAGGTGGTGCAAGGTATTTTTTGTCCATTGTTGATTATTATAGTAGGAGGGTCTGGATTTCAGTTCTGAAACATAAGCACGAGGCCTTTGGTAAGTTCAGTGAGTGGAAGACTCTAGTGGAGAATCAAACAGGTAGGAAGGTAAAGAAACTCAGGACAGATAATGGTCTTGAATTTTGTAACCGGGAGTTTAATGACTTATGTAAGAAGAGTGGGATTGCTAGGCATTTGACAGTTGCGGGGACTCCACAACAGAATGTATTAGCTGAGAGGATGAACCGTACTCTTCTAAACAAAGTCAGGTGTATGCTGATTGAGTCTGGTTTACCTGGGACGTTTTGGGCTGAAGCAACATCTACGGCTGCATATTTGATAAATAGGTCACCATCTTCGGCAATTGGTTTAAAGACGCCTATGGATATGTGGACAGGTCGTGCAGTAGATTACGGAATGTTAAAGGTGTTTGGATGTGTTACTTATTCACACATTAATCAAGGGAAGCTTGAACCTAGGGCAGAAAAGTGTATTGTTCTGGGATACCCTGAAGGTGTCAAGGGTTATCGTCTCTGGAGGTGTGAGGATGTAAAGCCAAAAGTAATAATGGATGTAGTGTTTAATGAAGGTATGATGTATAAGGATACCTTAAAGGAGAAAGTTGCATGTAATACTCCTGATAGGGTTCAGATTGAGGTGGAGCTGGATGGCGACAATCATAAGGTTACTGAGAGTGAAGTTGAGATTCATGGGGGTAATGATAATGGAGTCGAAATTCCAGATAATTAGGAACTACAGGATCCGGGTCAGTCTAGTGAGGGAGATTACAGTATTGCGAGGGATCGACCACGGAGAGAAAATTTTCAACCTACAAGGTTCAGATATCAGAGTAACATTGTTGCTTATCCATTTGATGTTGCAGAAGAGCATGATACTCATGAGCCCTTAACATTCCATGATGCAGTCACTTCAGTTGATAAAGACAAGTGGATAAAAGCTATGGAAGAGGAGATGAAATCTTTGTATGAGAATAAGACTTGGGAGCTGGTGGAGCCGCTACCTGGACAGAAGTTGGTGGGTTGTAAATGGCTATATAAGATCAAAGAGGGGATTGAAGGTGTTCAAAAACCAAGGTATAAGGCAAGGTTGGTAGCTCAGGGGTTTACTCAGAGAGCAGGGATCGACTATAATGAGGTATTTTCTCTTGTAGTTCGGCATAGCTCTATCAGGGTTATACTTTCATTAATTGCTTGTAGAGATTACGAGTTGGAGCAGCTGGATGTAAAGACAACGTTTTTACATGGTAATCTTGATGAGACTATTTATATGAGATAACCTTTTGGCTTTGAAGAAAAAGCAAATGAGAATAAAGTGTGTTTGCTGAAGAAATTCCTGTATGGTCTTAAGCAGTCCCCAAGGTAGTGGTATAAGAGGTTCGATGTGTTTATGGTGAGCAATGGGTTTTGTAGAAGCAGTTATGATAACTGTGTATACTACAAGGAAATTGAACCAGGGGAGTGCATATATCTACTTTTGTATGTAGATGATATGTTGGTTACATGTCGAGATAAGTCTGAGATTGAGAATACCAAGAGGTTGCTGAAGGCGGAGTTTGATATGAAAGAACTTGGAGACGCAAGAAAAATCTTAGGTATGGAAATCATCAGGGATAGGGGAAGTAGGACCTTAAAGTTGTCACAACGGGGATATGTATCTAAGGTTTTGAATAACTTTAGGATTGCTGATAGTAAGCCAGTTATGACACCTTTAGGGCCACACTTTAAGTTGTCACTGAGAGATTGCCCGGTTAATGAGGGTGATGTGGAAAGAATGAGTAAGGTACCATATGCGAATGCTGTAGGGATCTTGATGTACTTGATGGTATGCACGAGACCTAACATAGCTTATGCAGTCAGTATTGTGAGCAGGTATTTGGCGAATCCAGGTAAGAATCACTGGGAGGCAGTGAAATGGATATTGAGATACCTAAAGGGAACTACTGATGTGGGGTTAGTATATCGTGCAAGTCAAGGGGAACACGTTGATGTTACTGGTTATGTGGATGCGGATTATGCAAAGGACTTTGATAAAGGGAAGTCTATAACCGGGTACGTGTTTATGGTTCAAGAGGGTGTGGTGAGCTGGAGAGCCATACTACAGCATATAGTGGCTTTGTCTACAATGGAAGCCGAGTATGTGGCACTTACTGAGGCTATAAAAGAGAGCATATGGTTGAAGGGACTCCTTACGGAGTTGGGGGTGAAGCTGAGTTCAGTAGCAGTGAATTGTGATAATCAAGGAGCAATTAAACTCTCGAAGAACCAGGTGTTTCATGAGAGGACGAAGCATATCAACGTGAAACTACATTTCATTAGAGAGATCATAGAGTCTAAGGAAGTGGAAGTGAGAAAAGTTGGTACCGAAGATAATGTTGTTGATTACTTGACTAAGGTGGTGCCGGGATCTAAGTTTGAGCATTGTATGAAGATGTTGAATATCGGGATTGTCTAAGTTACTGGGTTTTACTAATAAGGTGGAGATTGTTAGGTGTATTAGCAAAACTTTATTAGTCAAGGGGTTTATGAGTGACTTAGTAATTGGAGATAGATTAGAACTTGGATTGCTTGGTTAGCAAGCATAGGGCTGGAAATTTAACTCTATAAATAGAGGTGTTTAGTTCATTGTAAATTCATCCCATTCATTCGCTGTAACTTGTTAATCGTAATAAGAGTGTAAACGTTTGATAAATCTTCTTGTGTTCATGTGTTTATTCAAGTGTGTGATAGTGTGGTAACAATATATTCCGCATATTGTTTCACAGTAACGTTTGTGGTGAAAGTTGAACGAGTCGGGGGCGGGGGCACTTTACGTGTACCATAGAATTACTCTTGTACCATGTATCATAGGTTTGATCACGGATGTGGGGGTTACGATTTTACTACACACATGAACTATTTCTATGATTTGACCGTCGGTGTATGTCTAGAAGATCATAATGTACAATTCATCTTATCATCTCGAACAAATTCTCTAATAAATCAAACTAGTTTGTATGTAGATTCTTTAAACACTTCTACATGTCACGAGTTTATCGCATTTATTGTTGGGCACAAATAGGTAGTCAAAGTTATATTATCCAATGGTGTACATAGGGCGATGGTCAACTTTTGTCTTTCATTTGATGATAAACGTTCACCTGTGCCACTTTTCTCACTAAACGGTACTTTCTATTTTCCTTTAAAGCATGTTTTCTGACTTTCTCAATTTAAGAAGTGAAATTAAAGGATTTTTTTTATACGGGGCTTATGTGGCTTTTAGAAGCTTGAGCTTCTATTTTTAATAAGCCTCAACCCATAAGTCTTGTTTGGCAGCACAAAAACAATGAGACTTTTTAAAAAAAATAAGCCCCTAGAAGCCCCTAAACAAGAAGCTTCTTGAAGTGGCTTTTGAACAGAAGGTCAAGCCCCAGCTCCAACCACAAGCTCCAGCCTCCAGCTCCAGCCCCAACTCCAGCTCCAGTCTGTTGTTGCCAAACACACCCAAAGTGTTAATCTTACTTCAACTTAACCAACTTACTCCTTCATTTTTGCTGATTCGACAACTTCATCCCTTTAATAATAAGCATAGCATTTAGTCTCTCAAACAACTCAGAATGGGTATTGCGCCCTCCAAAACTCATAACAGTATAAGACTAATCAAAGAGATTTAGATTTTAGTTATGTTTCACCTCCTTCAGCTTCTCCGCATTTCTAAAATTCACTTTTATCTTTTTCTTCTCATTCTATCATATAAAAGATTTAAATATCACTAAAACAAACATAAATAAAACATAAAAAATAAAGAAAAATAAAAACAAAACATACCCTAAGAGCTTGATCACCAACCAAAAACACATCATCAGGATTATCATCATCTTCAACACCAGATGCATTACCTCTCTCAGCAGAACATTTTCTCTTACTTTTCGCTACACCAGGCTTCTTCTCAACAACTTCTTCATAACCCTCTACAATAGTGACAATATCAAGACCAAATCCCCCCGCTCCTATATCAACATCCTCTTTAGCACCTAGCTTTTCAGAATCCTAGGAACTAAACGCCGGATTGACTCTTACAACATCTTCATTATCAAAGATTATACTAAAGACATATAGAAGCTTCATAAAAAAAACATCAAATAAAATTAATTCACTGACAAAAAATTATAAAAAACACTAATAATCAAGTCATAAAAATAAAAGAACAGGTACAAAAAAAGAAACTTACAGCCATGATCAACATAGGACCGCTGAATAAAAAACACTAATAATTAAGTCATAAAAATAAAAGAACAGATACAGAAAAAGAAACTTACAGCCATGATCAACATAGGACCATTGAAATGTGACTTATCAGTGTAAGATGCAGTGTTCCTAATCATCGACTGAATAATGAAATCACACCAGTCCATCCCTCGAATTTCCTCGTCTGTTTCAAGAAGACCATTCAATATAGCCTGATTTACATAACCCATCCTCGTACACTCCATTAAACCTGATGTAATAAGCACCAAAAAATTCATCCTAAACTGACAA
Source organism: Pseudognaphalium luteoalbum (assembly GCA_963422505.1). Classification (NCBI taxonomy): domain Eukaryota; kingdom Viridiplantae; phylum Streptophyta; class Magnoliopsida; order Asterales; family Asteraceae; genus Pseudognaphalium; species Pseudognaphalium luteoalbum. The sequence goes on along the minus strand of OY730193.1, from coordinate 4,815,226 downwards.
TCCGCTTCAGGTGACATTGAAATAATATCCTGAAGAGGATTAGGATAAAACCTATCAGCAACTGGATTTTCATATTGTGCTCTAAATTTTTTAACAACTTCATTGCTTCCTTTTGACTTATAGTTGGGTCTGATAGGTGTACCACCAACTGGAAAGCCAGTAACTTCATGAATAAGCTCTTTTGAAATTTTAATCATACTCCCATTAGGAAATTTAAACCTACAACTCTTTGGATCTGTGAGTGCCCCTGGTCGTGGATCCAGATGATGGTTGACAATGATTGTAAGGCGGAATCAAACAATCACATGAGACAATAATAAACTCAAACCGAAACGATTGATTAAACAAGTAAAACGAGTTTATTAGCTTAACTAACGTATTGGAACTGATTACAAGTGAGTTTAGTCGACAAATGGTGCTAGAGTTTCATCAACCCTAGCCAGAAACCCGTAGATTTGCTTAAATACTAACACAAAACGGCAGACATGCGTCACTTGGCTAGTGACGCATGTGGCCGTCTTCATGCATCACTTACCTAAGTGTCGCTATGCGTCACTAAGGCAAGTGTCGCCTAAACTAAAACTCAAGTGTCGCTACATACAAAATCTATATTTCTATTAAACAACTAATGACACTTTACAACTCAATAGACCAACTGACAGACACACTGATATGCATCAACAAACTCCCCCATGTCTTCAGCTTGGTCTTCAAAAATCTTCAGAAATCTTCAAAGTCTTTGATCAAACCCAACCCACAGGAAACTTCCCATCTGCGTGTATTCCATAAGTAACACAAACTTCAACAACCTTCTGAAATTGTCTTGCAAGCTTCTTGTCGAATTCGTTCTTTTCATTTACCCGAATCCTATTATCGAAGAGTTTTCTCAAATTTTTTTCATGAAGATTTATCAAACTCATAGGATCAAAAACTCGAAATGAAATCTTTTTCAAATTCCAAATACCCCCAAATTCTAGCTGCGGCTCTGAATCAAGAACGAATACCATCACCGCTTCACCAGTATGTGGATCAAGTTCCCAATAAACAAATCTTCGTAGAAAATTATAAAGAACCTGCTCCAGAGGTATTTCGATCAGACAGTCAGCCGGTGGATAATGAACTTTAACCATAGGGTGACCTGTCGTAGGATCCAGCTTCTTTTTGTAAGTATACTTTGTTCCCAGCGTCGACTTTAGCTTATTGTATCTTTTAGTTCTAACCTCTTGACGCAATGTCCTCTGAATGTAATTAGCATAATCATCATTGACAGGGTTAATCAAGTTTAACTGAGCTAACCTGTTGATATCCCCCTTTGGTAGTGTACTCAATTGATTGAATCTTAGTTTGAAATACTGAATACCATCCATTCTCTTAATCATAATCATCCTTTATACGAACCTTCCAACTCTTGATCAAACCGGTGTAATCTTCGCGAACCTTGTAAGTTTTGCAAGTCACAGGAACTGATTTTGCAGATCTACCTTGAGGCCACCATTGCTTATTCCTTTATGTTCTTTCTTCAACAGTTTCACTTTCAGATGCCTCTTGAGTTGGCGGTACTGATGCAGAATCCTGAGCAGGTGCTGCATGAGTTGAACTAGATTCTCCAAGAGAAGTTTTAGCAGACCCCTCATCATCACTCGAATCTGTCTCAATAACAGGTGCATCATCGTAATGCTCATCTGAACCCAAATGTTCATCGTCAACCGACACATCATCATCCATATCGAATACATAGCCTTGCTCAGTCTCTGAACCAGTGTCATTGACCATCCTCTGAATATATGATAGATCAACAAACGAATAGTCAACAACTATAGGTCTCGGCAGGCCCGGAATGTCATCAACAGAGAAATAATCCAAACAGACATTTTCATTGATTGTCGAATCAAGATTTACATTTTCAGGTTCTGGGGGAGGCGTTACATTTGTTTCCAAGGTACGCTGACCTTCCTCCCCCGAAACAACCATAACAGACTCCAACTCTAGTAATCTAGACCCTAGATCAGACACATGTAGCTTCAATTCATCCACCTGTGCAGCTTTAACCTCCAAATCCTTGATCTGAGTTGCCTGAGCTGCAATAATCACGGTCTGATCATCAAAACGTTTGCTTAATTGCTCTATTTTCCTCAAAAGCTGTTGAATAGACGGGAGCTGTGGCTGTGGTGATTGTTGTTGTGGAGATCGTTGTTGTTATTGAGGCATTCGCTGACCAGATTCTTGAATAATAATTCCTGTTCTCTGGTGTCTCCTCACAGGTAAATCTGAATATGATGGAGAAGACCCAGCTGGTCGCTTTCCAGGGTTCCTCGGTACATGAACCCTCCCCGCAGAAATCCATCGTAAGATACGCTTAAAGTGTCTGGGATCTGCAATCTATATACCATCTAAAGCAGTTGGTGGGGGCACATCACCCTCAGAATCGGGTGGTGTAGGCCCACCATCATCATCAGCAGCAGCAGCATCGACATTCTCAACCTGATCGATGTCTCCAAATCCTGAGCGACCTCCGTATCAACCAGGTCATCCTCATTCATCGGAGGTATCACGACGTCCTCAAAACCGTCGTTCGGTGGCACAACATAGTTTTCATTCACTATGTGCCCAAACAGTTCACGATCCACCAAAACCTGTTCTCCTTTGGGTGCTAACTTACAGTCATTGAAGACTCGTAAGAGCATTGGCATTGGAACCAAAAGTGATCGCTGATCAGGAGCGATATCCAGATTCAAATCGTTCAACAATAGCTACACAAACCGTGGATACTGCAACCACTTATCTTTCCCGGCTTGAATGTTTTCAACCATATTGCCAAAGATGTATCCGCTAAAGTTGTTCGGTTTGTTGTAGACCAGAGCTAACATCAAGGATAGAGTCAAATGACTCGCAACATCATATCCCCTTTTCCTTGGAGATAAGCAAACGATCACAATGTGGCACAGATATCTCCAAACCCGGTAGAGATATTGTTTTCTGAAATCTGAAAGCTGATTTGCCGGATAACCCATTCGCTGAAGACCACCGTAGATAAAGGTTGTCTCAAACATAGTCGGCATTGTATGGTTATCATTGATTTGGAGAACCCGACGAATAGAATTCTCGGTGATCTCAATCTCCTCACCAAACATCTTAGAGAAAATTCTCGGGACGTCACCCTGAGTTCGAATAAACGCATGATCATAGAACTCTTCGATCTGATTCATGTAGACCGGAGTAGATGCAGTGATAGCATAATAAATCCTCGATCGTCGTAAGAACTCAATCATCGGTCTGAATGGAACCGAGTTTGCATGTGTGGACTCCAAGAAAGCAATAATGTTGTGACGGGTGTTGGTGCGATGATAGTAGTTTTGTAAAGCAGACATCTGTAAGCTAAAATACGAAACAAAGATAACCAGAAACGTTGTGATAGAATTAGCACAAATACGCATAAACTATTAAACAAAATTCTGTTTTAGGCGTCACTTAGAAAGTGACGCATGAACACTACCAACACTTAGGAAGTATCGCAGCAAATAGTGTTCAAAATCAGAAATCAAGTATAGCTTCACTTAGGGTAAGTGACGCTATCAGGCGTCACTGGTGTAAGTGACGTTGCCAAATCATGCGTCATTAGATACGACACTTAAGAAGTGTCGGGTCTAAATTATGCGTCATTTAGCATAGTGATGGTAACCTAGTGAGTGACTTAGGAAGTGACAGTATAAGTGTCGGTATAGACAAGGGCATCACTAAGTGAGTCACTTAAGGAAGTGACGCATAGATGGGCTTCACTCGGATGAGTGACGGGCTAACAATTGATACAGGCAAATGCCTCACTAAGAGAGTCACTTAAGAAGTGACTCAGTAATAGGCGTCACTGAAAAAATGACGGTATAGGTTCGAAATTACCAAATAGCGTCACTTGCTGGAAGTGACGCATTAAGTGACGCAAAGATGAAGATCTGCACGTCACTGTTCAAACCCAGAAATCACGACGAACACTTTTTGGGTTTTTTGAAAAACTTGTTGACCAAAAGGTGCGTAGATGCAAAACGAGCAAAACGCACCAAGTATTAACATCAAACATTAACAAATGTAATCCCAATTCGTGTGATTTCATTGAAACCTAAAACCCGTAACCCTAAATAACAATTAAAGCATGAATACGTAAAGATAAGGGTTAAAAGTAGTACCAATAGATGCGTATGAGTGAGGGGAACAAGAATATCATGGGCTAATGCACAACCAAAGCTTGAAAAGTCACGAACAGATCGAAAATCACGCACAGAAGAAGTGACGCAAAGACACAGGAAGTGACGGTATGTCAAAGGTAGTGACGCTAATTGAATGTGGAAAGTGGTGGGGTTGAGTGTCGTTTGAAAGGGTATTTATACAAAAACCCTAATATGCGTCACTCAACCCGGCACTTGTAGCGTAGCTTACCCCGATACTTAACCGGCACAACTTAACCGGCAACAAAGTATCCCAACTTAACCGGCACAAACTTATATTTAAAAGCTCCATCAAGTATAGACCCAAATCCAATATCTCTAACTACTTGCCTTTGTTCACCATTCAACGAACTAACAACACGCGTTAGCCACTGTGGCAAAGCTCTTGCATCAATAGATTCAAGAACACTACGAAGTGATACGATTGCCTCTTTTTACCAGCTAACTTAGCACCTTTCTCCTACTTCACAGCCACAAGTTTTTTCAAATTCTGATCCTCACATGCATCTACAAAAATAAAGTAAAAATACATAAACTAATTATAAAAAAACTGCTATGACCCATGAAAAACATAAAAAATGTACAAAAACAAATCATACAAACTATGAATGATCCAATAAACTAGAAATAAACAAGTCAAAAAAATAAAGTAAAATGTAACACCCTAAAAACGTGACCATTTTTTTTTACACTCTCAATAATGTCCCATGGCTACTCCATTTGTACAATTTAACCTTAATAAATTTCCCTAGTCAAAACAAGGTTTTTATAACCCAAAATGTCACTTTCTACTGACAAACACGATCCTGGAAGTTGGTGGGATTGCATTCTTAAGTTAGAAAACCTTCTGTCACCAATTTTGCCTTGCGAACGCGATCCTGAAAATGTGGTCGGGATCGCGTTCCTTAGTGTAATTTTGGAAGTCAGCAAAAGTCAACTTTTTAAGCCAACTTCAAACACGCGTAACTTTTTACTCGTTATGAGTTAGGACCTGAAATTTTGCACACACATTCACTATAAACATATAAACATTTTCTCATATCAACTTTTTCAAGTTTTACATTTTATCAAGATTTGACCCGTGGACGAGTTTTAGTCCATTTTTGACTCAAAATCTTGACATACCACATTTCAATTCACTCACATTCAGACTTCAAGCTTTTAACCAATTCTTTAACATCACCAATATGACTTATTGGTGCCTTAACCTTTGACTTTACTCAATTCTAGCTTATTTTGGCTCGTTAACCCATTGGTTGCCCATTTGGACACCAAAATGACCCGATTGGGTCTTTGACTGTATTGACTCACTTTCTTGGTCAATTCTCACCCCATTTGACTTATTCAAGTCAAACTAGCTTACTAACATCATCAATTGACCATAACATCACCAATTGAAAATTTTGACTTTCATCCACCAACTTTCTCATTAACCTTGCCTTGACCATTATACTTAAATCTTTCACATACTTTTGATTATTTCAAAGTATTTGACTACTTATCACTACTCAATTCAACCATATTCTTAATTCTTCCCCCTTTGACTTTTCAAAGTCAAAAATACATGTCATGACTATTTACATCTTTACATTGTAAAATATTTCTTTGAGCGATTTACACAATTGGACATTCATAACGACCATTCAAGGAAAGGGAACTTATCTAACTATAAAGCAAGCTCCATTCCACTCTAATCTCTTGCATCCATCTTATATTCACTTTAGCCATTTGGTTCAACCGAATAAAGCACCTACAACATGAAATATCTTATGGGGTAAGTATTTAGCTTAGTGAGTACATGAGGAATTAAATAAATAATTATATAACCTTTGCCTTATTATGACCATTTCTCACTTTACTACACAATCATTGTGTAATTGCAACATCATTCTATTAGTACCATATCTCTAATTGATATGCATACTATAACCTTTGCCTTTAGTAACATACCTCTAGGTGGTATGTATACTAACATTCATTGACTTGATCAAGTGCATATCATGCTTTCTTTCCTTGTCTCTGTAATTCACTCATTCCACATAACATTCACATATTCTCATGTTCTTTCAATACTTGCTACTTTACAACTTTTCTTACCACATATAGTAGCAAAACATAACTAATCAATTGAATATAAACTTTAACATTAATCTACTTCATAAACATAAATATCACATTTCTTGATTGTATGAACTTCTTGCTTACAAGCAATTTAGAACATACAACCTTTACCCATTTAACCCCCATATAACTCAACTTAGCCTTTAAGGAGATTAAGTCATTTAGCTCTTGCTTTGGAGCTTCCATATCATTTGATCACCTATCATAACATAATCACATAACATACACTTAGCATCAATCGGTGATCAATTTAATTAACCCTCATTACATTCTTATTATTTTCAATAGTTGATCTCTAATCAACTAAACATGACATTTACTTTACTTTACCTATCATATGAGCTATTATCATTATTAAGCTCACTTTCTAATCATTTCTCATCAATAGAACCAATTAGACCTCTAAAGCTAAGTAATCCACTTTATATCACTTTCATCCTTTCAAGTTATGATCAATATGATCACAACCTTACTTAATTCACATTATCATCACAATTCAACCTTCTTTAATTCATTAACAAATCTAATTCACCTCCTTTACCATGAATCCATCAAAACCCCATATTAGGTTTAGTGAATTCTCATTAAATTTCATAACCTTTAACTTGTATTATTGTTAATATCATCATTATGAGACTTTACTAACAATAATTAACATCTAATTCACTTGATAACTTACCATAATCATCATGCTCATCATGAACACCTCAAAAGCACTTAACCAATTTAGGGTTCTTCATTTCTAACTTGATATTAAGTTAAGAATCACTATAATTGAACTTAACTAACATTAATTTAACATTTTCAAACCCTAAATTCAGATTTGAACTTATCAATTTCATAAACTTCTAAACCCATTTCTAGGGTTAGAGAAGTTGAAAAACATAACTTACTTGAGGTTAGGGTGTGACAATCCTCCATTTAGGGTAATAATCTTTACTTAACTCCATGCATTACCTAGAGTAATTCCCTGATTAGTGAATTCAAAACGATTTTTATGTGTTAAGTTTTGTGAAACTTACTATGTGATACATGATGTATTAGATTCGTAGTTATATGTATATATAATTACGTACGAAATGAACATATTCAACTTGACAAACTAAATACAAAAAAGTTGGTGATAAAAAATAATTAATAATTCGAAATTTATTAATTACAAATATTATTAACTTATATTATTGAAATAATATACTACATTATACGTTTTATATTAAACGTACCGAGCGCGTCATACACGAACAGAAACAATTATAAAACGTGCCTAAATGTCAAATATAGTAAAAGTAATATTTTGTCCAATCCTGTTTTTGAATTTGGAACATTACCTCAAAATATAATTTCCAAATTCAACCGAAATCTGGCACACAATTAAACTGTACAGTCCCACTACGGTGAATAATTTTATTAAAAGTTTTAAATAACATTATTTCATTTATTTTACTTATCAATTATAAAGTTTAAAATAAAATTTAAACAAATGAAAAATTGAGTGGGACACGGGGTACAAATAATTGGACCCGTACATGGAATTAACGGGTTAAAAACCTAAACAAATAACACATTTTAGATATTGGTTCGACACAAATTGTACCCTACCATACTTCCTCTTTGACAAAATGAACTGAGGAGTTATTTAAATATAAACTCCCTCCTTTCCAGATCCAACCCCCACTCCAATTATTGAGAGCTACCTAATTTTCTCTCTGGCTCTCCCTCCCCATCGAACAACAAATAGCAGCAGGAGGTTGGAGTAGAAGAACAAGCAAATCAAAACCTTTTTCATCACCAACCATTCAAACCTTAAACATTCAAACACCTTAAGCACAATCATGATCACTTAATAATCATCATCATCATCTCGTCATTATCATCATCCGTCTTCATCATCATCATCGACACTTTTGTTCAACCCACTGTAAGGATCTTTGAAACTTAAAAACTTATTATTTCATTCATATATTCCATATTGTACTTATAAATTATGTATAAAAACTTATATATATATATATATTGTGATTATATATCATTGTATTGATTAAATAAACTGAGATGATGATTATAATGGACCAAAAATAATTCTCGGTCCACAAAAGTGGATATAAAAACGAGTATAGAAATGAGTGAAACTTGTGAACCAAACTCGTAATGAAATTAAGGTTAAACTTTGGTAAAAGTATAAACCCGAATTAAAACCGAAACACATGACAGTTGGACCAAAAATCGGAAAAAAAGGGGAATCAGACTGAACCAATCAGCTAGACAAAGCTAGCCGATCGGCTATCATAATACAGAAGATCGGTTATGGTCGGGAACGAGAACGGAACATTTTGTTAATTTTTAAACCCTCGATCGATATACTTTCGTGATATAAAAATTTTTAACGAGTACATAAAACTAATGTCAACAATTTATAAAAGTTATAAAACTTTTAATGAAACTTTTGGGTCAAACATATGGATCGAATTGGTTAATTTTTTTTTTTGAGTAAATTGATTTAAATGTTAACCGGGCCAAATTTACTACATTTACATTGGGTTAAAACTAATAAATTAATTGGGCCAAAAACTATTAGTTTTTATAATGGGGCCAAAGTTATATTTTAATGGGTTACCTTTTATAATGGGCCGAATGTTAAACATATTTGGGCCGAATTAATTTGGGCCATACCTATTTAGGCCTCATGCTTGGGCCAAACTATTTGACTTCGATATTGGGCCAAACTAATTGGACCAAGCCCAACGAGCTACGTGATTCCAAAACGCAAACTTAAACCTGTTCATATATAAGCGACAAGTTAAACAAGACGAATGATATTAGTAACACGACAAATGGGTTTTATATATAATTGACAATTATAATTTATATATAGTTATATAAATGGAATACGACAATCGTATTAAACAAAGTTATTTTTATAACAAATATAATTATGTTTTTAAAACATAAATGACAACGATAAAAACTATATATATATATATATACATATATATATGACATTAATAAATGAATAATATATATATATATATATATATATATATATATATATACACGACGATGACAATATACTTTAAATATATATATATATATGCGAATATATATATTCAACTAATATGTACATAAATGTATATATTTGTACACAGCGCATTGTTTAACTTAATTATCACCAACAACAAATATTGTACAAACAAATACTTAACGAATAGTCCGAGTACTTATATAAAGTATAATATGTTGCGTCTAGGTATTTGAGGGACGCACTCGGATTATATTACTAGCTGTATTCGCTGAAGCTTTGCTACACGTGAGTTCACAGCCCCTACCTTTTACTTGTTTTAAATACTTTTAAAACTAGGGGTGGAAAACATAGAACTATGTGCTATTACATGCTACTTGTTTATATAATTGCTTGACATGCTTTTATATCAAACTGATTTGTATAAATGCTTTATGCTTTATAAACAACTGTTAACTATATGAAACGTTTTCACAACTTTTTGGGAATAAGACAACGAATCTTGGTACGATCCTAGGTTTACGCGAGGTAGTTGTAGTGCACATAAGTCCCAGTGCTTGCAACCTATAACCATTAGCTAGGTGACTCTAGCCACTGAGTATACAGATAGTACTATCGATTTGACAACCCTCCCACTGATATAACTCGTTGGTCATTCCAACCACACGACGGCAGTCGTAACGAGGAGTGTATACTTACTGTGTTACTGAGGCAACAACATCAACTAGTCGTGGTTTGGTTATAGTACTAGGAGTCGTTACTTTAACTTTAAAAGTGTCGCTCACCTTAGAGGGATCATAGTCTATATCTCCCACTTAAACTAAACAACTAAACTACAACTTGATTTGGGAAGGGTCCTGTGACAACTAATAGGACAAGTATTCCTACACATGATTTCTCTTTAGGAAACGTTTACCTTGATTGGATAAACTTGGTTTCCCTGCAAACAACTTTTATAGGAAATGTTTACTTAACTGTTAAACTTGTGTTTCCTACAACTATATATATGGAAATGTTTACTTGATTGTTAAACTGTATTTCCTGCAACTGTTATTAGGAAATGTTTATGATTAAACTTGTGTTTCCTAACACATCGACTGAATTGTAGTAAGAATGACATTCTTACAGTAAAATAGGAAATGTTTTCTTTAATAAGAACACTTGTATTTCCTGCTATACATATAAACATTATGTTTGTGTACATGAATGATTTATACAAAACTTGGTTTAACTACATACACTAAACCTGTGAATTCACTCAACATTCAATGTTGACGGTTTACTATGTTTTTCAGGGAATTCGGACTCAGGCACTTCTGCATGCAAAAAGGACGTAGGCAACCCAGACTATTTATGATGCCACTTTTGGGACACCTGGATTTCCTTTGTATTACCAATTCCTTTGGTTATACTTACGAAATCCCTCTTTTATAAATCTGTATTTTGTAAATTTATGTTGTTCTACAACACCACTACTTGTACGACTTGATAAGTCGTACTCTTTTGTAATAACTTTTAAACTTATGGCATCTTAAATATATATGTTCTATATGATCATATGCTCTGATACAGTGAATGCACTATTGTAACGTCAGCACCCCCGCTGTTAAAACGCTTGTTAAAATGCTTCCGCTAATAAACAAATGCTTCCGCTAATTACTAAAGCTTCCGCTAAACCATTAATAAACACGATTACCGATTTTGGGGGTGTGACATAGGGAGAATCAAAGGATGATTAAGAACTTGTTTCTAGCTTCAATTTGATATAATTTCTTGGTTTCTTCTTGATTTATTTTTTCTGCTCTTTCTATCTTTTTCTTCCTGTTCTTTCTGTTTCTTTCTATCTGTACGTACGTATGTATGTGTATGAGATAGATATGTATGAATTTAAAACCGACCATGTTAAGTGTATTAAATTACACTTCGTACTTATCATTGTCCATAACTTAAAAACCATTCACAGTTATTACTATTTTATTTTACCTAAAATAATAATAACTTAAAAGATTTATTTTTACATTTACCATTATATTACTTTTAGATTTTTGAGGTGTTACATAAAAATACATACACGATGTATCATTCAAAATATGACCATACAAACAAAACCATATAAAACAAAAAACAATAGAAAATAGAAAACCATGATGGAGTTTTTTATCACATAAAAAAATATATACAAACATGCAGTAAACAAAAGACTCAAAACAAAAAAACAAAAGACTCAAAACAAAAAATCATGATGCAATTAACTGTTTTAAACAAAAGATGCAGTTAAGACTCAACACTGTTAACAAAAAAATCATGATGCATTTACTCCACTCATGATGTAATTAACTGTTTGTAAACAAAAGATGCAGTTAAGACACAACACTGTTAACAAAAAATTCATGATGCGGTTACTACACTCATGATGCAACCAACTATTTGTAAACAAAAGATACAGTTAAGTCTCAAACACTGTTAACAAAAAATCATGATACAGTTATTACACTCATGATGCAATTAACTATTTGTAAACTAAAGATGCAGTTAAAACTCAAACAAAAAATCATGATGCAATTACTCCACTCATGATGCAACTAACTATTTGTAAACAAAAGATGCAGTTGAGTCTCAACACTGTTAACATAAAATCATGATGCAGTTACTCCACTCATGATGCAATTAACTGTTTGTAAACAAAAGATGCAGTTAAGACTCAACACTGTTAACAAAAAATTCATGATGCAGTTACTACACTCATGATGCAACTAACTATTTGTAAACAAAAGATGCAGTTGAGTCTCAACACTGTTAATATAAAATCATGATGCAGTTACTACACTTATGATGCAATTAACTATTTGTAAACTAAAGATGCAGTTAAGACACAACACTGTTAACAAAAAATCATGATACAGTTACTACATTCATGATGCAACTAACTATTTGTAAACAAAAGATACAGTTAAGTCTCAAAACTGTTAACATAAAATCATGATGCAGTTACTACACTCATGATTCAATTAATTATTTGTAAACTAAAGACGCAATTAAAACTAAACACTGTAATGATGAAGCTAGATATTAACATAGAACAAAACACATACAAAATGAACAAACATGATGCAGTAACATAATAAAAACATACGGTTTAAGCAATTAACAACTGCATCATACAAACAAATACATACAAATATAATGAAAAATAACAGACTAACAAGCTACTGCATCATACATATAGAAAACACAAAAGTATGCTACTGTATCATACATATTTACACAAACGAATATCATACTCACAATGAACAAAACTGCATCATACTTACAAAATACAAAGCCTCATACAAACCAAACATGCAGTATACTATGTACAAACTCAACAAAAAAAATCATACCTTTATTCACACTGTGAACTTCGGCGTTTTCATCATCGGAATCATTAACGGAGATCGCTTTACTATTAAATTCCGTTTGTGCATCAGATCAATACCGATTTTCCCTCTTACTCCTCCTAGTTGCTACACAACAATTTATACAATCAAAAAACCGAAAAAATGAAAAAAATAATAAAATAAAAAATTACGAAGGAAAAAAAACGAACAAATCTACAGCAAAACACTTACGCGGAGTAACAATCGCTTTCCGTTTGTTTTTCGACACAGCTTTTGACGAAATTCCAGACACAGATGCCTCTTTCACCATTTTCGACATCGAAAAATGAAAAAAACACCGAACGACGAATGACGAACGAAAAATTACTAAACGAAAATGAGAGAGCGATTTATCGATGATTTTTGAAATAGAAAATGAGAAAAACATGATACGGTGAAGAAAGGGGAGAGTAAATGAAGGGGTGAAGAAATAGATTTGAAAATTGTGATAAAAAGGGTCAAGTGATGATCATATTCTGCCTGGATGTGATTGATGCATGTAACAAGTAAATTGACGATAATACCCCCTAGCGTTTTATTATATCTAACCAAAACTATTTATTTACTAAAAAAAACATGGACCGTGGATTGATATAAATGGACGGTGAGAGATACATGCCCCTCCATGCACTCGTTAATTACCCTTCCCTTATGATCCGGATACTTATATATAAATCATCTTCAATATATCTTAATTTTGGTACTCAACACATGGAAAAGACAATATTACTCTTGACTTATTTATAACATTTTCATTAATACCCCTATTGTAACACCCCCAAATTTATCATTTAGCGGAAGCAAGATTTGGGTGTTACTAATCAATAACAAAGCACATAAGATAAAGCGAACGACTCTAAATGCGTTGTTTAAAACCATTACATAAATAATATAAAAGTTTTACATTGTTGTTCTTGTTACAAAAGCTCATAGCTAAATGTAAAATATTCTAATGCATATCTAATTGTACAAAATGTAGAAATGCATATGAATCTTCTGTAAATCTGAATGCGACTCGAGCTAATATATCCTGAGCAGAGCTACTACTGCTAGGTACCTGGGAATACATGCTAAAAGGTCAGCTAAAAAGCTGGTGAGCTCACAGGTGTAAATATATGAAATCCGAGTTATGAACCACAAGATTTAGTTTAGTGATTTGCAAACATGCAAATAAAATATGAGTGTATATTATTGCCATGAGCACATAGTTTGAGCTTAACTGAGTGTGCCAGGATCCACATTCAAGGACCTGATCGAGTTTGCCCCCGGCATGTGCCTAATCTACACATGTATGAACAAATGAAAATGCGTCCGTTCGACCGCAGTCGTCGTAGCGCGACTACCCCGGACGGGGATTGTCAATCCCATATGGTACCACACACTAACATTCACGCTATCGCAATATAAACAAACTATGGTGTGAGGGACTTCATGATTAGATAAAACAAACTCATGCAATCAATATATCGAGGTTTTGTACTTGTGTTCACATGTAAAACAAATCTGAGCATGTAATCCCACCCCTGGGTAAAAACAGTAAAGAGGGGCTATGAGACTCACCTGAGCCTTGTAAGTAAGCGTTTATATCAATAAACGTATGTCCGTGTGCTAAAATCAGCAAGTAAGTTCTCTGAACCTGTAACCTTCTAATGTCCTAGACATATAAGGTTATATGAGTAGATATCTCGAAAGAACATCCATGCTAGTGTTCATTCCACTAGTTATGTCCAATTACATTGGTTTGTTTGGATGCTTTTTTGTATCTTGAAAATGTGTACGGCCCGTTGGTAATGGGTTGAAATAATACTCCTAAAAGTATTAACTTTATACCTTTATTTAACTTATTACCACTGTTTGTTCATTCTTGTTACCTCTGTTTATTATGTTATCTTGTTACCACTGTTTATTAATTTATTCCCACTGTTATAGTTATTAATTTGTTCCCACTGTTGTAGTTGTTTACTTGTTCCCACTGTTATAATTATTAACTTGTTCCCTCTGTTTGTTTATGTTTGTTCCCACTGTTAGTGTTCTTGTTTCCACTGTTATCAAGTTGTTACCACTGTTAGTGGCAATTTCGTTACCACTGTTAATTGTCTTCACTTGTCACCACTGTTTATACGTGTTACCACTGTTTATTAATGTTACTCGTTACCACTGTTCTTTGATCTTTACCACTGTTTATACTTGTTGCCACTGTTTATTATGTTACTCGTTACCACTGTTCATTGATCTCTTTACCACTGTTTATACTTGTTGCTACTGTTTATTATGTTACTCGTTACCACTGCTCATTGATCTCTTTCCCACTGTTTATTGATATTATGCGACACTGCATGCGACACTAGTCTTATGCGGCACTGCATGCGACACTCGAGTTTCATGCGACATTAGGTTGTGCGATAATGAGGTTTTCACGGACATTGTTTATGCGACACTAGTGTATTCACGGATGTTATTTATGCGACACTTAGGTTTTCATGGGTATTTTCTTATGCGACACTAATGTGTGCGACAATAAGGAGATGCGACAATAGTGAAGTGTCGCGTACTGTTCATGCGACAGTAGGGAAGTGTCGCAGTAGGCATTCACGGATTTCATTATTCACGGAATGTGACAGGGAGTTATTCACGGAATATTATTCACGGACTTTTATTTATATGAAAATATGTATTCACGGACAGAATGGCGAAGTCCAGTGCTATTTTTCATCCGACTTCAATTAATTATTTGACCAAGTAAAACTTAGCAAAAATTCATAAAATTTTTATATGATGTTCCCCTATGTCTTAGCCTTCTAAATCATATTTTTACATGTACAATGGACAAACAGAACTCGTAATAAAATTTGGAAGGAGTCGGGTGTTAAACAAGTGAGTTCAGTGGCATGCATTCATTTGAAAATTCATAACTTAAGTTTTATAAAACTTCATAGAATGTGTGAGTAGGGAAATTAAAGATAACAAAATTTGTGATCTTTCCCAAGTGGTTTCATCGATTTTAGTTTAGTAATTTACGAGATATTCTTCTTACAAGTTGACTGAATTTTTGGTCAGAAAGGTACAGTAGTTACATGTACCTTTATTTCTTTTCTTAAAAATATTAAATGGACGAATTAATACACGAGGCTTATAGGTTATGAAACTAGACATCTTAAACTTCATTTTAGGCTTAAGAATTACAAGTTTTCGTTAGGAAATGATCTCGTTATGTTCGATCTAACTCGATCTATTTTATTATCCAGTGGGTAAAGCTATTATCTAGTGGTTTTTAGCTTTGTTTCTCAAATTTTAAGCATGTTTTGGACATAAATCAGTAGAGATGGGACACCAAAATGTTTATAAACTTAATCCAAGTAAATCAAAGGGAAAATGGAAGATTTATACCAAGTAGAAACTGGAATAGGGCGAGAGAGACGAAAGGAAGCTGCTGCTGTTCGGTTTGCGAGCTCTTCTTGTTCTTTCTTGCTAGAAACGTGTAGGATGATACTAGATTTGTGAAGGAAGTGTTTGAGTGTTCTTGGATGAGATTTTTAGGGGTGATAGCAACTGATTTCAGTTGTTTTTAGTGAGAGGAATTAGGGAGAAAAAGTGAGTGTAGTGAGAGAAGGTGTTAAGTGAAGTGAATCAAGAGGGGAATTGTTTAGGTTTAGTTATTTGGGTTGATCTGGGTTGACCCGTGGGTCACCTGGGCTGGATAAGTCCGACCCATATGCGGGTTGGGCTCGTGACTTATCTTCTTTGTGTTCGTGTGATTTATCGTTATTGGTTGAGGTTAATTTGTATGTTTTTGTCGCGTTTATGACATTTTATGGAGTTATATTAGTTTATTTCACATTATTATCATAATATTCATAAATTTTTGGTTTACTAAGAAATATTTAAATAATTTAAATATTTTGTCTACCAACGTCCGTATTGTGATGTGTCGTTTTCAACCGATATGCTAAATGCACGATTTAATCAAATCGCGTACGTGTGTACGTATATTAAAATATATCAATTCACATAATGATACAGATAATTAATCCTAATTACATGTAATTACACATATGATTAGGCACTAAATATAGTCCTAATTTGACGGGTGTTACACCTATCCCATTATCTATTATCATTACTATTTATTCTCCACTAACTACACTCCCATTAATACCCTTATCTCATCTTATCTTAAATCTTAAACCCTTATTATGCATTTAGTCATTTTGACTTAATGTTTAAAATGGAGATATCGAAAATTACATTTATACCCTCTAACTAATTGGATAAATATAGAAGCTAACATAATCAAATCAATTTAAACTTACTTTCTTCTCTTAATAAAATAAAGTCAGCCATTTGACTAAATTTGTCCAATCAAATTTCGATGTATAATATAATTTTGAATAGTTTGTACATTTAGTAAAAACTTAAATTTAAATAATCAAAATTGTTTTCTATCACTATTAAAGTAATAATATTCATATAATAAATTTTATGATTCTAAAAAGTATAAAGTAAATTGAAATATAGGCTAAAAGAAAGAAAAAAATGTAGTATTAACCTATGCAAATATAATTATTAATGTTATTATTATCGACCACCATTATATTTTCTATCACTACTGTCGCATTGCGCGGGTTACCAACTAGTTATATATTATTTTTAATTAATACTTATTTTGCACTAACTACACTTTTCATCTATCAAATATTAAATTACCTAATAAAGTCTTTTTTGATTGGTTAAATATCAAAGTTGACGGTTATAATCGAACGAACGAAGTAAATGTGTTTATTTTAAAACATTCACTTGCACCTCCATCCACCGTCACCACTTCTAAAGCTGCATTGCACGGGTATTGTGCTAGTACATTGTAATAATGAGTATTTATTTTCTTCTTTGTAATCAATGATTTAAAAACTTATTACATCACCATTTTGTCTTGAGCTAAGTTTATGTACACACGACATGATGCATCATTAATGAAAAAAGTTCACGTATCTAACCTAAGTTAGTTTGAACAAACATAGTTTTCATCATTAAATATGTACCTATGCAATCAAAGACCCAAACATAACATACTTGTACAACGTACTTATGATATAATTCAAGAGTGTTTGACTTTTTAAACTTCATGATTCAATCATTTATAAAGCATTATCCAAAGATATATTACCACTAGTTTCAAATAACCAAATAAATCTATGTGCATTTAAGTCATAAAACGGTATAAAAGTTCATCAAGATTTTCTAAAGAGCATCGATCTTTAGATTCATTCATAACGTTATTTTATAATTGATTGTAGTGTGAAAAAGTAAATCATACGGTCCACAAAGATTAGGGGGGGTGATGTGTATTACATACATAAAGCAAGGGCTAATTAGCAACACAATCTACTTCTCGGTACGCAGACACAAAAACGAAAAAAGAGTTTGGGTTTCAGAAAGTAGAGAGAGAAACAGGAGAGAGAAACTGTGTGTGTAATCGTAAGAAAGCGATCAAAGAGAGAGAAGCAGAGTCGCCGGCGTTTGATTCCGACCGCCGGAGATAGCGAAACAGGTAAAGAATTCATAAATGCGGCGGAGCAGTTTCACAAAAGAAGAAAAAATTCGAAATTTTGAAACCAACAAATCAATGCTATTGTGATTATAAATTGTGAAATTGAAGACTTGGGTTTTATGAATCTCAAGTTTGGTAGAGCTATAATGAGGTCAGACTTACCAATTGTTGTTTAAAATCCTTTCTAATGTTATGGTTTCGGTTCCCAATTGTGTATCTGTATTTTGAAACTAGTGTTGGGGATTGTGAGTAAAGCTTGAATCTTTTTGTTATTGTTTTTTTTTCATTTTCAGTTTTAATTTGGGAATTTGAAGGCTTTGTGTAATTCAGTGTATTTTGATTTGGGGGGTTTATATGGAGTTAGAGGGAGCTATGTTTGAGTAATAAATTTAGGGTTTTTTTTGTGTGATTATGGTTAGGGTTTACGTGTTATTGGGGTGGAATTTGAATAATTTGGGGGATTTTGTGTTTTGGAGGGAGAGTTAGTTGGATACTGTAGTTTTAGGAAAGCAAGATTTGGTTTTTCTTACATGATTTGTTTTGGAAGATGATGTGCTATCAAATGGATTTAGTTTGTTTTGGATAATGGATTTTGTAAATGCTGTAAAACCCTAAATAGTTGGCGAAAATAGGCCATTAGGGAACTTGGGGTTTTTGTTTTGTGAAGTTGGAACTCGATAGTTTTGCGAGCATTTTATGGAATTTTTGTGTTGAGAAATGCAACCGCCGCAGCAGCATTCATGGATCAATCTTGTGGACATTAAAAGTCAGTTGATCAAGAAGCTTGGGTTGGAGAGATCCAAACAATATCTTGATTACTTGAATTGCTTTTTGAGTTTGAAACTAGGCAAAGCTGAGTTTGATAAGCTTTGTTTAAGGACACTCGGGAAAGATAACATCCGACTGCACAATCAGTTAATTCGTTCGGTTTTAAAGAATGCTTGTACAAAAGCTTCTTTTGGGATCAATGGTGATACTTTAAAAAAAGTTGGACATAAGAAGCCTTTAGAAGGAGTTTTTCAGCAAAATGGGTTGGTTACAAGCCCGTTGAGTTTGACAAATGGAGATATTCTACCTCCATCACCACGAAAGGCAAGAACCGGAGCTCGTGAACGAAGAGTTGGGGATCGTAAAAGTGCTCTTGGGCCAAATGGGACGACAAAGTTGACATCTTTTTCATCATCCATCCCACAGTTGGGTGATATTCGTGCTGTTTTGGAGAATGGGGAACCATCTTCCCCTAATCATCAAGAACTCATGCAATGTGTCGAAAATGAGCAGACCGAATCATTGGATAGAATAGACGGAAAACGTGAATCTGGTAGGAGTTCATTACATGCTCCTCTCGGGGTTCCGTATTGCCCCGTTAGTATTGGCGTGGCAGCATCACCGTCGGGAAATATTAGTAAATCTGTAGGTGTGTTGCACACTGACGGTTTGTTAGATACGACAACATTAAAGGAACGTATGGAGCAGATTACTGCATCCCATGGCCTTCAACAGGTGTCGTTGGATTGTGCCAACGTGATGAACAGTGGATTAGATGCCTATTTGAAGGGTTTAATTAGGTCTTGCACTCAACTACATGGAGTTCGATACATTCACGAGCCAACAAAAAGCGGTCCCATCAAGTACCCGACTCATATTCAGCCCTTAAATGGTGTCAGACAAAGTGGCGGTTGGCCTTTGAATGTAATGCAAGCACATGAACCAAAACCCAAACGTCTAGTAACATTGCTAGACTTTAGGGTTGCAATGGAGCTTAACTGTAAGCAACTCGGGGAAGACGCGCCCATACTTCTGGAGAAGATATGTACACAGAATTTTGAGGAATAAGATTGTTTCAGGACACAGTTTTCCATATCTTAATTGGGCCCCGTTTATGGCCATGAGTGAAGCGGTTTAGTGCATGATGATCAAGCATTGAGGGCCATGTCAGCAATCGACAAGAAATATAATTGAAAATCGAAGAATGAATGCCAATGTACGGTTGCCTTGTTGTATGATTAGCATATTTCTGCTTCTTCTGTAATTTAGTTGATGAGATAATTTAGAAAAGTTTTGCAGGAATAAATATGTGTAGCTCGGTACTTGCTTAAAAAGTTGAGAATTGCATAATCAGCCGTTACTTGTGTATGTATTTTCAACATTAGGCATTAATTTAAAAATCAAATATTAACATTTCCTGGTTACAATTTGTTACTGAAGCATCATCCTCTTTAAAGTGAGTTATTAATTTGCTAATTTGATTCTGATTCTGTCATATTTTGCAATAAAATGTTCATAAAAGGTAACTCTTTTCAAGAAATTCATCGCGTCACCGAGGTGATGAAGAAGTATTGTTATTGATTTCTCTGGTTTTATGTTAACACATTTATTGTACAAGATGTGAGTTCAGGGAGGCCAGTAACATCCTTATATCAGAAGTTTAAGGTACGTTTGCCTCTATGTGCACTACCGATTGTTATTAGTATTATTTTTAACTTTTGTGCACTGACGATGGTGTCTTCTTGCAGAACATGAAATCAAGTTACTACCTTTTAGTCTTGAAGGTCAACCAGCTATCAAACAGTGCATGCTTCTGGTCAAATGCTTGTAATACATTATTCTTTATTACTTCATGATTTCTTGTTTATATTCACTTTGAACATGTGCAATGTGAACGCATCTTTAGTTGATCTGTAAGATTTTATTCGTCTATACCATTTGAATTTCATTCTTTGTCCTGCTTTTACATTATGTAATGGCTTCCGCTAATCTCATCCGGGTCATTTATAGCGACCCGATGTCTTGTCAGAAAGGGCAACCAGACTTTCTCAATTTCATCACAAGCTATTCTTTATAGCTTATAAAAATCAACATGGTCTGCTATAGCTATTTAGAAAGAAAGTAGGATGAAGTCTTTAGTTTCCTTCTGCATTTTGTGATACGAAATGTTATCCTTAAATTACTATTAGACTGTTCTAGATACACACATCTAAAGTTCATATTTTCATAAGGTAAACTTCCTCTTTACTATATACACATTCCCATAGCGATTCACCAATATGCAGTCCCTATTATATTCATCGTTCACTAGTGTAGCGTCGTCTCTGTTTTTTTCTTTGGGTATTTGTATTTCAATCAAATCATGATAGGCGATTGCCTTTAGTTGATTAGGACCCCAAGGAGGTATGTAGCGTGTGTCAGTGGAATACAAATGGATTTATATCTTTGCAGTTCTGCTCATATAGCTCAACTTGCTTGAGCGGTTGGCATTTTTTGATACTAATGCCCAAGTTCAACCTTGTCCCAAAGATTTTGACTAGGCAGTTTCACTTTGGTAAAACGTAGGATCAAGCTTCTCCTTTTGCCAATGTAACTCAGCTCATTTTTAGCCTACAAATCACTATAATCTCTTTTCTATTGCCTTCATGTTACATGGGATTACCTGTATTTTCTGTAGTACGTCATCGGGACTCTAGCAGAAGTTTCATAAAGACCCAACCCTTAGGCCACTAGCAGGCATTAACCTAAAAGTGGCCTTACCTGACGGTGAACTTGTACACATTTTGGCTGGGCTTGGCCTGAAGGTACCATGTCATTTGTTTCACTTAAACTACAACATTCTTTTTATTAAAGGTTACAATGTAGATCCAGTTACTTTTCATTGGGCTGGGTTCTTTTCTCTAACGGGTCAAACAGATACAGTTAAGAATATTGGCTAAAAAGAAAATCAGTAACTAATAAACCTTCCTGAATCAGTTATTGTCAAACTAAATAACTTTTTAATCATACTTGGCACACTAGTTATATATAAAAAATCTGAAGTTTATTGGACGATCGTGTTTTGAATCTGACTTGGTGTGTTACGGGTCAAATACAGTCAACTATAGTTAGTTAGTTTGTTAAGTATCCACGTGTTATGATATTAGTGGTTAAAACAGATGTAATTAGTTAGTCATGTAAGTAGTTAGTTAGGCACGTGTTTGTTAGATATACTGGAGTTGCAAACTTGCAATCGATAGGGATCTTTGATCATATTTACAATTAAATGCAATCGAGAGTTGCTCTCATTGTTGAGGAGATACATATAGATGTTTTGGGGTAAACTCATCGACCCTCAAGCTGTTCTTGAGAGATTAAGGATTCAATTATAATTGAAATCTTATCAGTCTGTTTCGACCCAACCCAAAGAAGGTCCTCCGTTATAATAGAACCCATTTTGACCCACCCGACCTATATGTTTGACTTTTATTTTGATATCCCTTAATAGTTGCAAGGTTCTTCTATTTCGGAGAAACAATGAGGTAATTAAGTTATTATTTTTTTGTCTGTTCTGTGTCATCACTACAACTTATTTATGATATAATCGCACTTGCAATAAGTTCGAACCCTATAAATTTCTTGCAACTGTTGAATTGATGACATTTTGTGTTTTATTTGTAGCATTCTGAGATAATAGTAGTCATTACTTTGGTTTGCACTTTGGCTAGCATGACATACTCTGAACTCTGGCAGACAGAGGCCGTTCATATTGTTTGAACTCTGAACCCAGATTGCACAGGAACCTGTAAATCAAGGTGTTTGCTGTAAACATCTTGTTAGCTTTCTGATCATATATTTTATGTTGGGTATTATAGGCTGAAATTTCAGACCTTATTAGCATCTAAAATTTGGATACATCACCTTCAAGACTGTTTCAGTAGTACCCTAATATAAGGGTCATTTGTATGGGTGGTTATTATATAAAGCATACATGTCATAATTTGTCCTGTCAATGCACCTTATAGAGTTTAAGTGGTTGTTAAAGCAGCAGTTAGTTAAGTCATTTTCTGCACTCGTATATTATTCTATAGAAGACTTTGTTGTATTGAGAAATGTTTACCTGATCATTTTGTACATTTTAATATTGATCGAGTTATCGAGAACTCGAGAGATGCTTTTACTGTTAAAGGAGATACACGAGTTGGTCTCTTGTAGTCTTGCATGATTCCCAAATTGCTCTTGTTGAATTAGGATTCGATTTCAATTAAATCCTCATCAGGATAAATATGCAAGTGTCCGTTTGGACCAACATCTTACGTAAACTACGGCACTAACACAGGAAGTTTAATAAATTGAGACGGGAGTATATGTTTTTTTAAGCTCCGGCTACCGGCTTCTAATATAAGTTTAAGCTATAAACTTAAGGCTTCATCTACAAGCTCGTTTTTGCGTGACCTACCCTAATATTAGATTGTCAAAAACCCAATTGTTTTGACATTATTATTAGGGTTGATGGTGCGAATAGGTACCGAACTTTACTTTTATTACCGAGTTAGATATGAATGCATTTTATTACTCTAGTAGGTAATGAACTTTCAAATTATATGTCGATTTAAGAACGCAAAACTTATAGTTTAAGTTATAAAATGATGATGTGTCAGTCTGTTATACATGTCATCAAAAAATTTACACGTGGCATTTTGATTTCCAACATACGTGACGTTTTATAAATTGAAAAACCGGCTGAAAAATCAAAATGACCGTCGGCTTGGTCACCCTAGGGCAGATACCCTAACTCGAATATTTATATGATAGTTCGTAAATTATCATAGTTTTAATTTGCATTCCTACCTTAACTTGATAAAAAAATATAAAATTGGTTGACGATTTGAGCCATTATTATAATATCTTTTCCAGCGGCAAAATTCTGAAGTCCAGAAAACTTTACAACCTCCAAAACTATGTACCATGCATCAGTGCACCGTAGCTGCTTTGAAATTAGTAAAATATGTTCTGTATAAAAAACTTTCCGTAATTGGCGGATGCTTGTTTTGAGTCCGTGCCTGCCAATCACTCTAACCTCTATTATATCATCATCTTCTTCGTAATCTAAAACACCTCTGTTTGTATTTTATTTATCACATATATATGTATACACACATATACCGTTCATAAATAAATTCTATATTATCATTATTTATTCCGATCAATCGTGATCGGCGGCACCATTCTCTAATTCAGGTACGCCAATTTTCTCCACCGAATTTCTATGTTGTTTTTGACCTAATTTTGAACCCTAGCTTTAATTTTTTGTGCGATGATTTAGATCCATGTTCTTTGAGATGTGTTTCTTATCCGAAAGATGTGACTGTGCATTGTAATTTGTATCCAAATTTTGATACTTGATTATATGTTATTGGTGAATTTACATGATATTTGTGCATATGATTATTTGTAGAAACTCAAATTCTGAGATCTTTATGTAATCGAAAATTGGGTACTATCTGAGTTTATATTGGCTGGATTAGGGAATGTTTGGATGTGTACTTTGGGATTGTTTGATACTTCAAGTAATAAACGGGTTACAATGATTTACGATTAGGTAACTTACTGCTTCATATGATTATTTTGGGCCTAAATAATTAGTTTTGAAATTATGATATATCTGCTACAAAGAAATATATAGTCCAAATTTGGTTACTTTACTTGATAAGAAGTGATTTTACAGCTTCAATTACGTCCAAATGTTATCCTTTGCTGGATGTTTATTGTTACTATTGATTATTTTGATATTTTGATTATGATTATGTAACATCACCTGATCACATATAATTCACATTATTCAATAAAATCCGTTAATGTTATAAACCATGTTGGTAGGGAATACTGAGTTAAAAAACTAAGAAAAGAATCTTGCTTTATGTGGATATCACCGTTGAAGTGCTGTAATTATATTGACTGATTAGGTACCATTTAATCTAATGAACCCATCTTCTTCTTTTTTTTTTTTACTGCATTCTTCTTCTTATCTTAGACCTTAAATTGGATCCTTAGGATTTAAATTGTTATATGACTCAAACAAGTTGGACACTCTGCATTTGATTTTGTGGGTCAAAAATACCCTGCACTAGCTGTTACAGTCTTGAATTCGTATCCACTGCTTAGTTATCTTTATCCTGTCAATTTCATTCCTCATTTCACGGCCTACTATCCTCTTGTCTTCTGTTTTTCCTTTTTGAAGTTTGAACTAATGCCGTCCATTTGAACTAAAGTTTCTGCAGATTATGTGGCGGTGCCGCCATTGAATTCTCACTTGCATAAAAGCTATGGCTCTGGATGGTGTCATTACTTCACCTCACCGGAGAACTCAAACTGCATTTTCTTCAAATTCGTCCAGAAAGAATTACTCAGTGGGAAACGAATTGGGTAGCTTCTCCACTGTGATCAGGCGGCATCGCTTTCTGTTAACCGCCCTTGTACTCCTTGCTTTTCTCTGCACCGTATATCTTTACTTTGCTATTACTTTAGGGGCCGATGTGTGTTCAGGATTGATCGGAACTCATAAAGCATTGTGTCATGTTCAACATGCAAAAGAATCAATATCCAAAGGAAAACTGAAATTTATGTAATAGAGAGCTAATTAGTGAAACTGCTTATGTGTAATTTAGTACTTATGTGTTATTATTATTAGCATCCTGAAACAAAAGGCAAAACTGTGTATTTGTTGACTCTGAGATCAGATGGTTTTTTGGTGACTTGTAACAGAAAACTGTCAAAAAGGTACGTGAACTATGAAGAAACTAGATTGTGTGTATGCTGAATTACCATTATTTCACGATATTTATTTGGTGTTCTGATAGATATATACTTAAGGACGAAAGTTTTAGATAATGCGTGTTCAAATAAATTAAAAATATATGTACATAGATTATATGTAAGAATCGCTTGTAAAATTGTGCAAAACTCTGTATGGAACTATCAAATTGTTTAACTGTGACTGAGGAACTCAATGGTAATCATAACAGAAAGATGGTTCTCGTTTCTGCCCTGTTGATCAATGACCATGATGTCAAAAATGATGTGAAGAATTCAGACCCAGAAAGGCCTCTGCTGGACGATGCAGCATTCTCGTTTATTTGTCGGCTGTACTTGCGATTTAATCTCAAAATGCATAAATAATTTACGTGCAACTTGTTAACCACAAGTAGGGTTGTAAACAAGGCTAAACCGATATACAAAATCTGAGCTCAAGCTTGAGCTGAATGAACTTCAAAAAATGTTCAAGCTAGTGCTCCAATAAGCTTGATGCCAAAATGTTAAAAGGATTGAACGAGACTAGGTTCAAAACTTCCATTACAATCAAGATTTCTTGCACTCGAGCTTCTGCTTTTGTGCCCAGAAAGGATCTTGACTCATCTATGGTTTACAAAAATGATCGTACTAACCCCAAATGTTCAATATTCTTCTTTACTCAATTATTTCTTGCTACGCTCCACTCAATGTGGAACGAAGCAGCATGTTTGTTTCTGCATCTTATGTCTTGTTTTCGGTCTTAGTACAAAAGAATCATAACCTCGCAAACCAAGAAATTCCATGCAGGCCCTTTGGTTGTACTTGTCCATATATGCAACAGTTATTAAGATTCCCTTTCTCTGTGCAAATTGTATTTGATTAATCTATAACAGTACTATATACGGAGTATCAAGTAATTAAAACAAGTTATATAGTCTTGTTATATATCACAAATTGCATTGATATTAAACTCTATACCATCACTTTGATGCTGAATATAACATTCTTTGAATGGGATTGTATTCACAACAATCAATAATAATGACTTAATCTGAACTGCAAGTTTCTTTAGCAAATCCAAGTGTAGATGCCTTGGTGTTATATACAACTCTTGTGTTTTTTTGTTGGTAATTCCCAATAATACCAATCTCGTCTTCATCCGATAAGCTTGACATAGCTAAACAAACCTGAGATGCATCCGATTTTGCAAAAT
Source organism: Pseudognaphalium luteoalbum (assembly GCA_963422505.1). Lineage (NCBI taxonomy): Eukaryota > Viridiplantae > Streptophyta > Magnoliopsida > Asterales > Asteraceae > Pseudognaphalium > Pseudognaphalium luteoalbum. Next base: position 4,788,159 of record OY730193.1, on the reverse strand, counting down.
AAAGAACTCCAGTTACATCGATTGTTAGCTTAGCATCCATTCCAAAATGCAACTTGAATGTAGGGATTTCCACTTCTTCATAGGTAGAGAGGTTAAAACAAGTATCCAATATCGAAAAGGATGGTGCTTGAGGAAACCCCGAAAATTGTTTTAGAAATTCTGTCTTAACAGCATTGTAAACCGAAGGAGAAAGACGTGTGATAACCGTTCCTGAATCTATGAGCATTTCCTTTTGACCGAAACTTGGATCTTGTAATGACACCCCTCCAATGCTGATCCCAGTGAGGTTAAGAAAGTAAAATGTGGGCATCATGGGGTTGGATATTAAGTTAGTATACGAAATCGGGCTAAAATTCTTGTAAACTGAAGTTTCATCTCCTAGAATTAATGAGCCCGAACCCTCATCTGTTACCGTGGGTAAACAATAGGAAAAAACCCCTCCAAAAATATCATAAGTTTGAGAAATCATTGAAAGAGCACTTCTTCCTAGTCCCATAAGCCCGGAAACTCCCCCAAATAATCCGTCATTAACCCGTCCACAACCAAACACAAAATCTTTGACTAGTGTAGTACCAAGTACAAGGTTGTCACTAGCTAAATCGCCTCTAGTATACGAGCCATCTCCATAGCTAACATAATAATTGCACGTTGTAGAATTAACCCCACAAACGCCTGAATTACCAGCGGCAAAATCAAGATTTTGACAGGTTGTTGACTTGCATAAAACTTGTTTAAATGAAGGAGATTGAGAAGGGTTAAAGAGAGGTTCTTGTTGATTATAACAAGAACCGCACGGTTCACATTGAACCCATGTGACATCACTCCCCGTATCAACGATCAGTGTAACATTTCGTCCTCCCAATTTAACAGTCACAATGTAGTTCAGAGTCTGCAGTTTGGCTCCAGAATTGAGAGGGATTTCAGCTTGTGAAAGTTCTTGATCAAAACCATTAGAAAGCGCGGTTTTTATTCGTGATTGTAGCGAATGGACCCGAATTTGATCTGAAAGTATGTGGTTTTGGAGTCTTTGGTCCCAATCTGATTTGTGTTTAAGGCAGTAATCCCTGTGATGCAATTCTAATATAGTTGCAAAATTTTCTGTTCCTGAAAAAGAAAAAAAAGAAACACCACTTTAAAAATAACTATAAATATTTTACCTTTTATTAGGGAACTATAGAAATTAGTTATAAGGAGCCTATTTTTTTTTCTCAAAGCAAGCATTACTAAATCCCGAATAAAACATATATCTTGACTTGTATATCATGCTTACAAAGCTGTACCCTTATCGGAAATTTGGAATATAAGGTTTGGAAAAGTGAGATTGTCTTTTTTCATGCAAGTAAAATTGTTGGATATGATAACATTAGCATGTCGGTTATCAACATTTTTTCGAACATATGCAACAGAACATGGTATAAAACAAAAAGCATATATAATACTGACATATACATTGAGTACTAACTTGATCTTTGAGGGAAACAAGTAGTTGTATTGGTTTGTTCTTGTGTCCATTTGAATTTTTTCAAAGTGAGAACTTGTGTATCTCCGGTACTCATGGCGGCAGCCGCCGAGGTGGTGGCCGGAGATGCATGTAAAGTGAGTGAAAAAAGAAAGAAAAAGAGAAGAAAGGACATGATTTAATGTGTTCACAAGAGAAGAGAAGAGATCGAAGTAGATGGATGGGAGGTTAAGAATCTTTGAAGAGTTGGAGGTTGGCATGAGAACAAAAGGGAAAGGGCTGGCTAAAGAGTTGAAGGACCCACTGTGGGTTGCATGAGAAATTATTGAGGCTTCACATGCACATCTACATTTTACTTATTAAAAATTAAAAATAAAAAATATATATAAATATATGTTAAAATTTGGTTGGTTTAATTTCTCCTTGATAGGTGGGGCTTTATTTGCATGCTTGTGATTTTTTCAACCATTTTTATTGGTTTTTTATGGCTGAGCTTTCCTTTGATAAAGACTGCCCCTTCACGGAGTCGTTATGTAATGTTACTTCTTTCCCATACGCTACAAGCATATACACACATACACACACACACATATATATATATATATATATATATATATATATATACATACATACATGATACGTACATTCAGCCTTAGAAGCTTTGTTGTTTATGTGGTTGTTATACGCGTTTAGTATTTCAAGCTTAAACATTTGATTAAATTTTATGTGGATCTTTCATATCCTTGTAATTGTAACGCTTATCTTTTTATATATATAATTTACTGATGAAAATCCTTTTTAGCCGCATACATACACACATACACAATAACACAATTACTGATCGAACTACACATTTTGATTAGCAATTAAATATGAATAGGATTTTACACTTCAGTTATTATATCCTATACCTAGCTAATATAATAATATAATTAAGAATGTGATACATTTTTTTGGATCACCTAAATAAAGATACTAGTGGTATAGAGTGGTTAATGGATAATGGCGAACGCAGGTTGGGAAACTAAGATACAAATGTAGATTAGTTATCAGTGGACAAAGAAAAAGGTTGCACATGTTGGATTCACGGGTCGTTCATAAACAAAAAACAATATATATGTATTGAAGTTATATACGTATCACACTTCATATTAGTGTGTTTTACATGGCGTATTTTATGTATATGATGATAACTTATATATGATGCATTATTTGTAAAACGGCGGAGGTGAATAGTTTTTAAAAAGTATTATTATTGTCGTGGGAGTTATAGGCTTCCGAGTTCTGACACTGGTCGGCGTGGTGGTGTACTGTTAGACCACTTGGTATGCGACGTGCACAAAAAGTGTGGAGGCACTACCATGTCACAACGCCGACAATGGGTGGCGTGGTGGGCTAGAATCATGGTGAGCTCAATGAGGTGGGGTGGAAGTAAATAACGGGCCCAACGATTATTTTCTTTACTTTTCCAACTTCATTCTCAAATAAAATCGAAAAAGAAATTAAAATGTGGGGTCAAGGGTGTGGGCCCAATACACCATCACATGGCTTGGTGAGATTCTCTACTTCATGGTGTTATCTAACCACGCCATGTGATACTTACGTGACATCCACCACAACACCACCAAACTGATTACCAATGCAGGTGATTTTAGAGACCGGAAATGTAAGTTGAGTCTAACGAGTTACTTTACTTCTTAAAATATAGGAATTCATAAAATGTTGATGACTGTATCAAATTGTTTGTTAGGCCATACTCCGTAATATAAAGGGGTCAGGGAGTCAGGGGTGTAAACTTATAGGCCAAACAGTGTGAGCCCACATTATGAACCCAGTATGGGTTTACCCGATGTAACCCGTAGGCCCTTATATCAAAGACTATTGGGCCGAGCCCGAAGCGTTGATATATTGATATCATGATATGTGCGTATTCTCAAAGTCATGCTGACTAAGTTACTAGATTTCTTTTAACATCATTTAATTAGTTAGCACGAGTCTTTACATGGCAAGAGGGTTGATGATTACTTGATTAGACGATTTTATAATTAAAAATCACTCGATTTTATAATCAAAAATTTAATTGATTAATAAAATTACTCGATTTTATAATTAAAAAAGACTAACTATATTTTATATTAAAAATATTAATAAGGATCATATATTTATCTATAACATTTAATGATGAGTTATAATCAATGTAAAAAAAGAAAGATATATAATGATTTTTGGTATAGTTTAATTTGGTGGTAAAAAAGGTGTGGATATTTTCAGTATTGAAATTGATAAATTCGTCATAAGTGTGGATTACTTTTATGTACAATACAAATATTTAATGCACAATTATGATGTATTATCAATTTCAGTAGTGAAAAAAAACATGTGTAAATAAATTAATGGATGTAAAAAACATACAATGATTTTTCTTCATATCTTATTATTATTATCATTAGATTGAAGTTTATGTTATATTTTTATCTTATTAAGTAAATTTTAAGTTGATATATTATATTTTTATTTTATTCAATTCAAAGTATTTTGCAATGTCAACCGCAAATATGTACTTAATATATATTTTGATTTAAAATCATGTCAAATTTCGTGAATTCGTTGATAATAATCTTGTAAAATAAGTAATATATATATATATATATATATATATATATATATATATATATATATATATATGTTAATTCTCATTATTTTACGAAATCATATCAAAGGAGAATGAACATTTTGGAGGGAAAGTGGATCACAAAAAGATCCCCCATCTATTTCATCTATCAATGGTATAGATAATGTCACGTCACGGGGTACAATTTACAAAATGTTTTTGGACGAAGGGATTAACTAGCAATTTTTATAAAGTTAACATGAAAGGGATCATTTAGGTCAGCCTCTCTCCCATTTTCACGCAAACACACACAATCTCTCTAAATTCACACACTGACGTACACAAACACTCCACCACCACCACCACCACCACCGTCATCCACCTTTGTTTCGTTCACCGCCGCCACCACCACTACCACCACCGCCACTCCTCCACCACCACCACCACCTCCATCACCACCGCCACTGGAGAAAACGAATGCGGATTTGTGATCGAAGAGTTGGGATGCGAACCATCACCGTTGATGAACCGGCTTCCACTGAACGTAACTAACCATAGTTGTTTCTCCATCTTCTCTCGCCAATCCACTGCCACCACCGTCGCTCCACCGCCACCACCACTTACGTTATGATCTTTACTACCACCACCACCACCACTATATAGATCAGGATCTGGAAATTAGTATATCTAGATCTAAAAAGTAGATCTATTTTTTTATTAGAAAAATAAGTCAACAGCTTTTCAGCATTTTTTCTACTTCATCTTGCATTACTGTATATTACCTTCAATTAATGTATATTTATAGTATTTATTTACTACATCTTATGTTTTTTTTAGAACTTTTATGTGTTTGTAAATTTTGATTTTATTTTTAATTTATAGAACTAGTATTAGTTGTTTACTGCATGTTATATATTAGTTACTGCATTTTATGATTTTAGCGATTTTATGGCTTCTGATAACTTTATTATTATTTTTAAAATAATTTTACTTTTAAATTGAAAAACTGCTAATACGTGTTGAAATAGAGAAAATACTTATACTTAATTTACTGCAAGTCTTGATTTTACTCTTGAATTTTAAAAGTTAGTATTACATGTTTACTGCATCCAGTATATTTGTTATTACATTCTTACATTCTTTAGCATTTTTAACCGAATCTTGGATTTTTAAAAGTTTTTTGATTGAACAAATTTTTGAAAAAATTTCGGATATTTTTTCGGACAATTCTCAAACAAATCCCACAACTAAGTTAAAATTGTAAATAAGTCAGCTCTTCGCTTCCTTCAATTCTTCATCCGTTCCCTTAATTTACCTATGGGGTCTGTTTCATTACAAGGGTAAAATTTCAAAATAAAATAATAGTACTCGGTAAGATGATTATAGGTTAATTTTCCAATACGATAATCTAGTATAAAATAAATCATCAGCATCAGAATAGTGATGTTTTACTAATACAGTTCATCTTAAAAGAATAGTAATAGATATCTACGTCTTTTCATGTCACTTTTATATATAAATCTTTTAATCATACATTATACGTAGTATTAATTGAGTAATATATATAGCGTGGTAAAGTGTGACAATTTTCTTATTAGGAAACAAACAATTAAAGAAGTTTCAAAAACGTCGTTATGTTATTTAGCAACAAATGAGGTATTTCCTTTTTGATTCAAGTCAAAATGTGAGTTCGCGTTTGTTGGATATGAGATGATTCCGTAAAGCAATCCTATTAAAAAAAATTGTAATTTGAAGGGTACCACTAAACCCATCCGTGACAATCCCATTATTATATAAATGTGCACATTAATTCTGTTCGTCATTTCATCAATCAAAATTCTAAAATATATATATCGCAACACCTACACTAGTCTTCTCGAAGAGATCAAGCGATGAAGATCGGAATAAGAGAATCTACGATGGTTATTCCTGTGGAAGAGACACCTAAGATAAAGTTATGGAACTCTAACCTCGACCTGATCACCTCGCCTGTTCACGTACCTTGCTTTTTTATATACCGGCCCAATGGTGTTGCCAACTTCTTTGATATCAAAGTGATGAGGGATGCTTTGAGCAGTGTTTTGGTTGCGTTTTACCCCATGGCTGGGCGATTGAAGGAAGACAGAAATGGACGTACTGAGATTGATTGCCAAGGACAGGGCGTTTTGTTCGTGGAAGCAGAAAGTGATGGTGTGATCGATGATTTGGGTGATTTTGCACCTACGTTAGAGGTCCAGAAACTTATCCCGTCCGTGGATTACTCCACAGGCATTGATTCATATCCTCTACTGACCGTGCAGGTAACAAGTGTACGTATGTGTCAAAATAGACGCCCTATTGGGTCACACACGTACGTTACTTAATTAATTTCTTAACGATAGCTTCTTTACTTTTCCTAGTATTTTATAGGCAGCAGCTATAACAAAAATTTTTGCAGGTAACTTACTTTAAATGTGGGGGAGTTTCATTAGGAGTTGCGACACACCATTATGTTGCGGATGCAATATCTGTGCTGCACTTTATCAAGACATGGTCTGATAACGCTCGTGGCATTAAGATTACCATACCTCCCTTCATAGACCGGACCATCCTCCGTGCTCGGGACCCACCACAACCTATCTTCAAGCACATCGAATACCAGAACACTCCAACAAAATCGCCACTTTCATCCTCATCAGATGAACCTGTGGCGACAATTTTTAGGGTATCAAGAGAACAGATAAAATTGCTGAAAGTGAAATCAAAGGAAGATGGCAATATAGTTAACTATAGCTCCTTTGAATTGCTCATGGGTCATATCTGGAAGAGCGCATGTAAAGCTCGTGGGCTGAATGATGATGAAGAGACCAAGCTCAGCATTGCCACGGACGGGCGGCTCCGACGTCGACCACCCCTGCCACCTGGCTATTTTGGGAATGTTGTCTTGTCAACTATTCCTATAGCGATAGCAGGCGAAATAAAATCAAATCCAAGTTGGTACGCAACTAAAAAAATTCACGATGCACTTGTGATGAAGAACAACGATTATCTAAATTCAGCTATCGACTATTTGGAACTACAACCCGATTTATCTGCCGTGGCTGGTGGCATGTTTGAATCTTTCAAATGCTCGGGTAATTTTGCCATAACAAGCTGGGCTGCGTTACCAGTTCATGATGTTGACTTCGGATGGGGCCGACCTATATTCACGGGGCCTGGTGGGATTGGATTGGAGGGTATGATTATTGTGTTACCAAGCTCAATCCAAGACGGAAGCTTGTCAATAGTCATCTCGCTACAACCAGAACACATGAAGCTTTTCAGCAAATTGTTGTATGAACTTTCCAATACGAGGTCTTCAACTTCTTCAAAACTCTAACGGGCATGTTTGGTATGCGGAATGTTTTCAATGGAATTGGAATTTAGTTCATTCTAAAAATTCTGATTCCATCGAATGTAAGTTTGTCTTTCTAAAAAGGCCTTAGTGTCTGGGAATGTATCAAACTTTCACTAAATCTCTATTGTGTTTATCCAACTTACGAAACTCAATATTAATGTACTCAACTTGTAAAAACTCTTATATTGATGTACTTTGATGACGTGTCACTCTCTCCTTGTGCCACATGGCATGCTATGTGCGTGACACGTCATCAAAGTACACCAATATAAGGGTTTTTACAAGTTGAGTGTATTAATATTGAGTTTTGTAAGTTGGATACACACAATAGAGATTTGGTGAAAGTTTGATACATTCCCAGACACTAAGCCCTTCTAAAAAAGTATCATCATCATTTTGTTTTTTCTTATCAATAACTTATTATAGTTTCACATTATCCGTTTGTAAGATCAATTATCATCAGTTTATATGTATTGGATGGATGAACATACTGAGTTGTATTTAAATTAAAGTTGGCTTGAGTTATATACGTATCAAGACTACCTACTGAAAGATTTAAATTCATAGATGCGATATAACATGTGGCCAAATTAAATAGCATTTGCCATATATGCACTAAAAGGTGTAGTAAATTTGGCGTGAAAATGAAGTTAATTTACATCATATCCGATTAAAATGTAATTAAATACTGTACTTAATTATCTGTATTGCAGTCAACTATGAATTATTAATAGTGAGATTCCATACGAGTGATCCAATGAGGCAGATGCATTATATGATCATTTCACCCGTCGCCCACACTTCACTTTTATCTGTAAGATCTTCAACACATTTTCACATATATAATTTATACATCTGAATATAAATATAATACATCAGCTGAAGAGAAATATCAATAGTTAAGTTCAGAATGGTTTACTACTGCATTACATCATCTTTATGTTAGAGAGTAGGCTTTCGTTATCTGTGGTTGGTTAAGTAGTGAAGAGATGAGGATCGTGGTTAGAGAATCTACGATGGTGACTCCGGCTAAGGAGACCCCGAGGATAAGACTATGGAACTCTAACCTCGACCTGGTTATGCCGCCTGCTCACACACGGTGCGTGTATTTCTACCGGCCCAATGGCGCTGCCAACTTTTTCAACACAGAAGTGATGAAGGATGCTCTAAGTAAGGTTTTGGTTGTGTTTTACCCTGTTGGTGGGCGATTGAAGAAAGACGAAAATGGCCGAACTGAGATTGATTGTCAAGGACTGGGCGTCATGTTTGTAGAAGCGGAATGTGAGGGTGCAATTGACGATTTAGGTGAATTTGCACCTACGTTGGAGTTCCAGAAACTTACCCCAACCGTCGATTACTCTGTTGGAATCGATAGCTATCCTCTACTTGTCGTGCAGGTGAAATCTGCTGTAACTACTCTTTTGAAACTCATATTCAGTTTTGTTTATATTTATTTATTACGATAATTATTAATTATTACTAAATGATAACACATCAAAGAGGGTTATCGTTAAGGTGTCGTGTTATGCTCCATTAATTGGACCATAACAGACTATATGCTCCCACGAATATTATTTTAGGTACAATAATCAGTCATGAATTCACAACAATTACGGAGTATATTGCAAGTTATGATACGTAAATTTGAACAGATAACTTACTTTAGATGCGGAGGAGTTTCACTAGGAGTTGGGATGCACCATTACATTGCGGATGGGGTTTCTTCTGTTCAGTTTGTCAACTCATGGTCTGATATGGCTCGTGGTCTTAACCTCACCAGGCCACCATTCATAAACCGGACCTTACTCCGAGCTCAAGACTCACCACAACCTATTTTTGAACACATCGAATACCAACACACTCCTATGAAATCTTCGCATGTGGCCCCATCAAGTGAACCTATGGTATCAGTTTTCAAGTTATCACGAGAACAACTCAACATGCTCAAAGTAAAATCAAAGGAAGATGGCAGCACAATCAACTATAGCTCCTTTGTATTGCTCATGGGCCACATTTGGAAGTGTGTGAGTGAAGCCCGTGGGCTGCCGGATGATCAACAAACTAACATCTCCGTTACCGTCAATGCACGAGACCGCTGTCAGCCTCCTCTACCAACTGGCTATTTTGGGAATGTTGTCTTGGCAACCTCTTCTATATTACTAGCTGGAGAAATTCGATCTAATCCTGTTTGGTATGCTGCCAGTAAAATCCACGACTCTATCGCAAAGATGAATGGCGATTATGTAAAGTCAGCAATTGACTATTTGGAACTACAACCTGATCTGGAGGCTATGCCTAGTCGCATTGCCAAGTCATTCGGATGCCCAAATGTTGCAATATCAAGTTTGGTTGGCTTCCCGATTTATGGTGCCGATTTTGGATGGGGCCGACCTATATTCATGGGGCCAGGTGAACCCCCAAAGGAAGGTTTCGCTTTTGTGCTACCAAGCCCGATCAAAGACGGGAGCTTGTCTATTGTCATTTCACTGCACAGTGAATACATGAATCATATCAGAAAATTGTTGTATGCAATTTTCAATCCTTCTGTGGCATCTAAACTTTGATCGCAGATAATAAGTTATTGACTATTTGTATTATTACTTTTATTTATAGTTTTTTATCGTTGATTTGTATCCTAGTATATTATCGTAATGTTATGAATTTTCACATTCAATTTGTATTCCGTTAAGTTGATCATGACTTTGATTTTATGAATGTCACCTCTTCTTATTATATTTATTCATAAAAACTAACTAAAATAATTTAAGATGGTCAAAATTAAAACGTCGTGATATTATTTTGCAACTATATAGCTACTTATATATTTCCCTTTGTCAAACATTATTAGGCGTCTTTAAAATAAGATTTAAAGCTATAAACTAGTACTCCCTCCGTCCCATTATAAATGTCCACTTTGACTTTGCACGTAGTTTTAGGATTCTCCACTATTTACACTTTTCACCAATCAAATACTATATTCACCTGCTAAAGTTTTTTTTATTGGTTAAAAATCAAAGTAGACACTTATAATGGGACATCCCAAAATAGTAACGTGGACATTTCAAATGAGACGGAAGGAGTAACATGTTTACCTTTTTTAGTAAGGTAAGTAACATACTCATTTATTATTAGTGTGAATAAGTAACTTTTAAGTTTCGTTTTAATGTTAGTAATAAGTTATTTTAGTTATGTTTTAGTTATCACAATTGCTCATATCCGGATGACTTGTATACTTTTTAACGACATGGGGTGTTGTTCGGATAAACTGTTCATGTTTTAGGTTGTTCGGGTCGGATTTTTTAGATTTTTCAAATTTATAATATATCTATAGTCCAAACCGAATAAGATTCGGATTATTCGGTTACGGGTTATTCAGTTCGGATTGGTTTGAATTCGGATATTATGTTTTTATCCAAATAAGATAATATCTTAAACTTTCACGACTTTAACATAATCTAAATTTCACAAAATAATATTAAAAGCTTTATATAAAATATTTTAAGTGATGTATATGTTAGTTGTATATATACACTCATATAAATCATAGATAACATATATAAAAAATTATATTTCTATATTTAGTTCCTTCGTTGGGTTCAGTTTATTCGGATTAACCAAATTAAAAATTATTTATCTGTAATCTAATCCAAATAAAATTCGAGTTACTCGGATTTGGGTTATTTGGATTCGATTAACCGAATAACCCAATCCATTTTATTCAAATCCGAATCAATCACAATAAAAATATTTACAATGTAAGAAGTTTTTATATAAGACACATCATCAATGTTCAAAAAAGCTTTGTAAAAAGTTTTATGTTCCAATGATAAAAGCTTTTAAAAAGCTTTTCTTTTCAAACTTATTACCAATGATAAAAAGCTTCTCAAAGGCTTTTGAACAAAAAAGCTTTTAAAAAAGCTATCATCGGTGATCCTCTAACAAGGTAAATATAATAAGTCAAACCATTTGAGTAAAGTCGGTCTACAATTGCACCTGATATCATTATCGTCATTTTAGAAACGATTTTCTTCTTCAACCCGTTACACAATCATAAGTTCAAACGAGTGCTACCAACTCAGTTGAAATAGATTGCATATCATGAGTAATTACAAAATCAATCGTTGGTAAATAACTAACACATAATATTAATGTGTTAAGACGCAATTGTCAAGTTCTAAAAATAATTTTCTTTATGTTAATGATCATAAAGAAAACGAATTTGAGTTAAAAATTTATTTATCTTGTTTTACTTCTCACTAGCTTATTACCTGTTCGATATCATAATGTTATTTGAATCTTTATAAAATTTAAGTAATAATGTTATAAAAAAGTAGAAGTGCATATCATAGAGAGGGAAAAAAAAGTACTCATAAGAATGTCTTTTTCTTGCAATTACAGATTCTACAACTTGTTAAAATTCATGTCATTAAAGGGAAAACAGAAAGTTAGAAGTATTCAGGATGCAACTATTTGCATGACAATGTTGAAATGCATTCGCATGTCCAATTTATATATATATATATATATATATATATATATATATATAACAGAATATCATGGAGGATTTTGGACCATTCGATGGGTTCCTTCCTAAAGATCTAACAGATTATATTTAATCTTCATAATTACACTTTCCCCCCCCCGTCTAATTAAATGTTACATAATTATATAAATAAATAAATACTAAATATTTTTATAAATAAATACTAAATATTTTTTTAATAATTATAATAATCAACGACAATGTTTACAAAATAAAACAATTAAAATAGTCATTTAATACTTTACTATTTAATTTAACTGCGGAAAAAAAAACCCAGCCTTAAAAAAATGGTCGCACCATATTATATCGGTTAAAAATAAAACATCACATCTAACTTATTTGTTCTTATCTAAAAACTATACTATATCTTTTAAGGATTTTCTCCTCAAATACTAATCCCATTTTAACCCTATTTATATTCATGATATTACCACCTCTAACCCATTATATTCTTTCGCTCATCATACACTCCATCCATCCAAAAAAGCGCCCAATGCTCAATTTAAATAAGTCTCTCCTATGTATTTTAGATATTGTATAAAAAATAAGATTAAAATAAAAGTTGAATAATACATTTACCAAAAAATAACTCAAAAGTAAACTAAATACATAATATAAAAAACGTTGTGTAACGCTTACACTTTACGAGTCGAGTATTACGCGTCAACTTAAAATTTTATAGTAATCTAAACACATAATATAAATAACATATATAGTTTAACTTTTACGCTTTATCATTTCACTACTATAAATCTGGTTCAATAATCTAAACATAACTCATTTGAATTCGGACTATTAAATGATTTTGACACTTACAAGTCATTTATGAACTCTTCTAATTCATTTGTGACTTCACCAAGTTTGACCCAACTATAACGACAATAAAATATACAAACTCTTTAATCATTTTATGTTTACAAAGTAAAGTGTTGTAACCCGCATTGTCGCGAGTCCTTTTCCTAGTTATTTTATATATCCATATTAATATTAGGCCTCGTGAATGAATAATGGTACATAATAATATTAAGTTATGGTCAAACATTCAAATTCAAATACAGAGGTTATTTTGATGCAACTTAATTCGTATAAGATATAAAAAAATTTTATAATATAATCTATAATTATAATTAAGTTTACTAAGACGAATGTATAGAGGTGGGTGTTCATAATTATCCGAAACCGGAAAACCGAATTGAAATTTTGTTGAACCGTAGCGAATTTTAGGTTAACCGAACCGAATTCTTTTTATTTTCGGTTTCGGTTAATCGAACCGGTATTTTTTCGGTTCTTCAGTTCCGGTTTCGGTTCACGATTTTGCCACAACCGGTTAACCGAAAAATCAAAAAATTTAAATTGCTATTTAAATATGTGTTTATATATAGATATATGATGATATTACTAAATATCTTCTATTTAGAATGTGCTATTATGTTTTTGTATTTATGTTAGTACGAATGTACACATTTTTGTACTTTTAGTAGTTAAATATTTAGTTTCGTGACTAACTTGGTTCGGCGTTCATACATTTACGTTAAGTACCTAATTAAAAAGCCTTATGTTTATTGTTAGAATAAATAACGTGTAGAATCTATTACAAATATTCATCAATGAGTGTGTATTTATGTTTAGATATTTATATTTTAATTGATTGGTAAATAAAACCGGTTAATTTGGTTAACCGTATAACCGAACCGGAAAAGCCGGTTACCGATTACGTGGTTATGTACGATCTCCATAGTTTGTGTGGTATCTTCCATCTGATTTTGAGTACGGTTAATGGTTTCAGACAGATCTTCTTGATCTAAGTACATTTGTGCGATGCGGCCCTGAGCCGTTAGCATCCAGTTTTCTCGAGTTTCTTGAAGTTCGATTTCCATGTCGTGTAGCCTGCTCTCATGACGGTGTACTCGAGCAGCTAACACCGGAACAGTGAGGTGTGTTGGTTCTTGAGTGTACGGGGAGAGATCCATAGCAGCATATTCTCTGACATCGTCGGGGATCTCAATGTGTTCTTCAATCCTCCAGGTGGCCATAGCCGCAGGTAACCAGCTCCATTGACGAGCGATTGCTCGATGGTGAGCTAAAGTAGATGGGTTACCAGTAGTGGCAGGATTGGCATAGGGTCTAGCTCGGCGTGAGCTACCAGTGCGTCTAATCACCAGGGATTTTGAGTGACTACGACGTGAGCGAGAGAAAGATGGTGGTGTACGAACAGTTTGCCTAGATGATGAGTCTGCCATCACTGTGGCAAGAGCGTTAGTGAGTGAGACCTATCATATACATATATACATATATCATATAATAGCCTAGAGTGTCTAGCACAAACAAGTATAAGTCCAGTTTCTCTCATAGTCAGAGTCAACTAGTGTATTCCTGTTCAACATAACCCCTTTCAGATTTCACATCATCTTCATTTACTTGTACATAGTTAATCAGGCTATGTTAAATTAAAGTCGTATAATGTAATCTTTGAACCAGTCATACCTAATAAGGAATTACAGCCTAACGGTCATAGTCTAGGCCCACTAATACAACCTAGTTCGCTATAACCTTAGGCTCTGATACCAATCTTTAAAATACCCAAATTTACTGTTGTGCGGAAGCAAGCTTTGGGTGTTACTAATCAATAATCAAGCACCAAAGTAAAGCAAACGACGTCTATATGCAACATCGTACAATAGTGCAAAAATATTACATTGTTGAATCATAATAACAAGCTTCGAGTTCGAAAATGATTTCCTAGAGATTCTAATACATAACCGATATACAAAAAGTAATGCAAAAGAATCTCCACAAGTTTGTATGCATGCGACACGAGCTATCAGTCCTGAGTGTGGTGCAGTCCTACTGCTGTAATGTACCTGAGATAAATGCTAAAAAGTGTTAACCAAAAAGGTTGGTGAATCTCACAGGTTTAGTATAGTAATCCTTTATGAACCACAAGTAAAGTACCAGTAATGCCCTCGAGCATAATAAGTAAATCAGTAACTCAGTAAATCAGTAGGTCAACACAATTACCATGAGCTCACAAGCTGAAGCTTAACAGTGTAGTGTGAATGGTACAGTCAAGTACAGCATCACGTACCCCCGTGGGTGCTATCCGGACACTCATATGTAACAAGTACTAATATGCCTGTTTCTACGGTGAAATCTGTGGTAGCGCTACTACCCCAGACAGGGATTATCAGTCTCAAATGGATCCATTTACTAGTAATCGCGCTTAAGTCCATAACTAACAACTTATGATAGGAGGATTTCAGTGGATAAAAAGTAACTCATGTAATGTATGTAAGAGTAGTGTGTAGCAGTTCAGTACTTGTGTTCATACGTAAAACGGTAACAATATCTCACCCCAAGTAGAAAACAGTAAAATTGGGGTTGTAAGACTCACATGAGTCTAGCAAACAAGTATAACGGGTGTAAGTCCGTAAGTATGTGTCGGATGTAATTCCGTAGTGCGGTTCTCCGAACCCTGCAACCTTCTGGCGTCCGAAACGCATAAGGTTGTAAGCAAGTAAGTAAGTTGGTGTCACGAAGGATCACCCATGCTAGTTGTCCACTCAACTAGGAAATGTCCAAGTATTTGTTTGTACGTTTATAACCATTTTGTAATTAAGTGTGGCCCGTTGGTGACGGAGGTGTAATAATAATTCAAATATTATTATTATGTAATTCATTGTGCTTGTATATCTTGTAAAGCATATACAATAGTTGGTTATTTGTAACGTGACGTGTAACCGTCGTTCGGATGTAAGTCCGTGCGAGTGTAAGCTCGTCTTATAAACAATTGGTTTGAGTGTAAGCTCGTGGTAGAGTGGGTGTAATCCCATCTAGGTGTATGTGTAATCTTATATCTTCATACTTATATGTATAAGTAATAAATGGGTGCGAGTGTAATCTCGTAAGTATAGTTATTGACTCGAGTGTAAGCTCGTATGCGTTCAAGTTGTAGCGTATACTTCCAAAGTATATATATATCATGTAAGTGTAGTGTTGTATGTATTCAATACTTAGTATAAAAAGTATTTTAAAGTTTCCATTTCGTGCGACAATATGTATCCCGACAATGACATTCATGGACACTGTTCATGCGACATTCGCATTCTCGGACCACTGTTCATACGACAATGGCATTCACGGAATTTTGTTCATGCGACAATAGGTTCACGGAGCACTGTTCATACGACAATACGGTTTGCCGGATTCTTGTTCGTGCGTCAATAAGGATTGTCGGAATTCTTTCAAGTATAAGTGTTAGTTTTTTATGCGACAATGAGTATAGATTGCGATTCACGGATAGTCATGCGACAATTAGCTTATTGTCGGTTTTTAAATAATTTCCAAAACAGTCCCTACACTTTATTTTCCAGATTTTTAACCCAAATCAACCCCCGATCTCACCCATTTCTAGTCCGAATCAAGCCTAACCAAAAATCACTCATATTCTCCTAGGTGTCTTGTTCATTTATGCACTTTATGGTATTTTTATAAGTTCATTTACTATTTTAAACAAAAATAGTTTTCGAAGTGTGGTCAGATTTGGTCCAAAACAGACATATGTTCAAAGATTGAGTTATATCCGAAAATGAGGGCATTTCTGGAAATGGTCAAAGAAGAACTTTTTGTAGAGATCTTCCGTACTCAAATTTTGGTAGGTG
The DNA here is from genome assembly GCA_963422505.1 of Pseudognaphalium luteoalbum. Taxonomy (NCBI): domain Eukaryota; kingdom Viridiplantae; phylum Streptophyta; class Magnoliopsida; order Asterales; family Asteraceae; genus Pseudognaphalium; species Pseudognaphalium luteoalbum. The sequence continues at coordinate 4,771,512 of OY730193.1, read as the reverse complement.
TATCGTTATCTAACTCCTTCTAGAACTCGGGATATTAACGTTTTGGTGAGACGGTTTTTCTGGGAAGATATATGTGTTTTGTGTTTATGTTCATAAAAACTATTGTTGAGTTACTTTTGGATATTTCTTATTGAATGAGCATATAGACATGTTAATAAGTAGTAATCAAGTAAATCTATTTAAAGAAGCGGATTCCTTACAAATAGATGAAGACCTAACTCGGGTTTGCGACGGGAGTGTGTGGAACTTCTTCTCCTTGCGTTTCCTTGATTTTTCGAGTGGTGGTTGATGGTGGTTTGTGGTGGAGTGGTGGCAGCTGGAAATCTCCAGAAATAGAGAGAGAGAAGGGAGTGTGGTGATGGTGGAAAGTGTTGAGTGACAATGAGGAAGTATGGAGCGAAGGAGTGAAGTAAAAGAAAAGGGAGGGGGTGTAAGGGCATGGGAGGCCATGCTTATGGTTTTATGCAGATTTTTAGTGGGTCCCACACCCCACATGGGTGTGTAAACTTTTTCTCAAAGTTGTGCTGCGTGCAGTGTTAGTTTACCCGTTCGTTTGACGTTTTAATTAACCTTATAACGTTTTTAAACGTTTTAACTGTTCGCGTGCAATCGCGATATTTTTACTTGAAGTATTTTATTAAAATACTTAGTTTTGAGTTATAAAAATATAACTTGAGATTATTTTGTGTGTCGGGCGCGTTTCACGCGTTTTCATTGCTTAAAGTTACGTTTTAATAAAACGTATAATCGTGTAATATATTAAAGTAAATATATTAAAGTAAATAATGTTTGTTTGGATAAATCCATATTATTTTTAATATTTTGTCACCAACGTCCATAGTAAATAGTGTCGGACCTCGTCCGGTTCAAGTGTGTATGATTTAAACAAATCATATAACATGTATGAAATTACACAGAAAGTTACATATATTTAGATTAATATAATACTAAATATATATAATTACAAGTAGTTAGGCACTAATTAAAGTCCTAAATTAGCGGATGTTATAATTTACCCCCAAACTTAAATATCACACAAACGACAAATCAAAAAAATTATGAAAATTGCACCATTAGATTTAGCATTTTATCCTCTTTGATTTGCCATCCCTCAAGGCATACTTTCGACGAGTTTTTTGTCTCTTCATTTTTTGGTAGGTTTCACATTTTACTAACACATGTGTTAAAGTGTTGCGTTTAGGGTTTAGGGTTTGGAGTTTAGGGTTTGAGGTTTAGGGTTTCATATTTTTTGGTGGGTTTCACATTTGCGTCTGTCGATACAAACACGATTTCGTCAGTTTCACCCTCCTTGTCTTTGATTTTAGATTCATCAGAAGAAGGATTTTCAGTGTTCTTCGTTAAATCAGTTGTCGAACAACAACGTCTTCTCTTCGGCGGAGGAGCGGTTGATTTGCAGGATGTGGTGTTCTTATGCGAGGAAGAAGGAAGATCCATGGTGTGCTTTTCGAATATATTGTAACACCCCCAAATTTATTGTTTAGCGGAAGCAAGATTTGGGTGTTACTAATCAATATTAAAAGCACAGAGATTAATAGTAAACGACTTTATATGCGTCGTTTTAACAGAATGTATTAATAGCAAAATGTTTACAAGGTTTGAAGCTACATATAGCTCGTGTTCGTTTAAAATGAGAGATTTCAATACATAAATACTTATACAAAATATATTAATGCAAGAAAATCTCTATTGTCTGCATGCTGACTCGAGCTATAGTTTCCTGGGGCAATCCTGCCTACTGCTTTGTACCTGCGATACATGCTAAAATGGGTCAGCTAACGCTGGTGAGCTCACAGGTTTGAGTATCAAATAAGTTGTGTGAACCGCAAGATTTAAATAGTTGAGTTGCATCCAGCAAATGATAGTGGTAACAGTATACAGTCATGAGCACATAGTTGAGCTTAACTCGTGGGTCAGGACACAGCCTGAGCGTTTTCGCCTCCACGGATGCCTAATCAACATCCGTCTTCCTTAAATATTAGTACGTCCATTTACCCGGTTAGTGCTTGCTAACCCGGACGAGGTGGGTCAATCCTATATGGTACCATATACTAATATTCACGCTACAAATGTATTAACAACTATGCTGATGGAGGGCTTTAAAAGATTAGTTGTGTAAAACTCATGTAGTACATGTAAAAGTTGTACTTGCGTTCACGCGTTAAAACAAGCAATATATCACACCCCTGAGTAAAAATAGTAAAAGAGGGGCTATGAGACTCACCTGAGTCTTTAGAGTTTATATCAATAAACTGAGATTGATGAGTCGGGAATCGAAGTCCAAAGACTTGTAACCTGAGGGTGTCCACGACACGCGATGGTTATAAACATATGAAGGCATCTCATAAGACTACCTTGTAGTTGTTTGTCCAACTAGAATGTCCAAATGATTACAATTTGGTTGATTGTTTAAGTGTTTGAAACTGTGTACGGCCCGTTGGTGATTGTTGGTAATAATAATATTATCATTATTCTTGAAAAACGTGTTCCAAAGTGTTTTAGAAGTCATGTCGCCTTCGTGTTTGATGTTATACAAGTTTAACACTTTGTGTGAAAATTTAGATGTAACACTGTTACTCGTGACTCTAGGGTAAGGGCGAAGCCCGTTAATGACGGGGGTCCGGGGGCAGCGCCCCTGGTAGCGGGGTCCAAGGGGCGGCAGCCCCTGACGGGGTCCAAGGGGCAGAGCCCCTGGCTGGGGTCGAGCTATATTGCTTTGGTGAAAAACACATCTGGACCCGAATTTGGGTGAAATGGGGCGTCAAATTTGGGTCTCAAAACTTAGTGTAAAATTAGTTAAAACTTTCTGTTTATGCGTCACTTATAGCGTCACTTAGGGGCTTGGGCGACACTTGGGAAGTGTCGCTAAAAATATTAAATCTGAGCATATGCGTCACTTAAGGGAAGTGACGCATGGTAGGGCGTCACTAAGGTAAGTGTCGCTATAAGTGTCGGGTATAGGTCTAAGCGTCACTCAGGAAGTGTCGCTATAAGTGTCGGGTATAGGTCTAGGCGTCACTCAGGAAGTGTCGCTATAAGTGTCGGTTAACGTTGTTGTGCGTCACTAGTCAAGTGACGGTAGAAGTGAAGGGAAAAAGGGGCTTTATGCGGCACTTATGCAAGTGACGCATGATTAGGGCTTTTAGCGACACTCAATGCGTCACTTAAGTGACGCATAAAGTGACGCTATACTGCACTTCGTTGCGACACTTAGGACTGTCAGCGAATTTTTGAGCCAAAAATGAGCTTTCGGGTTTCCGTTTGGTCCGATTCTTTTACCCAACCCTTATAAGGACATTCTAAGCTTACAGAAACAACTAAAACTTAAAAACACTTAAAATCGAAAGGTTTCGGGTTTTTGTCGGAAACTTACGAGTCGTCGCGCGGAGAATCTGGAAAGGTGAAAATGTAGATCGCGTCGCGGTGAATCTTTTTCTTCAAACGGACGAGATGAGGTGAGGGCGTTTGGATGGTGCTTTTGGTGGTTTTGTGGTGGTGGTGGTGTTGGAGTTTAGAGAGAAAGGAAAGAAGAAAGGAAAAGAGAGAGAAAGAGTTATGTGGATAATGGGGTGGGAGGTGGTGACCTCACCCCTAATGGCAGATTTTTGGTGGGGGTCCACCAATGTGTGGGTCTCCACTTTTTAGCTTCATGCATTCGCGCTCCGTGCGGTGTTCGTTTCCCGATTGTTTAAACGTTTAATATTTATTTTAATTGTTTAAAATGTAAGTTTTAAAATACGAAAGCTTATTAAATAAATTTATTAAAGTATTTTATCAAATACTTAATAGTTCAATTGGTTTTGTTTGTTTGCGCGTTAAACATTCTAATCGCGTAGGCTTTTAGTTGTACGATACGAAACATGTATGAATTATCATCAAAATACTATTTTAGATATAATAGCGTTATTAAATAATGTTATCTTATTTAATAATTTTGTTCACCAACGTCCGTATAAAACTGAATCGAATTACATTCGATTTAAATTGCGTACGATTTAATCAAATCGCAAAAATTGTATATATTCATCAATATAAAATCCGAGACATTAATTAGCCTAACACAGAACTAATTACATGTATTAACAGTTGATTAGGCACTAATCATTAGTCCTAATTTGGCGGGTGTTACATATATGTAAATCAACGAAGGTTGTTTTTTATGAGTAAGTTGGTGTAAAAGAGAAGATTTCTTCACCACCTTCAACATCCACCAAATCAGATATCTTCACCACCTTCTTTTTGCACTTTCGACAGGCAACATAGAACCAACCATGATCCTCCTCAACAGAAGTTATAGTTGCAAGAACAACGTATACAACAGGCTACACGATTTTAAACAGTTTATGTGCTTTGAAGTTTTAAAAGGTTACCAATAATAATAGTAGAAATTTATAAGTATGACATAAAATACCTCTGTGGCATCAACAACCTCATCAATTGTCATTCTTTTAGTCTTGTTAAGGAAGTCTTCGCAATTGGAATAAACCATCAAACTTGATAGTTGACTACCTGCTTGAGAAGAAGAGGCAGTGCCAACCCTTGCGATAAAACTATTTATGAATTGGGTAACTTCTGGTATTTCAGCATCGATGAACAGTTTAGTGCAGATTAGATTATTCTGAATACATGGGGAACCTGTAAAGCACATTTAGATGTTCAACTACTAAGTACTAACAACTAGAAAAAATTAAAACATACTACATAAGTATGTTTAAATATACCTTTCCAATCTCTTACTCTACCAAATTGAACAATCAGCACCACATGATGTTCAAGCTTATTACCAGCAACATAATCATGAAGCTGCTGTGCATAACCATCCCAAAGAGTGCATTTCAACCGAATCATACTACAACAATACAATTAGTAATCAATAAATAAACTGTGAATGTATTTAAATAAATAAACGATAAGCAATAAGAAATCACAAAACATACTGCAAATCCTCCAGTTCAAATGTGATACGCTTCTCTTCTTTCTCAGAACCTTTGTGATAAACATCAAGATCGCCACAGACAACACTTCCAATGATATCTGTGACATATATATCGTTTGGTAAATACTAACTAAACAATCAAATTAATTATATGGGTCCGTAAAAAAAAATTCCAACAGATTAGTGGTACATACCAACAGGTAAATTAGGATCTCCAAGATGATGGAACACATCACAAAGTTTAAAAACTGGAATCCATGCACGGGACCATTAAATGCTACAACTCTCTTCACAGAAGTACATCGATAGAAGTTAAGCTTGTATTTGTGCTTAAGAACAGGATACTTAGATGAATTTGCAGCAACACCAAAGTTACTGATGATAACGACTACACCTTCTTGCAAAACATTCTCAAACAATGGCATTAAAACCTTTTTGACCGTTGCATGTATCTTGTCACCCTAAACAACAATTTGAAGGAGACACCGGAAAGATATGTAATAGCTATCTATATATGACCAAAATTATAAAAAATTAAAGAATGAATAGAATAACGATAACGGAAGTACGTACCCTTTCATCCATCACGATTAGGTCAAGTTAGAACGATGATTTCGAAACACTCGGAATGCGGACCTTAAGTTTCCAGGTATCCTTTACGGTGTCAAGATCTTGAATGAAATCGCACGTATCGTTCTCTATTGTCTCAGAAATTGAATTGGGTATACGAAGAGAAAGAAACGATTGTTGATGTTCTGTGGTGGAATATGAAAACGGAAAGACTAGATTTATAATTGGAGAAGTGAACCGTTCGGATTCCAACCATAAACATTGAGGTAGATGGCGTGAAACGACCACCAAATAAAATTCATGAGCCCATATATCGATAAGGCAAAAGGGCGGTGCTTGGAATCTGAATCAAAGCCTTTAGTTACCATTTATTAGACAAAAGAGTCCATATATCGATAATGCAAAAAAGCCAATAACATTTAATTTAGTTACCATTTAATAGACTTAAAATTGTTTTAATTTTTTTAACCCAAGAAGATAACTTTTTGAAAAAGGATGACATCATCCTTTTAATCACAATCTGACACCTAAACAATAGTAACAACTTTATAACTCGACAAATCAGCAAAATGATGTCAGCAAAATCCTCCTTTAATAGTATAGATAGATCGATATGATAAATTGCTAACGACTGATAATTTACATGTAATTTCACCTTTATATTTATTTGTATGTATAAATATAGAACTTATTTTTAAAATTCATATTTATTTACACTTTTATAATATGTAATTACTAATTTAATGTTTAGTCATATAAGATTACAACTAAAAATTTTTTCTATAGGTTTATTAAATTACCAAATAAATTATTTTTATGTGATTTTAAACTTATAATTTGTAAATTTGATTATTCACCTGTATATATAGCTAGTGATTTAAACTTATAATCTGATTGTAGATATAATAACATGTGAGTGTTAATCACATGTGATCTAATCTTACAAATTTTAAATACCCATTAGAGAATTGGAGAAAAAAAATTCGTCAAAAATATATTATATGAGATCTCTAATTAAATATAAAAGGACCGAATACGAAAATTAAATGCATCTTTTCAATCCAAGTGCTACGTACATACAAAATAGATAAGAAAATTGAGACAATTTATATTAATAGATGTAGAAAAAATAATACGACACTAAGAACTACGAAGGTTACAAATATATATGTTTTGTATTAACAGAGGGGTGGATGTACTCACAACTAAAGGGTATTCACTTGCATACCCTTGATTCTTAGCTTCAAAGGTAAAAAAATTATTATATCAGTTTTTTTAGTATAGCTTCTTGTGAGTGCACACCCAAGGAAAATACAGTGAACACCCTGTTGAATTGAAAGTTAAGAATGAGTTTTATGTTAACGTCTTAATTTCTCTCTCTAGCCCCTATCACTGAGGTGGGTCTCCATTAATAAACCACATAGTTAAATATCATATCCCATGTCAATCATGATTATAGAAAAATAGTTAATCTATTTAATCTTAATGTTATTCTAATAAACATTGTCCATTAGTGATTCTAGTAATTTAATTGTCCAAAGTTTTTTTCTCCTTGGTTGTCCATCACAATTTAATTGTCTAAGTTTTCAATTTTTTAGATGTTCCAAAATAATTGTCCAGTATTGATTCCCAAAAATCAGAAAATATTTTAGTGATGTATGAAATTTAATTGGTTGACACACTTATCAATTACTTGTACAAAACCATGTGTATATTTATAGTATACAATTAAATTGGGACGGATGGAGTATATAATTTTTGAATGGTTTTATACAAATATATCATTTACTAGTATTTTCAAAACTAGGATTGCGAACTGAAACAAAAAATTTAAATTTGAAGTTTAATCTACATCGGATCGGCGTTGATTTTAGGATTGGTTCAGTTTGTTAGACTAATCTCATCCTCACGCAAATTTAAGGGGTCATATGTGTAAATAAACAAAGATGTCAACTAGTGGAAACATATCAAACGGTGACAACGGTTCACAAAGGGTACAACCGAACATGAAGCAACACAACCGTTGGGAAATAACCGCCACAGATTACTAGTATAAATAGGCATACTATTTTCGTTTTCTAAATAGAACCAAAACTGTACAAATATTCATAATACTTTGGTACAATGAAATACAAAGTTTGAATCAATCGTTTTACTTTTGTTATTACCTGATTCGTGTTTTATTAAAACCTCACTGGGCAACACATTTCAATCTAAAAAATAATTTAGTACGATACTGATATTCAAACAAAAATAAAAAAATAACTCAAAACCCGGTTCGAAATACACATCTCTACTGGAAAAAAGTTCCCCCAATACTATTTAGTGTATACTCACCCTCACATTCTTAGATTCGCCAATAATTAAGTTTTCACAATGTCAATGCATATGTAAGTATGTAACTCGAGTAATAATTCTGTACAAAACTATGTCAATGCATATGTAACTCGTAGCAAGTAATAGTTACTGTACGGGTTAATACACACGGAGGGGATTAAAGTATCCCAAAATATTCGCTTGAGGTACTAAAGTTTATGATTTGAAAAAACTATGAGTTAACTATACGTATTGTCTTTAAGGGTAATTAAAGTTTATTAACATGTTTACATGGATAACTAAAGTTTATTAAAATGTTTACAAAGATAATCAAAGTATATAAAATTGTTCAAATTGATGAACAATTTGAACATTTATCAGCTCATTTTCCACTTAGGGGAGGTTTTAAAAGTTAACTCATAGTTTTGTCAAATAATAAACTTTAGTATCCAAGTGAACATTTTAGAATACTTTAATCCCTTCTATGTGTATTAACTCTTACCCATAGTATATTCTTCAAATTGATTAAAGCCGTAATCCCCGCCGCACATTCAGTAGTCCAACTCCAAATTCATACAGTATTATTTAACACATATCGCCAAAACAATTATTTTTAATTAAACACGTATTATAAAAAAATATATTTTTCAAAAGAATATCAGAATATATAATATAGTATAGAAGTATAGATTGAACTCGTACATTACAAATTTATTCTTACTTTCAGACTAAGTTTTTGTTAAGTGGTGAAGAAATGAAGATTGTTGTACGAGAGTCTACGATGGTGAGGCCTGCGGAAGAGACACCAAGGATGAATATATGGATCTCGAACATTGACCTGTTAATGCTGAATATCCATTCACGGACTCTCTACTTTTACCTGCCCAATAATGGCGCTGAAAACTTTTTTGATACAAAGGTGATCAAGGAGGCTTTAAGCAAGGCTTTGGTTGCATTTTACCCGCTAGGAGGACGATTTAAAGAAGATAAAGATGGAAGGATTGAAATCAATTGCGAAGGACAAGGGGTGTTGTATGTAGAAGCGGAGTCTGATGGTGTGATCCATGATTTTGGTGACTTCGCTCCTCAGTCGGAGTTTTTGAAACTTGTCCGGCGGTTGATTACTCGCTCGGAATCGGATCCTATCCTCTGCTGGTGTTGCAGGTACAAAACCAAAGTAATCATACATTCATAGGCAGTACTATATAAGATTTCCCTTAATAGCTCTAGGGATACTATACAAATAGGTTATTATACTTTACGAAAATGTTCATTTGGGTTACTAAACTTCTAAAATGTTCAATTGGGTTACTGTACTTGTAAAAATGTTCAATTAAGTTACCAAACATTAGACATAGTTGCTATAGTCAAGATGACGATGTTTACTAAACTTAAAAATGTTTAATTGAGTCATTATCTCTTTAACCGAAGTTAAGCAAAATAGATGGGACGACACCAATCAACGAGTATAGTGATCCAATTGAATATTTTACAGTTCAATAATCTAGATGAACAATTTTACATTTTAATAACCCAGATGAACATTTTCGTAATCTATGATTATGTATTTGTGTATTATCTCATAGCTTTATTTTATACAAGTTACATTATTTTTTTCTTACTATAGAGCGGGGGATGTCAATAGATGGACATGATCAATTTATGATTTGAATTATTTGTGACCCAATTTAAATGGATCGTGACTAATTTATATGAATGGATATGATCTAGATCGATATGTTCTATTTTTTTGTTTCTACAAAGTCAAAATTAACATTATACACATTTACGTTTACTCCAATTATAGTCTAACATATCCATCGGAGATGATTAATAATTCAGCAATAACACTACAACAGTAACAAATAATCGTCATACTAATAATGCACAAACATCAATTTACTGGATTTCAGGGTTCCCAGTATTTGTGGTTATATTTATAAATGTAGATGTGTTTGTTGTATTTCATCTAGCATGTAGTCCTAACACGTAACTCTATCTTCACCTGTTTTTATTATCCTGATATGCTTATTTATTTATTAACTGTATAAAATAAATGAGAATGAGGTATCAAATTTATATCGGCAGCTTTTATTCGAGATCTAAAGGGTGTAGAAAGACTTTAAGATAATCGAAGTCGTAGTTATAAACATCAAACCGAAAAACAGAGCACCCGATTCATACTCAAACAAACAAACATAAAACCGCATTAAAGCTACTTTTACACGTAATATAAATTCTGAAAATTGGAACAAGTAGAATAGAATCAACAAAATGATAGGAGTAAATAGTTTTCCATCATATTTCAACAATGTCGCTAAATAGAAGGTTGAGCATCAGCGCACATGCTAATTGTCTGTGGCTTGTACGTAAATACAAATTAAATGAAAAATAGATAAATATAGAGAAAAAAGGATTGTCGACGTGTTTATCTAAAAAACAGTTTCATCCTTTATTTCAAAAAATGTCACTAGCCGTTCCTATATTTGTTATTTTCTTCACTAGTCTCATCCGTTAAATTTGCTCAAGTGCCACATGAGAATAATTTAATGTAAAATAACTAGGATACCTTACTCTTATCATTATTCTATTTCCCTTTTGACTTATAGACAAAAGTTCAAATGAGTATAGCTTTTTTAGTGAGAATGAAGGAACCAATGGAAATGTGACATGTGTCACTTTTATCTCTTTCCTTCACATTTTTAAAAAATGAATATCTCTCAAACGGTAAATCAAAAAATCATAAAAGTTGCACCATAATAATCAGCATTGAATTCACTTCAATTAGAGATTTGATAAGGTATACTTTCGACGAACTTTTTTTTTCGTTTTTCGATGGGTTTGGAAACCGAGTACCACACGTGGTACCGGTGGTAACACATGTGGTACCGGCAGGTACCACATGTGATAGCGGTTGGTACCACATGTGGTATCTGCGAGTACCACATGTGGTAGCGGCTAATAACACATGTGGTACTAGCGAGTACCACATGTGATACTAGCGAGTACCACATGTGGTACTAATTTTGTACAATTTATAAAACCCAAAAATAAAAAAGTCGTCAAAAGTATACCTTGTCACATCTCTAATCGAAGAGAATTAAACGCTGATTATTATGGTGCAATTTTTATAATTTTTCGACTTATCATTTGAGAGATATTTAATTTTTAAAAATGTAAAGAAGAGCGAAAAAAGTGACACATATCACATGTCCATTGGTTCCTTCATTCTCACCAAAAAAGTTATCACTTATTTGAACTCAACTCTTGATTTATAACTATTATTAATTTTCCTTCATTCCATTAAAAAAGAAAAACAAATCAAACATTACCATGCATTCGTCTCAACAATATTACTAACAACATCCATAACATCATCATATCAATTCATCGTCATCATAAAGTAACACCACCAAAAATATCATATCACCATAACAACAGTTAACTACGTTTAAAGCTTGAAAACCTGTTTTCTTAAATCTTAAATATGATACCCAAACCACAAATTGGAACTCAAATCCAAAATCAAAAAGCAACAACTACAACTTAGATACTCGGCGGAATCACCAAATTCGGAACCTCAAATCGCCTCACCGGGAAGTATAAACCATCGCCGCCGCCACCACCACCACCACTTGAATCATATCCAGTCCGACGTAATCGTTGACCACAAAAAATAGATATATTTTTTTTCAAACTCCGATCTATCTGTTGAATGAAAAGCAGAGAGCTCGAAAATCTTATTCGAAAAATTGTTTGATGGCGGAGAGAAACCAAATGACAGCGGAAAAAATCTTGTTCGAGCAATTGAGTGGCCACAAGTCGGAAATCTTGAACGATGGTGATGAGATTCCAAATTATGGTTGCGAGAATATACTTCGTAATACGACCGGAAAAAAGTAGTAAGAGACTTCAAAGTAAAACAAACCCAGAATAAAAAATACTAGTGTTATTGATTTTGTATGGAGTTGATCATGGGAGGATTTATCGAAGAAAAAATTATGGAGAAGAAAATAGGGGAGATGTGAGAATAAAACAAAGCAGAAAAGTAGAGGTGGTGACAATTTTAGATTCATTGATTAATTATGGGTCAATTTGGTTAAATTTTTTTGGAGGGGGTGAGTTTGTTAGGTCTCCTCCCTATTTTTTTGATGAGTCTAGATGGGTTTTTCAATATAACCTCTAAATGTGTAACAATTAACTAACGAATTTAGACGGATCTAGCGGATAATTTTTTTTTTCCACATTATTTTAATTTTTTCATTTTTCACTCAAATATAAAAAAAGGTATGGTGAACCCGATGACCCAACCCGACCCGATGCCCATTTGACCCGGACCCATTTAGACCCATCCTTCTAAATGACCCATTTAGACCTGGACCCATTTAGACTCAAACTCATCTAGATTCGTGATTCGACCCGACCCATTCATTTTGCAACCTCTAAAAAAAGAGTGATGGTGACTATGTAAGAACCAAGTGAAAAGACAAATATGTCCTCACATAGTCACATGCATTGCACATGCCTTTATTTAACCGATGAAACTAATGGAGTTAGGCTAATGAATTACTAGTGAAACAAAATAATAAATACATGGACGTTTAGTGACATTTCTTGAAATAAAGGATGAAACGTGATTTTTTAAACAAATACAAAGACGATCCGATCAATTTTCTCATAAAAATATTAACTAAGTGGTCAAGTCATGAACGCACAAGTTGAACTTCTCAAATTTCATGTAGTATGAAATTTTAATATAGATTTTTCTTTTTTGCCATATTTTTGATGGAACGCTCTGGATGGATCATATATATCGATACAAGATGGGTCTAGTATCTCGAAATCATATAACTTCTACCCTATGTCTTAGGGGTGTTCACAAAATCGGAAAACCCACGAATACCAATCGAACTGTGTGAACCGGTCGGTTTGGTTCTTGGTGGTCCGGTCCGCAGTTTTAAAAATAGGAAACCAGATTGAATTGGTCCAATCTACGGTTTCTATAATAAACAGGTCGTTTACTAATTTAATATAGAGAAAATTGTGGGGATCATTCTTGTGTTTGTTCAAAAAATCACGTTTCATCCCTTATTTCAATAAATATCACTAGGCATCCATGTAAATGTTGTTTTGACTCACCAGTCATCCCTTAGCCTAACTCTGTTAGTTACATCCATTAAAATTGATCACATACGCAACACATGAAGATAATCTAGTGTAAAATGACTAAGATACCAATCAAAAATATACTTTTTCAACGTTGGGTACACACAATAGAAAAAAATTAATTAAGTACACACAATTAAGATCGCGTAGAAGTTTGATGCATTTCCAGGTATTAAACTCATATATGTATGTATGTTAGTTTAGTTATATTAAATATATATATATATATATATATATATATATATATATATATATCACATAAATTGAGTGATTTGTAGTTTGTACTCCAACAATAAGATATAAACTATCTAAATGTCATGAAACTTAACGCAATCTTTTTATCGGTTAGAAGCAAATTACAGTATATTTACATACATTGGTAGTTATAATCTTTTAAGAATAAGTAGTTTGTAATGTATAAGGAATAAATAGTTTCTAAGCGTTTTGCATAATTAATTATGCTATCGTTATCGAATATTACGTAATAGCATTATATTATTTACATCTATTCAAAAGAAACTTAATATCCCAAGTTACTCTATGGAAATCACACTTTGAACCTATACTCATCAGTTTCCCAAAGTCAGTCATCTTTACCCAAGTGTGAACTTCAAATATCATTTAAAATTTTCTTACAAAAGGACAAAAAATCGCAAAACCGACCGAACCGGATAAGTATTCGTGGTTTTGTCCGGTCCGGTTACATAAGTTAAATGGTCCGGTTCGGTTTGAATTTACCAAACCGTGTTTATTGTGTGTACCCTACTTACGTTTGCTATTTTTAATCAATCTAATTTTCAAAGGGGTGTTTTAATGTATTTTGCTGAAGTGTCGATTGTTTAAGTTGCCACGTGACATTTAAAAAGTTTGATACATTATCAAAACATTATCAAAATACATTAAAGTACATTTTTGGAAAGTTTGATCTATTAAAAAAGACTAATTCATGTTGAATACACAATAGACATTGATTACAATTTTGATGTTTCATCTGACACTAACCTCATTCAAGAATGATCCAATAAAAGTGGATCTATCCGTTGGATTAATGGATACATATTTTGATCCAACGAGTCGTATAAATGAACCGAATCAAATCACATTGAATCCGACTTGAATCAAGATTATCCAATCCATTGACAACCCCGGCACAAATTTTGATCTAAAAAGGGATACAAAGTTTATTCTAACTCCTGCTATTTTGATCTATTATCTAAGACAGTCAGTTTGTTTTTGTAATTTGAGCAGGTAACTTACTTCAAATGTGGGGGAGTTTCTTTAGGAGTTGGGATGCACCATTACGTCACCGATGGAACATCTGCGATGCACTTCATGAAAACATGGTCCGAAATGGCACGTGCCCTTGACCTTACTCTCCCACCCTTCTTCGATCGGACCCTCCTCCGTGCGCGGAACCCACCGCAGCCCATTTTCAAGCATATTGAATACCAACCGCCCCCAACAATGAAGTCACCACTCGAAGCCTCATTGGATGAAAGCGTAACCGTCTCTATTTTCAAGATAACACAAGGCCAACTCGATGCATTGAAAAAGAATTCGAAGACAGATGGCAACACGGTCAACTACAGCTCATTTGAAACACTGGCGGGCCATATTTGGACGTCCGTGTGTAGAGCCCGGGGGCTGCCGGGTAATCAAGAAACCAAGCTTTACATCTCCGTTGATGGGCGAGCTCGATTTCGACTCACTCTTCCACCAGGCTTTTTTGGGAATGTTATCTTCACAGCCACTCCTATTGCGGTAGCAGGTGAGCTTCAATCGAACCCTAGGTACGCTCCTAGTAAAATTCATGATGCGTTAACAAAGATGGATGATGACTACCTAAAGTCAGCCCTTGACTACTTGGAACTAGAACCGCTTCAGGGCCAACATAGGTCTAAATGTCCCAATCTTGAAATAGTAAGTTGGGCTAGGCTCCCAATTCACGATGCTGACTTCGGATGGGGCCGACCTATATTCATGGGACTTTGTAGGATCCCAAATGAATGCGTGTGTTTTGTGCTACCAAGCCCGTTTAATGACGGGAGCCTTTCACTTGCCATTTCGCTTCCACCTCAACACATGAAGCTATTCAGTAAGTTTGTGTATGATATATGATCGACCCGTTTCACTGCCGTCTCATATAATTCTGTAATCTACTTATCTCTTTTAACATCAATTCATCATTTAAATGTATCACTTAAACTTTATTTAATTATATGTTATAAATGTCTATTTTCACTTGGTAAATGTCTAATTAACCAACATATCTGTTTCAATCACTCACATAAAAAAAGAGATGACTTTCTGTTAACCGTATATTACAAAGGTAAATGGTAATCTTATACGGTATTGTGCCCATATACTATGAACCAGATACAATATAGTATTTATATAGCAAAATAATTATAAAAATTGAAGTTTTAGAAAAAATAACCTTAAGCTCCTATAATCTTCAACAACTGGATGCTAAACTTACCTTAATGGCAGTTATTTTGTACATTGTAATATGAGGAGGATTTCAATGATCCTATTGTTGATAGACAAAGTAACCTCTTTTGTTGGTAAGAGTTTCGTTTCTGCAACTTTTTAAGGTCTCATGACGTTTGTACATCTACTGTATGTTAAAAGGCTTAAACGAGATTAGGTTCGAAACTTCCATTACGATCAAGAGATCTTTCACAGGATTTGTTGCACTCGAGCTTCCGTATTCGTGCCCAGAACAGATCTTGATTCATCTACCGTCTATCTAAATGATCAATCTGATCCCAAATGTTCAGCTAACTAACCTTTTTTTGTACAAACGAATCATAATCTCTTGTGTTTTTTTGTTGGTAATTCCCAATGATACCAATCTCTTCTTCATCCAATAAACTTGGCATAGCTAAACAAACTTGAAATTAATGCATCTGTTTTGGCAAAATAAAGAATCCCAGTTACATCGACTGTTAGTCTAGCATCCATTCCAAAATGCAATTTGAAAGTGGGTCTCCACTTCTTTATAGGTAGAGAGGTTAAAACAAGTATCCCAGAGACCCAGATTAAAAAGGTCGGTAACCAAAGGAGAATGAAGTGTGATAACCATTCCTGAATCTATTAGCTTTTCCTTTTGACCATAACTTGAATCTTGTAATAACTCTCTTCCAGTGCTGATGTTGTGAGTTAAGAAAGTTAAAAGTGGGCAACACTGGGTTGGATATTTAGTTAGTATAAGAAATCGGGCTAAAGCTCTTGTAAACTAAAGTTTCATCCCCTAGAATCAATGAGCTCGAACCCTCATTGGTCACTGAAGGTAAATGATAGGAAAAAACCCCTCCAAAAACATCACAAGTTTGAAAAACCGTTGAAGAGGACTTCTTTCTAGTCCCACAAGCCCGGAAAGTCCCCCAAATAATCCGTCATTAACTGTAACACCTCCAAATTTACTATTTGGCGAAAGCATATTTTGGGGTGCTACTAATCAATAATCAAAACACACAAGGTATAATGAACGACTCTATATGTGTCGTTTTAAACATTACATTGATAATTAAAAAGTTTACATCAACAAAGCTAGTTACATTAACTCGTGTTCGTAATATGAGAAATTTAAAAACATAATTAGTTATACAAAATCTAATAATGAAATGAAATCTCCAAGGTTTTGCTTGGAGACTCGAGCTAATATGCATCCTGATGGGAAGTCCAAATCTACTGCTGGGTACCTGGGATGCATACTAAAAAGGTCAGCTAACGCTGGTGAGCTCACATGTTTGTATAATAAAGCAATGTGTATGAACCGCAAGATTTAGTATCATGATTTGCAATGAAGCAAATAAATAAATGAGTGTATATACAACCATGAGCACATAGTCTGAGCTTAACTGAGGTGTCAGGATCACAATGAAGTGCCTGATCGAGGGTGCCTCCCTGCGAGTGCCTAATCTACACTCGTATGAACAAATGATAATTCATCCGTTTGACCAGTTATTGCTTGCTAACCCGGACGGGGATTGTCAATCCCATATGGTACCACACACTAACATTCATACTACAAAAGTATTACCAAACTATGCTAGAGGACTTAAGATGATTAGAGAAAATAACTCATGTAGTATATATCGAGGTTTTAGTACTTGCGTTCATATGTTAAACAAATAGAGCAGTGTATCCCACCCCTGAGTGAAAAACAGTAAAAGAGGGGCTATGAGACTCACCTGAGTCTTGAGAGCAAGCATTTAAATCAATAAACGTATGTCCGTGTGCTAAAATCAGCAAGTAGGTTCTCCGAACCCGTAACCTTCTAATGTCCTAGACATATAAGGTTATATGAGTAGATGTCTCAAAAGAACATCCATGCTAGTTGTTCATTCAACTAGTTATGTCCAATGTTTTTTATCGTTGTGTTAATTAAAATGTTTGGGGCCCGTTGGTGATTGTTTATGTATGTAATAATAGTTCTCGAAGTTATTATTATTAGGTTTTGTTTCATTTCCTTGTATACTAGTCAATGTATGTGTATTGCAAGTTCGAGTAGCATTGTATAAAGTTATAACACCTCTCTTTTCAAAGATAATAATTTATCATTTTCAACTACGGAAGCGTATAAAACAAAACATTATTTTATAAAATTTATAATATTAACATACATCATATTTTCAATATTTATAAAACAATCATTTACATAAAATAAACGGGATATTATATTGTACAAAACAGAGTTTCATAAAAACTATATCAGAGTTGCAAATTATCAAACATTCTTCGTCCCCTTCTTGCAACCCACATATTAAAATAACACATGCAAGAAGTAGATTGAGGGGTTAGCACGAAGCTAAGTGAATAAATTCAACACTTACTAATCAACTTAGTATAATCCCTTGAATACACCAAATAAGGATATACATCTATATCAACAATCAACAATTCAACTATGAGGATCGGTGGTCCTTGAGAAATTCTACTACCGCGGTGGCTCTCAAGAACACTTATCCAACCATCCATATGGCCAATACGGAATAGACCGATAGCTAGTATTTATTGTACTCAAACACAAGTCTTACACACAACAAATAAAGTAAGACAACAAATACAGTAAGATTATGTGTAATTCACACAATAATCAACTAACCCAACCAATGTGTTGACCTCAAAACAACATATAATCACATATCAACTAACATATAAGATCTAATCAATAACACAAAGTAAATAACTCTATCAACATGTTAACTATCAATTGTTGCAATCAAAGTAATTACAACCAAATCAAAGAGTGAGTTATAAATCCACTCACCGATACCTCTTTCGTCTCCACACTCAGGATGTCTATATCACTGAGTCTTCTGTTGACCTGAGAACATAAAGTCAACAAGTTAATAACTCATTTCTTTTGTTCAACTTTCTTAAATACTAAGTAATTAAACAATTAAACATCTTATATTCATAATCACAATCAACCAAGTCAAAATATTAGATTTTAACCAAACATTCAAATTAACTCTTGCATACGCGATCCAAGAAACCCTAGCCGGATCGCGTAGATCAGTTAAAATATTTCTGTTACCAAATTACACTTGCTTACGCGATCCAGGAATAAAAGTTGGGATCGCGTATCCAAGTGCATTTTCTTCTGTAACCAATTTGCACTAACTCACACGATCCAGAAACAGTTGTGGGATCGCGTATCTAAGGCAAACTTTGGCTTTTTGACGATTTTTAACTAGCTTACGCGATCCAGAAACCAAATATGGGATCGCGTGAACAAGAAGAAAATGACTTGCAACTCATTTCTGCACAAACTCAGCTCGAACCAAAAACTCAATCAAAGAAATTTTCAAGATACTAAATCAACAATTCACATTTTTAGCATCTAAGAAACATCACTTTACTTCTACTAACATCAAATCACTTCATTTAACCACAAAGATATCAATTTCTTGTCAAATTCAAAGAACCCATTTAAGTCATTAACTTGGTTCTAAATTCACCATTTGAAGAACTTAAACTCACAAGATTAACTACAAAATCAATTTACAATCATTATATAGCATCAAAATCATTAACAACAACTCAAGAACTCAATCAATTTATCAATTCTCTAATTGACCTAATAACACCTAAGTTCTTAGAGAAGATGATACTTACTTTTTGATGATACACAAGATAATAGCAACTAGAAGATGATTATATGTAAGAAATCATAATTTAAGATCATTAATTTGTTTAGGGATTCAAGGCTCTTGAAGTTTAGAAGTATGAAGAAGAAAGATAAGTGTAATTGGGGAAAAAAGTTAGGTGAAGCTTAAGTTGGTCTCTCTACAAAACCGACTCCGATTTGGGTATTTTTTTACAGTCTGGAACTTAAAAACCGATTGCGAAAATAGTTATTTTATTATACTGTCACCTATAACTATTTAAAATAAATAATAGTTCACTACACACAATAAATTACACATAAGAAAATAATATTTAATTTATTTATAATTTATTAAATAATCTTTAAAAGTAAAGAAATTACCAGACCGGTTTTGAGGACGTTACAAAAGTTAAGTAAACGTTGCACGAAATTGAGGCTAAATGAGGAAATGTAGTTTTGTACATTCTGTGTTATGCGACACTACTATGCGACACTCCTATAGGTTGCGACACTAGGTCAGTGTCGCAGGGATTCTGCGAATTTCAGTTAAGAGGCGACACTAGGGTAGTGACGCTAAGGTGCGACACTTAGTAGCGACACTGAGGTCAGTGTCGCTAGTTTTGCGACATTAAGCTGCGACACTTAATTAGCGACATTTAGTTGCGACACTAAGTTAGTGTCGCTAGGTAGTGTCGCATAAGTGCGACACGCAGTGTTAGTGTCGCTAAATCGGGTTGTTTAGAGTTTTCAAAATGAGACTTCGGTCAAAAATGTTCGGTTTGACCTGAAACTTTTACACAAACTTTATTATGTTATAAAACTTATAGAAAGTAAGTTTCGTGACCTTTGGTGACCCCCAAGTGTCATTTTTAAACCGAAAATGAAAATGTCACTTATGTTCATGTTTTTCTAAAATTACTCGACTTTGTCCTTGCTTTTCGACCACTCAAATGGCTAATGTAGAGTCTGATAGTTTTTAGACATATTCATATATGTCTTAGCTTTATTTTTCATATTCTTACATGTTGTGTATCCAAACAAAACTCGTGATATTGATTTGCAAAGGGTCAGGGGTCAAGCAGCTATTTCCAGCAACACATGTTCAAGATTTAATCATATCTCAAGTTTTACAAAACTTCATAAAACGTACGAGTAGGGGATTTAAAGCTAACAAAAATTGTGATCTTTTTCAAGTGGTCTCACCAGTTTTCATTGGTTAGTTTACGAGATATTCCCTGATACATTTGACTAACAATCTGATCAGAAACAGCAGGTCTGCTATGTACTTTTAAAACATTTCTTAAAAATAGTAAATGAACACCATTTTTCATGTGGCTTACAGTTTTGAAAAGTAGACTTCTTGAGCTTAAGTTTTGAGTTAAGAAACGTTAGATTTCATCAAGTTTTGGTTTGTTATGCCCGATCTGAACCGATCTAAATTATTACCCAGTGGACAATGTCATTAACCAATGGTTCTTAGTGTTATCTTTTGGTTTTTAACATGGTTCTTGGACACAATCAGTTGGAAACGATCAAGAAGCATGTAGTTGCATGTAACCCAAGTAGTTTTGACAAAAAAATCTAGAGAGAAACTTACAAAGAAAAAGGATCTAGAGTCGAAATAAGAAGAGAAGACTGCTGTTATTTCGGTTTGCGAGTTCTTCTTGTTCCTCCTTGCTAAAAACGTGTAAGATGGTGATATATTTGTGAAGGAAGTGTTTGGGTGTTCTTGGAGAAGATTTTGAAGGTGATGAGGTCGTGGTTAGGGCTGGAGTCTCAGCAAAATGGAGAGAAAGGTGGGGGATAAGGGTGTGGTCAAATGATGAAATGAAAGGGAATTAGGATTAATGTAGTTTATATAGGGTTAAATTAGGGTTGGGCTTGGGCTGATGCTTATGGACGGTTTGGGCCCCTTTTGGGCCGAATTGGGCCTGTCCCAATCATAGGGTGGGCTCATGAATTATTCCTCGAGTTTGTGTTACGTTTGTTAGTCGTTTAAACGTTAATCGCGTGTTTTAAAACGTAATAGTTTAGGTTTGATTTTTGTGTCATAGTTTTCGATATGCAATTGTTATTCGGGGTGACTAAGTATTTTTAAAATACTTGTTTTAAGTTACCAAGATATATTTTGGATTTCGTTCGGATGTTGGGCTCGATTCGTGCGTTTTTTCGTATTTGTTACGTTTTATGTTCAACGTATAAGTTTTTCGAGTATTATTGTAAATTAATAATACCAAGTAAATAACAACTATTTTAGTATGAAAATAGGTTTACGTTACTTATGAAATGTTTCACCAACGGCCGTGTGATTCGGAATTTATCCGAATAAATTGTGTAATTTCTCATTGATTACGTATGTGTATATATACAAATATACATGATGAAGCACATAATCAACCTAACATTAAACTGATTACATGTTATTACAAAGTGATTAGACACTAATACTAGTCCTAATTTGATGGGTGTCACATTAACCCATCCACAACCAAACACAAACTCTTTGACTAATGTGGTACCAAGTACTGTACAAGGTTGTCAATGGCTAAATCACCTCAAGTATAAGAGCATCTCCATAGCTAACATAATAATTAAATTAACCCTTGAAACGCCAGAATTACCAGTGATGTATGAGATTTTGACAGCTTGTTGACTTGGATAAAACTTGTTTATACGAAGGAAATTGCATTAAATTTAGTAACTGTATGTTGAGTACACACAATAGACATCAAGTACAATGGATGTCGAGTATAAATTGAATAATTCACAAACACTAGTCCCTTTAATTGAAACCAAAATTGAACTATTTTTATTTTAGTTGAATATCTTCGTATCCCAAATCAATCCATACTAAATAGGTTAATGGGTCAATTTAAAATGACTACATATGCATTCTTTTTAGCTGGCATGGCTGATGAGTGAGCTACTAATACTCTTAAGCATGCGGTCGAAGCACTTGAATATGATGCTATTAGATAAGATTATCATGTTTTATCATATATATATATATATATATATATATATAGGGTAATGTTCCAATGAGAACACTTCAAAAATAAGAAGGATAAGAACACTTTATAAATGCACAATTAGCCAATTAAATCATTATATTCACACTCATATATCTCAAATATGTGTAGAAAAATTGATTAGAATAGATGCGTACTTTCAGAAATACACAAAAATCAAAAAAACGATTGATGCACAATTATAGAGATAATCGTGCATCAATCGTTTTTTTCGATTTTTGTACATTTTTAGAAGTGCACATTTATTTTTCTTTGCATATTTGAGATGTATGACTGTGAATCTAAAAATTTTTGTTAGTTAGTTGTGCATTTATGAGGTGTTCTCACCGTTCTTATTTTTGAAGTGTTCTCATTTGATCCAAACTATATATATATATATATATATATATATATATATATATATATATATATATATATATTGTTGAGTCACTGGTCGTTGATCTCAACTCATTAGTCGCTAATATAATGTCACCGATCCTCTCCCTGAAAGGCTTCTTGGAAATGATCATAGTTGAAGCTACTGTTGCAAAAGTTCTGGTATCTGATCCTATCTCTCCAGCTAGAAGATGAAGAACCTATCAAGATAAAAGACTCAACTTTGTGTATCGCTGATACTCATCTACCAGCGAGAGTCTCCAAGTCTTCTTAAGTTATTCCTTCTGCTGAATAAAAGAAGTCACTCAAGTACTGTAGCTCAAGTTACTCTTCAAGAGCACGTTAGTTCGCAGTGAGTAAGGAGAGCCTCTATTACTTCAGTGACTGCAGCATTAAATATTGCATTAATAAGGAGTTGACATATTCGACATTATTACGGCGCCACGCGTGCTCTTCGTAACTTGGTCCATCGTAGAAACTAACGTGGCAGCAAGTGATTGGTTTCAAGGTAAAAGGTAATCTTTCCCATATCAGAATGTTGGAACTATGATATGTCACATCAATTACTTCTGACCAATTAAGCAGCAACACGTGTTTATATCAGAATGTTGGAACTTTGATGTATCACATCAATTGTTCCTAACCAATCAAGCAGCAACGCGTGTTTTTCTAGATCCGGATTTCAACGGACTCGATGTCTATAAATAGCGTAATATGTTGTACTTTATTTGTGTCGATTGTTCGTATTGTAGCTTGTTTGTCAGTGACTAATTTGTCTAAAATACGATCATCACCAGCGAATGAACAGTAGCGTGTTTGTCCACTACTTGTTCATCACAGTCTGTAATAGCTGTATTGTCTGATTTAGATTAGCCTTGGCTAATCTATTCCGCAATCAACAATTGATAGATTTTATGAATAATAGAATTTATCTTTCAGCAAGATGTGCCTCAGTGATTGATCTGCTTGTTAAGTTTTATGCATGTGTTCAGTTGCTTGTTATCTTATCATAATTAAAACTTGTCTAATTAGTTAACACACTTGAAAAAGAAAAAGTTTTAATTGTATTCAACCCCCCTTCTACAATTAAACGACTGTTAGTAATTCATAATCACTAAGTAAATAGTGATTAGGGACTCATATATATATATATATATATATATATATATATATATATATATATATATATATATGGGATAATACACAAAGTTACTATACTTTACGAAAATGTTCATCTAGGTTACTAAACTATAAAAATGTTCAATTCGGTTAATGTACTTGTAAAATGTTCATATAGGTTATCAAACTTTAGACATACTTGCTATAGCCAAGATGACGCCGTTTATTAAACTTGAAAATGTTCAGTTGAGTCACTATTTTCTTAACCGAAATTAAGCAATATAGGTGAGATGACACCAATCAACAAGTATGGTGATCCAATTGACCTTTTTAAAGTTTAGTAATCTAGATGAATATTTTCGTAAAGTATAGTGACCTATTTGTGTGTTATCCTTATATATATAGCATCCTGCGTTATTGTATCTTACCTATATTTGTAGTACGGAGTAACATTTGTGCATCTTATGTCTTTTAGAACTTTTATATGTTTGTCAAATTTAATTTATAAAATTAGTATTACTTGTTTACTGCATAATCTATATTAATTACCGCATCTTATGATTTTTAACGTTTTTATGTTTCTCTACTGCTGTAATTTTATTTTTAAATGGAAAAAGTGTTAATACGTGTTAAAATAGAAAAACTAGTTATACTTATCTACTGCATGTTATGTATGTCTTGGTTTTACGGTTTAATTTTAAAAATTACTATGAATCTTACGTCTTTATCATTTTTAATTGAATCTAACATATTTAAAAGTTTTTTGATTGAACAAATTCTTAGACAATTTTCGAACATTGTTTCGAGCAATTTTTCGAAAAGATCTCACAACTTTGTTAAAATTACAAAATAGTCTCTCATTCCTTTCTTCATT
Organism: Pseudognaphalium luteoalbum; assembly: GCA_963422505.1. Lineage (NCBI taxonomy): Eukaryota > Viridiplantae > Streptophyta > Magnoliopsida > Asterales > Asteraceae > Pseudognaphalium > Pseudognaphalium luteoalbum. The sequence continues at coordinate 4,746,991 of OY730193.1, read as the reverse complement.
CCCCTCTATCCACTCCCTTATTTTACTTAGAGGGTCTCTTTTATTACAAAGGTAAAATTTCAAAATAAAACAATAGTACTTCGTAAGATGATTAGGTTAATTTTCCAATACGATATAATCTAGTATAAAAGGGAAATTTGTAATTTTTATCCTTGTGGTCTTAGGTTTTGGCCGATTTTGCCATTTGAAAAATTTCCCCCCAATTTTTACCTTGTGATTTTCAATTTTAGCAATTTTTATCCTTTCACCTAACTTTTGTTAAACCTTTTTGTTAAGTTAGGTAACATGACCAAAATACCCTTCACCTTCTTTTTCAACCACAAAATACTAACTTTTTCGTAAAAACCCCAACCTATAATTTAATTCAGATTGAGACGACCAAAAATCAAATTCAAACTTTTCTTCGAAATCAAATACAAAATCACATATTCAGTCACACTGGATTGAGACGATTCAAATCACAAAAAAAAAAAAAAAAAATATTGCATATTAAATTAAAATTAAAATTAAACCCAAACACAAATATATAATTCCAGATCCAAGCGTAATACAACAAAATTCAAATCAAAAGCTAAACTAATCGTTCAAATCCGTTTTCGTTCATAGCAAACATTTCGCCTACTTCTACTACTCACGTTTTTTGGTGGTGTGGGTTTTCTCGACAAAAGCTCCTTTTTCCGGCCAAACATATAATAACACCCATTCTGATACACTAGGGTTTTGAACAGTATAACTGAATCGTATATTATGTAATGTAATTGATAATGTATGTTTTGACCAAACGCTTCCGATAAAGAGTATATTAAAAAAAAAAATAGTTCTGATTTAAGGGGGTGTTATAAAAGCTTTTAAAAAGCTTTTCTTTTCAAACTTATACACAAACTTGGAAATAAGCTTTTAAACTTTACCATGAAATAGCTATAACTCCAATGACAAAAAACTTTTAAAAAAACTATGATGTAAGAAGGTAAGTATAATAAGTCAAACCATTTGAGTAAAGTCGGTCTACAATTGTACCTGACATCATTATCGTCATTTTAGAAACGATTTTCTTCTTCAGCTCGTTACACGATCATAAGTTCAAAGGAGTGCTACCAACTGATCAGTTGAAATAGATTGCATTTCATGAAAAATTAGAAATTTATTGTCGGTAAATAACTAACACGTAATGTTAACATGTTAAGACGCAATTGTCAAGTTCTCAAAGTAATTTTCTTTATGTTACTGATCCTAAAGAAAACGAATTTGAGTTAAAAAAAATTATTTATCTTGGTTTACTTCCCATCGAGGCAAGTTCTACATGGAATATTAATCCACATATTACAATATTTGTTACAACTCTAAAGTTGTTGGGAAGGTGAAATAATAATATCCATCGGATATCACATAGAAGAGACTATTGCACATATGTGGCATGACTCTATTGCCATAGACACCACACGAAGAATAACTACACACCAAAACAAAGAAGTAAACTCGTAACTAACTAATTCCGTATTTTTGACGGAAAAAAAAAGTTATAATATCTTTTGAAAGAAAGAAGTAACTAAGATTGTACATTGTAATTTAGTGACATAATATTTTGATGCACACATCAAAATGTATGTTGTGTATAAATATTGCCAACCTATTCGCAATCTGTTTTTCCTTCCGATGACATCATCATAAACTTAAATTTACTAAATTATCCATTTTTATGATACTGCCGCATAACGCGAACACCCTATTAATATATAATGATTAAAAGCATAAGATATGTGCAGTAAGATAAGACTACGTATAATATTAAAAAATTTATGCGATACAAACTCCATAGTGTAGCGCAACTTTAATACGTTGGCTTTCCTTCATTTTGTATGGGTGTCTGAATAAAATTATGTCCTCATTTCCCACATTTCACTTTTTCACCTTTCACTTTAGCTAAAAGATGAATTCAGGTCTCATATTGGGTTAGCTTTTTAACATGGCATTTTAGTTTTTTTTGTTGTGAAAGTCATTTTTATTTGCCATACACCTTTTTCAACTTTTAACTTTTTACAAACAAAAAAGCTAGTTTTTGTGAAGTCAATAGGATGGGACTTATTGATTTTAGCTTTTCAACTTAAAAAGTCAAGTCAAACTCCCCTTAATTAGAACGTTATCTATTTTTTTAAATAATTTCCTATATACATATAAACAAATAATCGAAGTTGCATTAACGTAGTTTACTGTATGCTTATGGATAGAGCGATTTATTTACTTATTATTATTTATAGAAGCATACAATTAAAAATTGATGGCGTATTATTATTTATAGAAGCATACAATTAAAAATTGATGGCGAAGAAGTCACTTTTAATAAAAATGTGACTTGCAAAACTCAACTCTATTAGTTTCCAACGGGATTACTACACCGAAATGTATCAAACTATGATACGATATCTATTTTGTACTCAATTTTTTATTAATGTAATGTTTGTACGTATGAAACTTTCAATAATGGTACATATCCAGTGACTTATCCATCCATTAAACCAGTAATAAGTGTTTTTGACGACATGTCTATATGATATTCGTAATTCTACCCGTAATAAAAGCCGATTGCTTGATATTCGTAATTCTACCCGTAACAAAAGCCGACTGCTTCTATTAACAAAGGGCTCTCTCAATTCTATTTGATATGATTTTACTCTACATTTATTAAGAACATTGTGACATGAAATTGGCTTATATGACTTTTGGAAGTGGAGAGATAACACTACTCCATCCCAAATTTATTATTCATTTTAGAATGTTCTAATTTTATTGTTTATTTTAGACTTTCAACCAATCAAAACATTTGAATGTGGTGAAAAATAAAATCTTATTGATTGTATAATCCAACTTATACATCTTTCTTAAATTGTATGTTTTTTGTCTGTGGACAAATTGGGACGGAGGGTACTAATTATCCCTTTTATAAGTTTCTTATTACGAAAAAAATCTTTCATAGTCAGGTAAATCTCATTTCAGAATATTCAACGCAGAATTAAATAATCTTGATCTTACCCGAAGCACGATCATCTTCAATGTCAAGATTTTATGATTTCCTATATTAACAAATATTCAAAGTTTTGTATTATAATACAGTACTAGCATACATCGCAAGCCGAATTTATTAATCAACAAAAATTAAAATATAGATCCCATGAGTTTGCTTCATTAATTGTCGATCCACGTTAATAAATTTAATAAACAATAAATAATGAAAAATGGGTTGTCACTAACATTATATTGAATGAAATCTCTTAATTTGTTTTTAAGAAGATACGCAATGGAATGACTAGGGGTATACATAAATGGTTTGGAATCGTTAGAACCGGTAAATTGAACTAGAACCGGACCAGAATCGAACTTAACCAAGATATAATGGTTCGGTTCTTGATTCTAATATTTTAGTGTTAATAGTTCGCGGTTCGATTTGGTTCCAGAACCGTTAAAACCGTATAAAACCAGAACCGAACCAAAATATACTAAGGAATATTATTTTTCTTATATAAAGTCATGTTTTAACAGTTTACTTTAATGTACAACTTCAATCTATAATTTATTACGTATATCTAATATTGAAATTGCATATAAAGTGTGTTATTAACTACGTATACATCATTATTCAACATTCATATATTTCAATTCTGTAAGCCATTATAAGAAATCGGTAGTAAAAACTTAAGAGATTATATTAGCTAAGTTTTAAGAAGCCATTTAGATACATGACAACAATAACACGTGATTATTTTCTTATTGTCGAAAGAAATTTCATTCACAAATGAGTTACTCTTGGAGTTTGTTAACGTGTGCGCCTAACTTATTTGGTTCGTGGTTTTGAACCAAAACCGTCATAACCGAATCGGCACCGAACCGGACCAGAACCGCAATTACATAGTTCAGTTCATGGTCCTTAATTTTTCATTAATTGATTCGTAGTTCGGTTCGATTTTGATCTGGTTCAGTGTAGTTTTTGAACCATGTAGATCCCTAGGAATGACTACGAAAAGTAGAATCCATATGTTCAACAACAAATCCGGGATTCTCAAGGAATATATTTTGTTTATCAAATTTAAAATACTTGAGATAATCATTTGATGGATGTTAAAGATAGTGCTCAAGTAAAATTCAAGCAAATTTATGAGTATTATTATTATTATTATTATTATTATTATTATTATTATATATATATATATATATATATATATTTTAAATTACATAATTATAAATTTGAGGGAAATTCAACTAAAAACATAATTAAATTTAAAAAGTACATTCTTTCACCGTCCCACCACAAGTATTTACGTTACTATTTTGAGTTGTTCTAAATAAGTGACCATTCATATGTTTCAACCAATCAAAGAAGATTTTAATGGATAAATATATTATTTTATTGATGAAAAATGTATTTAGTGAACACTTTGACTGGGACGAAAGAGTATAAATACCTTGGGAGACTACGAATGTATGTCAAATTTGTTCTATTTTTCATCATATTAATTCATTATCATATAGAGTTAACTACTCGTAAATCTACAATATTATATATATAGACTTGTTAATTTGATCGTGATTGTACGTACTACGGAGTATATATGATACATATAACAAAATTAACCGTCATTATCGTGTTTACAAAACTATTTATTTTTATAATTATGTCTATTTCAGTGATGTATTATCAAATATAAAGTGACATTTGACATATTTACAAATACATACATACAATTAATACTTAAAATTAACAAGTCTGTATATACAATGGTGATCAAATTACAAGTAGTTAACCCTATCATATACATAGAAAGAACAAAATGATCCACTATTTTGCAATTTTGAGTATCAACTAATTTTTCATTATAAAATATATTACTAATTTTAAACTACATATTAAAGGGTATATGTCCGGTTTATACAAATCAGTTGTTTCTATAACTTCAATTAAACATTGAAAAATGACTTTCAATCTTACATTATCAGCTTTTAATGCATAATACCCACACAACTCCTTCAGTGATTTTCACGGTTGCCCTCACTGAATTGAACTGACTTGAATTTGAACTAGGATTTACGGATTTAGAATTTTATTGTTAAATTAGCGACGTTAGTAATATAGTCGTCTATTCATCTAGGACATCTCTAGTCTGGAGTTTTTCGATGATACTTATTATCTCCGTCTCGTATTGAGAAATGCTATGTTTCACCTAAATTTTACAAAAACATTTTTCACAAAATGACATGCCATATAAAATCAACCAATCAAAATTATTTGTCATTTATCTCTCTTATTTTTCTCCCTCTTTTAATTGGTCCAATTCTATTTATGAATATATTTCTATAAAGATTTGATTATCTTATCATTTCTCTTTCTCGTATTACACTTTGTCAGCAAGATCCAACTAGGGCCGGGAAATTATTCTATCGAGTGATATATATAAATAGCATCGCACCATTCTCTTTTTTTCATCTCATTGAACACCCACACACTCCACGCGCGTGTTCTCTCTAATCTTCAGCTCACAGGTAATTAATTTTTTGTTTATATATATCAACATTAATAAAGCTATTACAAGCGAATAGTAAGTAGTTATGTAAAAATGTAATTATATATATTCGTAGCTTGGTAACTAAGATTAATTAGGTGTTCGTTATTTGCTTGCGTGCATGCAGTTGGATATATAAGAAAGTAAAGCGAATAGATGAAGGTCACGGTTAGAGAATGGACGATCGTGAAACCAGCAAAGGAGACACCAAAGTTAGAGCTATGGAACTCTAACCTTGACTTGCTGATGCCACCTATTCACACACCACTCGTGTTTTTCTACCGACCCAATGGCACCACTACTAACTTCTTCAATATAACAGTCATAAAGGAGGCTCTGAGCAGAGTTTTGGTTGCATTTTACCCCATGGCAGGGAGATTGAAGGCATATGATGATGGCCGCCGGACTAACATTGATTGTCAAGGACAAGGCGTCTTGTTTGTCGAAGCGGAATCTGACAGTATGATTGATGATTTGGGTGATTTTGCACCAACATCAGAGTTCAACAAACTTATCCCGACCGTCGATTACTCCCTAACACTTGAATCTCATCCTCTATTAACCTTGCAGGTAATTAATTATGATATGATAATAATTACAAAAATCACAACCTATTTGTATTTAATTAGTTACTTTTTGTTGGATGAATTATATTAGTATTACAAACTAAAACTACTGATTATATTGCTATATATAAGTTGGTCTTTGCTGATATTTCAAAAAAATGTGAGCAGGTAACTTACTTCAAATGTGGGGGAGTTTCGTTAGGAGCTGGGGTTCACCACTACCTTGGTGATGGTGCATCTATGACTCACTTCTTCAAGACATGGTCTGAGATGGCTCGTGGGTTTGACCTGATCACCACACCACCTTTCCTAGACCGGACCCTTCTACGTGCTCGGGACCCACCACGGCCTGTCTACGAGCATGTCGAGTACCAATTTGCTCCCCTGAACTCCTCCTTACCTGCTGTGTCCCCATCAGATGAGATCGCTGTCTCTATTTTCAAATTAACACGAGACCAACTCAACTTGCTCAAAGCAAAATCAAAGAGAGATGGAAACACAATCAACTACAGTTCCTTTGAAATGCTCTCTGCCCGTATCTGGAAGTGCGCTTGTAAAGCTCGTGGGCTACAGGAAGATCAACAAACCAAGCTCTTCCTTGCCACCGATGGACGGACCCGATTCCAACCCCCAATACCACAGGGTTTTCTTGGGAACGTTGTCTTCACAACTGCTCCTACAGCTGTAGCAGGTGACATTCAATCAAATCCTACTGGGTATGCTGCGAGTAAAATCCGTGATGCATTAGTGAAAATGAACGACGATTACCAGAGGTCAACGATTGACTATTTGGAACTACAACCCGATATGAAGAATGTGATTGCTAGCGTCGTCCAGAGTTATACAGGTTCTAATCTTGGAATAAGTAGTTGGGTTAGCTTCCCGATTTACGATGTTGACTTCGGATGGGGACGACCTATATATATGGGACCTGGTGATGGTGCCATGGATGGTTTGACTATTGTGTTACCCAGACCGATCAACGACGGAAGCTTATCGATCGTCATTTGGCTTCAAGCTCAACACATGGAGCTTTTCAAGAAGTTGTTTTATTCATTGCCTTCGAAACTATAATTGTGCCTGTCAAGTTGTCGATCATCAATCAGTCTGGTTTCATCCTTACAGTAAAGGTGTGATATCGATCATCCATAAAATTGTATTTCCTTATCATAAATTCAAGTTTGCAGTGTGATGTATAGCCGTGTTTTACTTGTCTTAATGATATAATTGAGTAGCTAGGCTTAACATATCATTATAATTACTCAAAACTCAATTTCTAGGTTAAAACATGAATGAACTAACTTACTTAGGGTTTGAGATATGAAGGAGATGATTAATTTGAACCCTCTTGCTTGAATTGAAGATTAAAGATTGAATTTTGATTGTTGATTGTTTCCTGCGATTATGCTTGGTTCGGGAATAGTTTGGACTTTGGAATGAACAATACGTACGTATGAGTGCAGATGGATAGATATGACTGTATTAATTTTATTCTTTTTTATTCTTATTATTCGGTACTTAGAAACTATTTACAATTTCAATTATTTTATTTAACTTATATTATATTAATAATATCTTAAAATAAATATTTATTCTCTCATTAAAATAATAACTCGAAAATCAAAATTTGAGGTGTCACATATAAACATGCATGGTTTAACTTATTATGAATATTGATTCCTAGATTAGAAAGCAAATTTCTTTGAAGATTCCAAGAGACAACAAATTTTGAAAGGTATATTAACATTTTTATAAACAAATAAAATTAATGACGACTACATTGATCTAAACTTCTTCAATAAAAAATAAAATAATGTTTAATGTTTCTATTTTTTATATGTTATTTGTTTAAGAACTAAAATTCCAATAAATAAGATATTTTATTTACAGTTTTGTCAAAAACATTAGTTTGTATACTAACAAAAGTATATATTCCTTATTGTCTTATTTAAAATAAGCACAAAAAAAGGTCAATGGTTAATTATTTTAAAAGGTTATAGAAACAGATCGAATGTTAATAAATATATCGGTGAGCACAAAAACTGTTTAATTTAACCGTAAATGAATTAACCGTTAAATGGACCCATTTTAACCGATTCACTATTAACCATTCCGCCTTGAATATTTAAGTTATTTTTTTGATTACTTTAAATAAAATTATTAATGTATAGTATTTTTATTCCGATATGAATAGGTGTTATATATATATATATATATATATATATATATATATATATATATATATATATAAAAGTTAATTATTGAATTATTAATTTCAGACTTTTGTATTATTGCTCCTCCCCAATCTTCAGTTCCCCAGTTTATATCTTGTAGAGGGGTCTTTTGTTATTGCAGCGAATGATTTTTCCTTTTGTTACTGTCAGTGTTGCTTTTTTATTTTTTTTACATTAATAAAATGTCAGTGGTATTAAAAATAATAATTTTTGGCCGAAAAGTATTAATTGTTGGGATGAAGTTGCAACCCAAATATTTGACGGTTAACCTCTTTATCTGATAACCCAAATATTAGATAAACTTATCCTTTAAAAAATTTAACAAACTATATTATATATGACTCTAAGATAATATGTGGATATAATCGGAATTCAAAACAATTAGTCTCATCCTTTAAATTTTTTATCAAACTACATACTATATACGGAGTACAATAGTAAGGGGCTATTTACTTTCCATTTAATGGTCTGTTTCTAGACACCTCTTAATGCAGACAGATAAATTGCTGTTTGCTTTTCACTTAATCTGAAAGGAATGTCTGTTTCTGAAATAGGAAGAAAAATGAAGCCCTTACCAAAAAGAGACACTTAATGATAAATATACATTTTTTTCAACATTTTATCTCCAATAGAATTTGAACACGCCATTTTTTATTCAAACTTTATATCATTTAAGTTCATTATTTTAGACAAAACCAAAAATTACATTTACATAAACAGCACTTGTCATAAACAGACATATTTATCCAGACAGACATCACATGTAAACAACACTTAATAGGAAAAAAGGTAAACAGCCCCTAAGATTTGGATCATAAAATTCGAATTGTGTTTAAATAAAAAGTATTAATCTTACAAGTATATATAAAAATATATGTGATAATAAATCTTACAACTATAGCACGAAAGAAACTCAACTCAATATATGTAATTTTTTACAATTCATAACATAAAACAATAGTGAAAAACAAATTTAACTACACAATTTATATCAAACAAAATAAATACAAAAATATATGAAAAAGTGTTTTATCGCGGGTCCTCCACCTAGTTAGTGTTTAATTGTTAATATCTTCTAACTAATCTATATATTTTGGCAGATAAAGTTACAAGTTTATTAGTTACCATATTAGTTATTGATGTTAGAGGATAATTTATTTAATTTAATTAGTTGTAACTAGTGAGAGGGATACAAACGTAATTTTTGATTTTCAAATTTATGATTATTTAGCCTCATTTAGGCTAAATGCTTTATAAAGGGTCTAAGATAAGATATTTTAGAGTAATTTTTAAATGATTACACCAATTTACAGTCCATATATACCTTTTATTTATTTGGTAGAGTTTACTTTGTAGTTTGGGTTTAAACAAAATGGTGTGCTAACTAAAAATGGTAGTTTACTCCGTGTAAATGTAAGAATGATAATGGACGAGAAATTTTGTGATTTGTAGGGGGTAAAGCACTAAAGCTGCAAAATTCTACCTGTAGATACGAGTACTGACAAAAATAATGCCCGTTGGCAGATTGCGGACGGATGTGAACTTTTATGAGTGGGTAAAGCTTACCCACAACCTAAAAAACTCATAAAAATTTATCCATGGTATATTCATATAAATCATTTAAATAAATTAATAGATTATGATTATATTCAACAATATATAATGAAAGTATTATAAAAAGTATAGCATTTATGTTTTGAATATGAAAATTGCAAACGATTACCAAAAAAATATTAAATAAATTTATAGTTCACAAATGATTAATTCGTTATATTTTTAAAATTTTAACAATTGAACTCGTTTAAAGTTATGATGTGTTATCTTGAACATGTGTTTCAACACATTTTAGATGAAAGTTATATAAAATCTTTCGATTATTTAATAAAATATTTATAATATATAAAACTCGCGTGTTACCTATACACTTATGTACCAGGGTCACAAGTATACGTGTAAAAATAAACTCGTTAACTAAATACCTTCAAGTTTGCGGGTAAAGAAATCCGTGTGGGCGAATCATGAGTTTGACAAACCTGAAACCGTGAATGCCATCCTTGAAATTGACGATTATAATTTAAACGAGCATAAAATAAATTTTATTCGTACATATATATTTACTGTTCACAATAAGACGACAATAAGTCGGTAACTCTATCTAAAAATATTAAATAATACTCCAAGTTGCAAAAAGTATCTCATAACAAACTTGGATTATTTATCATTTCCACTTTTATCATGAAAATGATACATAGGGCGGGGCCATGTAGAAGGTAGATGTAGCAGTCGCTCGCTACAGCTTCATTTTCAAGATGAAGTGTAAACTCTAATAAAAACATCGCTTTTTAGTTGGTTTTTTTTTTCTGTGCTACGGGTTCAGAAAAAATAGAATATCATTACTACAAGTAACTCAAAATTATGCGCATATGATTATAGAAAAGTACTTGTTTACATTAGGGGCGCCTTCATACTATACCATGAAAATGTGAAAGGTGTGTTTGAAGAAATAACACTTTCTTATTTACATGAGTTATATAAATGATCCCTTGATCATGTTTCATTTTGCAATCATTTACGTTTTTTATTTCACTTAACTAAAAAACTATCATCAATATTGCGTAGATCAAGTTTCAAATAGGCAGGAGTTTCTCCGTACGTAAATGTACGCAGCCACAAGAAACATCCACGTGTTCTTCTTCCTTCTAAAATGTTTTTGATACACAATAAACACATATATTTTTTAATGCACAATAAACACATATTTTTTGATACACAATAAACATATTTTTTTGATATACAATAAACACATATTCTTTTCACAAAATACTACATATCCGTATCACACTCAACATCTCATCAACTGCTTTTGATACACAATAAACACAATTATTTTAACAAGATTCTGTAAATGGATTTATATCATGTTCATTATCTTATTAAATATTTTTGATACACAATAAACAAATATATTATCACAAAATACTGCAAATGCATTTGTAAACAAGTATATTTTCTCAAATTGAACAAATATACAATTGATTGATGGAATACACACGAATTGAAGCAAATTAATTAAACGAATACACAATTGATTGATCGAATACATTGAAATTGGATGCCCAAAAAATCTAGCGAGTTAGGATTTTAGGGTTTTTGATGAAAGTTGTTTGATGAAGATGACTAGATGAGTTAACTGAGAATTAAAGAAGATTTAAGTACGTGGTTTTTCCCTTATTTAAATGTCTCTGATATTTACGTACACTACGTACGTTTAATGAGCCGTGCCCACAAACCCCGCTCATATTCCGTAATAAAAAAGTTATCTCGGATTTGTTGTATGCTTGGCATCACTATATTATTTTGACATATTTTCATTTTAAATAATCTAATTGCACGCTTATGTTCAAACATTTTTATCCGTTAAGTATCTATATTTTCGCATGAAATAGTTGAAAATTCAATGTTCTAGACTTATCAAAGTTAAGAACCATAATCTCAAGTATGATCTTTTAATCATCATTGGGTTATGTACGACTAATTGAATCATTAAAATATCTTGTCTAGTCCCGTTATAATATGAACTCGACATTGTAAGTCATGTATTTTATGCCGTTGAAATGGAACATTTAGAGAACTACCGGGATAACATTTTGTTGCAAGATAAATCGAGGGACCATTTCTGTTAGTTTACGTTTTTGTCGAGTAGTAAGAAAGGCAAGTTGCGTTATCCACAAAGATATGCGCGTGAACATACGCCCGACATGAACTGTGTGTGCGCGTGAAATCAAGTCAATAAAAGACAAAATAGCGATTAATCGTACAAACGTTATCCAGAAAACTCGTACACGGCATCTAATCCATTGCTTACGTGTCCATGACAACCCTAGTAGATTGACACGTTGCACCTCCATATTTGATCACAGCCGCCCACATGGGAAGCATGGTGAAGCATGGCCCACATATATTATCCTTAACTTAAGCCTCTGATATTACATATACACCCCCTGCTTTATATGTGTGTACGACATAGCAAAATAAAGGTTTGTAATTCACAACCGGTGCATGGCGACTACACTCTCATTAGAGTAGTAAATATATTGAAAGGGTGATGATTCGTACAATATCAAAAATTATCTATATACTACTAATTGTATTTTACAGTGTTGTACATTACAATAACATAAGCGTAATAAGTGGTTAGTGGTGTACAACCATATTGAAAGAGTAAATATTAATTGTATTATACAAACTCTAATCGATACGTTCTATCGTCTAAATGTTATATATCGTTCATGACATTTTAATAAATAATTAGTATTATCAAAATGTATTACTATGATAAAATTATTACAGTATGAATTTTGAATTCCAAACAACATGTACGTTATTGCAATATATATAAGTAGGAGTGTTTAGAGTCGGATATTTGGATTTCGAATACTAAATTTTGTATGTAATCCAAATTCGAACTCGAATATTCGGAAATTGACCATATAAACTATTGGACATCCAAACTTACATATCAAATAATCGAGAAGCCATTAATGTTTATTTAGGTTTTATCTTTTGTACTTTTGTAATCGAATATGTCACATTATGCAATCAAAACTTAAATATTTGAAGTTATAAATTGAAATAAAAGACTAGACCACATAATATCATTGGTAATCAGTACTCTGTTAGATAACTATAAACTAATTATCTTTTGTACTTTCGATAATAATTACATAAAAATGATATATGAACCGGAATTTGAATATTCAAAATTTGGGTATGCAAATCTGTATAATTTTGGTATACTTTTGAACATACCTATGCATGAGCACTAAAATCCAATTATATGATACAGTCGTTTAATTAAGAGTAAAATGACTACTTGTAACTACCAAGTAAAGTATTGGACAACTTTGTGACATATCTAAAACTGCAGGGGGGTAATGTGAAGGACTGAAATTTTAACTGTTAGAAATTGCGGGCGCACGTGACAATAGTAATGTAAAGCGCGTAAGTTCAACGTACCCACCGCAACTTGATGAAATGCGCTGTCTTTTAAAAGAAGCATCATAATCATAATACTCGATCTTGGCTGGCTTGTTATTATCATTACAAGGTTTTCTAAAGGGTCGTTTTTTTATATATACTCTCAATAACCGAGTCGACTCAGTAAGTTTAATGGTTCAGTTGATGAAAAACACCAACACCAAGGTTTGGCCGGAATCACAGTTACAACAGCGTGGAAGAATGGCGCCGGTGAAAAGGGAGATCACAGAGGAACTTAATCAATACGATGATCAACAATTTGTGCATTCAAACAAACGCTCCAAGGTGATTTTTTAATTTCAATTTGTCAAATTTTGGTTTTTTAGGTAAGTTGATGTTGTAGGTGTATTGGATCTGTATGCATATGTATGAATCATAATTGAATTGAATTGAATAGTATTTTACTTGTTCGCTTATAATTATTTATTTATTTCTTAAAATAATAATAATAATTCACAAAGTAGGTTCTATCATGGACTAAGTTTCTGTTATCCAGTAATTTTGGTCACTGTTTGAAGTGGTAGTTGTACCAAGGGAGTGAATTGAAAGAGGTTAAGAACTAGTTAATTTTGGGCACCTTTAAATATGTTATGTTATATTTGTAGACCAACTTTATGATGATGCTTAGCTATATGGCTAGTTTGTGTTATTGACAATCTATTACTGAGGATTAAAAGTAGTTTCTTGTACCCTTTTCCTTAGCAGCATCAAGAATTTGGAATGGGTAGTTTTCCTGTATCACCTGCACAATTCAATCCGTTGGATGAACCGAGTCCGTTGGGGTTGCGGCTTCGGAAGAGCCCATCTCTGTTGGAATTGATTCAGATGAGACTTTCGGAAGGAAATGCTTCGAAGTTTGGAGCTGAGGCGAAGAAAGGAAACAAAAGCATTGCCGCTTCTGCGGCTACCGATAAGTTAAAAGCTTCAAACTTTCCAGCATCACTTCTTAAGATAGGCACCTGGGAGGTTAGTTTTGTTTCTACTCCTTTAAAATTCCGGTTAGTGTTTGGATGCACTTTTGGTGCAATTGCGCCATGTAGTTATCAAAGGTTGTTAGTGGTTTGAGTAATGGGCAAAATGGGTTAAGGTTGAAACAGGATTTTCTAGTACAGGCAGGCTTGACCTGCAAACACTTTTTGATCAGTTATAATTATTAATTGATATGCTAATTTATGCTTTTTAAAACAATATTCTCATAATAACAATGCAAGTCTATGAATAAATTTGACTTAGGGTGTTGTATGTGTGAAAAAACACACTTTGTGAGAGTTTCAACCCTTTTGACCCGTTTTAATAGCTAAAAAGGTGTTCATTTGACTATTTGAGATAAAACAAATCCATGGTGACCCCTTCATGAGTAAATGGGTTAAAATTGTCACCTCAACAAAATTATAATTTAAAAATTTTGTCTACTTCTAAGGAATATTATAATAAGTATATGAAATTCACACCCCGTATAATGATTTGGTGGCTCCTGCCATCAACTTTTGGATTGACCAAAATTTCTTGATTCTGTAGTATAAATCGAGATACGAAGGGGACTTGGTGGCTAAGTGTTACTTCGCGAAGCATAAGCTCGTGTGGGAAGTTCTTGATGGTGGCCTTAAGAATAAGATTGAAATTCAGTGGTCTGATATCATGGCTTTGAAGGCAACTTACCCGGATGATGGCCCTGGCACTCTGGATGTAGTGGTAATCACCATTCTCTTTGCACATCAATTATGTGTGAGCTTTTGTTATGTATTTATCACAAACAATACTAATGGACTACGTGATAAACCTTGTCTTCTCCAGCTAACAAGGCAGCCTCTATTCTTTAGAGAGACGAACCCGCAGCCCAGAAAGCATACTTTATGGCAAGCAACCTCCGATTTTACAGGTGGACAGGCTAGCCTACACAGGTACAGTCTCTTTTGAGATATCGTATATGTTATATACATATCATTGTGTTGAGTTCAGCTTATGCTTAATCTTGAGCGGGTCTAAAGGGATAACATACGAAAAGTTCAGTGTATAAGGGAGCAGGTCAAATGGGCGAAAGTTTCTCAAATTGAGTAGTGCATAACATTTTCATCATGGGGCTTTTTTAGATAGGATATTATTCGGATAATATAATTTGTAACTTTTATTTGACGCATTAGTTAGCTAATATTTGATACTATTGAACGACAAGTATGTTGGTCGACACAACCCATCCCTACGCAGACCAATTTTTTTTGTTTCGACCCGTCTGACGCGACATCTTGCCACCTCTAATCATGTTTGTATTCTTTCTTTGTCTTAGACGTCATTATCTACAGTGCCCACAAGGGTTATTAGGAAAGCACTTCGAGAAGCTGATCCAATGTGATCCACGTCTTAATTTTCTGAGTCAGCAAGCGGAGATAGAATTGGAGTCTCCATTGTTTGAACCCAGAACATCAGTGTTTGACGAGCCAAAGGAACCCAATGAATATGATATAAGTAGAGTCAGTCCCGCCATCTTCGATTTACACAGAGCAGCTTCACCATCAGGAGGTCAGTCTTCTTCGTCGAGAAGTGAGTTGCATGATCCTGCTGGTCGATCTGCAGAGTTCTCTCGGGAAGCAGCTTCACCCAGCTCAGGTAACCAAACATATTTCTTAGATATCGTTGTATATATCTGACCTCTTATAACTGTTAACCTGTGATATGGCACCGGTTTTGATGACATGACAATATATGAGGCTGTCTCGTCAACAAAAAACTGGTTACCTGCTAATAGAATTACTCCATCAGATAGATGCAATATAACTCTTATACTTTGGATGCATACATTAGAAGAAGAAAAAATTACGCGCCTAGTTTGACGTATTTCCACGCATAATCTACTCGTGCGTCAATCAGTCTTAATGTAAATAAGTTTCTTAATATGTTACTCTTGTATTATCTAGTGATGGACACCTCAGCAATCGAAGGAATCAGAAGAGCTGGAACTGATGGAGTTAGAGGTCGTAGCCATTGGGACCAAATTAAAGTCCCGGGAATACACCCTTCGATGTCAATGAGTGATTTGGTAAATCACATAGAAAACAGAATAACAGAACAAAGAACTTCCAGCAACCACCCACTTTCTCGTGAAGAGAAAGAAAGCTTAGAGATCTTAGAAGACATTAGCCGTTGCTTATTCAATGACGGCCAGTTTGGATCATCAGCTTCAGACGAGAAATCAGTGATGTCAAAAGTCAACTCTCTTTGCTGTTTATTGCAGAAGGATCCCACAACATTTCAGGATCTCGAGCCTAAAACTAACAATGCAAGTGGCAAGTGCACTTTTGAATTGAAGCCTGTTTTCGAATCGGTAGGTGAAGATCAGGAGGTTTGTGAAACTGATGATGATAGTAAGAAAGGTACTGTGATGTCGAGAAAAGACTCGGTTGGTGAACTGTTGCTTAATCTTCCAAGGATAGCATCGTTGCCGCAGTTCTTCTACAACTTCTAGGACGCTTTTGGAGACCGCTGTAAGGCTAGTTTTGTAATCTCACATTTTCTTCATAAAAGAAAAAGTACTTATTAGTGTGAATGTCATAAGAAGGTGGTGGTGGGTGGTATATGTAGGTTCTTTTAAAGTTGTGGCGGATACTGTTTCGAACCTTAGGATCGTGTACATATGTTGTTGTTGACTTGTATTTAGTACATTAAAAGTTGCTACCGTGGTGCTAATGGCTTTACCATTTCGCATTCTTTGTTTTATCTTCGGCGCACCTTCTCAGTGCAGGACTAAAAAACATTGTAGGCTATGTGACATACTGACATCAGTGTCGAATTTTTGTGACTGATTTCAAGTGTATGATGTAGCATTTCAACTTCTAGTAGAACTCTCCCGCATTTGACGTAAGTTAACAAGTGCACATCAAACACACTTAAAGCTGAATGAATCTTGACCCTGTAAATCCACATGCACATAATAATTTATATAAAACGTTTATTCACATAAACCGGACAAATCTCCTAATTATCAAATTAAAACTGATCTATGCCATCGGAGTTATCTTTATCAAATTAAAAAATTATAATAGTAACCACTTCATCTAATAAAAACTTCCATTCTCAAAACTGAACTAGTTTTGTATTAATCTCTTAAAGGTGAGAATATAAGAATCTTATCCTTCACAAAAATAAAAATAATCCTTTTGTTAAAGGAGGATCATGCATGCCCCACGTTTGACTAAAACCTTAATTAACATGGTGGGTATTGAAATTTAATCACATAATCATGAGTGAGAATAAGTAAAGTTAACCTTCAACATGAAGTTATACTAAGTTCTGTTTGTCGAACGTATTATATTAAATTGCGTATATATTATGTCATGATTAATCACCTCGACCTATAGTGTTCATACACTCGATCTTTTTATTTATAATAATAATTTACAGAGCTGTTACAAACAAAGTAAATGTTCTGAACAGGTTAAAAAGCATGGCCTATTTATATTCCTATATTATACTAACAAAGATGGCATCTAAGGCCTAAGTGAGAATGAGGGCATGTTTATTCTTCATTCTCTTGGGCGCACTAGTAACTGTAGCAACTTCTGCACTCCATCATCCAACTCTCCAACAACTTCAAGGTTAGTTTTTACTCCAATTTTTATGTAAATCTGCATATATATATATAAAGAGAGAGAGATGTGTATAACTCTCGGTATAGTATCATGTATCCTACAATTTCTCGTAGGGGTTGATGGGGCAGCAGCTGAGAGTAACAATGTCGAAGAGGTGAAACACGAACTTAAGGTAGGAAAGGGTCCATATGGTGGAGGAAATATCAACCATGATCCACATGTTTCAAAGAACAACGCACCTTCACAACGTTTATGGTCCTTTTGGATTGGTATCAGTTTTGGTTTCTCTATGCTTTTCTTGTTTGGTGTCTAAGATATTGACATCAAATTGGTTTATGGTGTTGAAAAAGTATATTTGCTAAGTGTGTTTGTTTCCGTTGAACTTGTTGTAGCTTGTGATGTTGTCTAGTGTTATGTCTTGTATCGACAATAATTATCTATGTATATATATTTAAGGCTAATAACTTGTTAATGACGTAGTCGTGACTATTTACCTGTGATCCCATTTCTGTATCAGTCTTACTGATCTGATCGTTGAAATTACATTAACTGATCACGAACATATATATTAGCAGGCTGGTGAGAAACCCTCCAACCAATTTAAGCTATTTATAGTTACATTTTAACATAACTATATATTACAATTAACTTTCGGTATCATACTATTAAATAGAACCTCAATAAAAAGTTGTCAATGAACAAATCCGTAGCGAATATAATGAAACTCTTAAATGTCATACAAAAACTTGCTGAAAAGCCTCATGTGTTCGGCTTGCAGTGAAATGGCAATGGACAAACTTCCATCATTGATCGGGCTTGGTAAAACAAAACTCAACCCTTCAAATGCAATCCCACCAGGACCCATATATATAGGTCGACCCCATCCGAAGTCAGCATCGTGAATTGGGAGCCTAGCCCAGCTAGTTATTCCAAGATTCGGGCATTTAAATGTATGTGCCCCACGAACCAAAGCCTTCAAATCGGTCTGTAGTTCTAAATAGTTGAGTGCCGACTTTAAATAATCATTATCCATCTTTGCTAACGCATCATGGATTTTACTAGCAGCATACCAAGTAGGCCTCGATTGAAGCTCACCTGCTATCGCTATAGGAGTAGTAGTGAATATAACATTCCCAAAATAACCTTGTGGCAGAGCAGGCTGAAGCCGAGCCCGCCCATCAGTCGCAATGTATAGCTTGGTGTCCTGATCATCAGGCATCCCGCGGGCTTTACACACAGACCTCCAAACATGGCCCGAGAGCATTTCATAGGAGCTATAGTTGATCATGTTGCCATCTTCCTTTGATTTCGCTTTGAGCACATTGAGTTGGTCTCGTGTCAACTTGAAAATGGCAACGGCAGTTTCATCTGATGGGGATTCAGGTGCGATTTTCATTGGCGGAGCAGGGTGGTATTCAATGTGCTCGTAAACAGGCTGTGGTGGGTCCCGAGCAACGAGAAGAGTGTGGTCTATGAAAGGTGGGAGAGTGAGGTCAAGGCCACGAGCCATATCGGACCATGTGTTGATAAAGTGCAACCCAGATGCACCATCCGCAGCATGATGTTGCATCCCAACTCCTAATGAAACTCCTCCACATTGGAAGTAAGTTACCTATTCAAAGTTATATATCAAACTCTATAGTTAGATAATATATATAGTACAATACTAAAATGATTCAATAATAATAAAAAAATTTATTTGAATGGTCACACAATTGACTTCATTTTAACCCTGCCGGCCCTGATATATCTGTTCAAGGGTTAAGCACATTTTATTTGTTCATAAAGCAACAAATATATCATAACACTAGTTTTAATACCTGTAGCACCAGCAAGGAATATGATTCAATTCCTAGTGAATAATCAACGGCTGGAATGAGTTTCCGAAGCTCCAAAGTAGGCGCAAAGTCACCAAAATCATCAACTACACCATCCGATTCCGCTTCCACAAACAACACGCCTTGTCCTTGACAATCGATCTCAATCCTGCCATCTTCGTCTCTCTTCAATCTCCCTCCCATCGGGTAAAACGGAACTAACGCTCTACTCAAAGCGTCTTTCATCACCTTTGCATCAAAAAAGTTAGCATCACCATTGGGCCGGTAGAAATACACGCTCGGTGTGTGAAAATTCGGAACCACCAAGTCCACGTTAGAGTTCCATAGCTTTATTCTCGGTGTCTCTTCTGCTGGCCTCACCATAGTCGAATCTCTTACGGTAATGTTCATTCCTAATAGGCTAATATATAGCTAGCTCTTGTTGTTCTTTGCTTATTGATTAGAAAATATGTTAACAAAGGTGTTCAATGATTGAAAGAAAATGTTAACAATGTTAAGGTGGTTTTGATTTGGTCTGAAATGTTTTTAAGTTCGTGTGGCTTTTATAGTTTTTTATTACACCTACTTAACTGTTACATCAGAGGACTCGTTTGGAGGCTCACCTACCGTGACCCGTTCTAAAAATGAAATTTTCAATTTGACTAGTTAAATCATTATATATCATTTTATATTATATACAATAAAATAACAATAATAATAATAATAATGAAGATGATAATAATATCGATGAAATGAGATATTATTTGTAATGTTGACGTACATTACAATTGAATTGTAATATTAATCAATCATAAAATAAATATTATATATTGACCCCTAAAATAACATTAACACTAGATCATAACCCGCAATTTTGCAGGCTTTTGCATAAATTTAATACAAAACGTTATATTAGAATTAAAAAGTTAAAAAAACATGAATTTGTGTATGTATGAAATCATATACATACATCTGTTAAACCATTTATTGGTATCCAGACCAACAATATTTGTGTGGACCCTGAGATTCATCGATACCCCACCAACAATCTACAAATACACCATCTACACACAATGATTTCATAAACCTTAGCTTCTTTCTAACAGCATCGCGGTAAACCAACTAACGACATTCGTTGATCAAGCCAATCTGCACATTCAAATTACGCATATTAAATAAATTACAACAGATTCATAGGACAACAGGTTGTATAAACAGATAATTAATGTAAATATTATCGACTACATATTCCAAGCATCACATAAACACTTGTTCTAAGCATCACATTAACAGGGACATAAGCAGTCCATATAAAGCTAAATCCATGCTCAATTGTATTTCCATCTTGCATAAGCTACAATCAAATCTCTGGACGTTAAAATAGACTACAATGAATATAACTACATAAACATAATTGTGCATAACTCATTCCAATTTCTTCATGTAATAGACTAATGTTTGATTCCGAGAAGCAGAAACACATGGACTTTCTTAGAGTTCTAATTCTGTCACTGTTAGTAGTTCAACCTCGTAAAATTAACATGAATTACAATTAAGACAAACAGGATGTTATAAAATACTTTTTTCTTTTTATGAATTACCCAATAACCTTTAGGCATGATTTAGTATCAGAAAATTCAAATCAATCATGCAAATTAATTTGATTTATTGTTCATCAAGTGGTGTATAAGTGGATCTCTACAGCCAACTGTGATACATATATGCATGAGTTTGTAAAATTTGCCATCTCTGTTCACATACTAATGCTGACCAAACTTCCAACAATTACACAAAAGCATGAACACATATATACATACAATCACACCATATTCATATTTATAAGAAAAATTCTTATAAAGTTGAAAACTTGATTAGTATAACCACATACCTACAACCAAAGATCTCTTTTTTCGGAATTGCTTTATACGAAATCAACACACCATTGACTCAAACTTTTTATCAAACACTTGGTGGGTGGGTGCGAATATGAAAGAAAAGAAGGCCTGAATGACAGAAGTTCTTGCAGATTATTTTAGCCCATAATGGATTACTTACGCTTAACTAAATTAGATATCAAAACGAAAACTAAACTAAATATACTTACAAGTGTCATGACTATTTACTCTCAAAAATCCCGTACACGAGTGACCGGAAGATTGTTAAATGACACAGGCAATGATCTTTCAGCAACACATGATTTGTCATGGTGAGATCTAGCAGAAGCATTATCATCTTCCCAGGTACATGGAAATCCGCAAAGGAAAACATCACAAACCTGTTCATAACCAGCAAAATATGAATTACAACAAGAAGTTTTCTACAACAAGAAGTTTTCTACATCACTGGGCACTCTATAAAGGAAAAATTACACTTCTGCTTGTATGTATCAAATCACACTAAAAAATAAATCTGTTTTACGAATAAAACTTCTCGAAAGTTTCTATTGTATGTGCCCAGTGACATCTTACTCACGTGACCAGATTTTTTTAAGACAAGTCAGCCATATACATTGTCACATTCTCTGCCTTGTCATCTAAGTGGTGCCACATCATCAGTTTACATGTTATATGAGGTAAATATATATGTGAGCAAGTCTTGGAAGTTTAATACATTATTACATATATAAAAAACTACAACAACAAAAATAAAAAAGTTAAATATTTTTGGTGTTATATCAACCCCAATATACAAGTATAATTGATAACAGGTCAAATGAGCTAAATATGAAAACAGAGGCACTGAACATATATTCTAAGGCTTAGAATGTCCAAAGTCATTGCATTAAAAAAAATATCATAATAAAGTTTCTGCAATCGTATTCGATACATGAATCATGTCTTTACCTGAGATGAGAAGCCATAAGATAGTGTGCGTGACTTATTTAAGAAACCGCTAATAGTGATTATGAATTTATGATGCCATTGACTGCTTCAAGAGTGTTGTTATCCAACCTCTTAGCAGTTGGTGTTGAATCAAATACTTGAATTTCCTTATCATTTTCAAGTTTTGTTATTGTACCTCGATGCGGACCCTAAAAGTCGCATTCCTCGTGATCCTAATGTCCTATTGTCATATAAAATTAGATACTTATAGTACTATAACAACATTTTTCCAAAACAAATTATTTCATCAGTGCATAATATTGGATGATCATTATAAAAAATAATAAATAAAAGCATGATAAACAAATGGTTATTACTCTCTTTTAGCTACTACTAGTGATCATCATATTGCTACGGGTTTACAATCTGATTATCACCAATGAACAAATTCAGTCATCAATTCAAGACGCATGTGTCGATGTGCAACAGCTAAGACCTCATTTATTAGAGCAATTCCAAATTTCATTCAAGCATTGAATCAAACACTTGGTGTGCAAGTAAAATTTTGCGTACACAAAACAAAATATTAATAAAACTCATATTGCAAAAATCAAAACCATAACCAAATTCAACAAATCAGCCATCCTTACCACAAACATCTGGTGTGCTTCAGAAAAAACCTTTTTCCCTGTATTTTTATAATGTCTTCCAGTAATTTTCATTGGTATATAGGTTAGGAGCAATTGAATGAACTGAATTTAAGAACAGCCGATTGCATCAGTTTGTTCAATTTAGGGTTTTAAATGCTAGAAGATGATTGTTCGGAACACAAAGTCAAAATTGATTACTAAGGAAATCATTGAAATAAAAGCAAAATCAAAGAAATAGTGGACTGAATTAATGGGGAAATCAAGTAAAGTATGTACCTTATGAATATAAATCAAGCGAAGGAATTTTTGTAAGAAGTCTAGTGATTAAATAATCTTACCAAAAAAGCGTTAATCATCCATGACAGAGGACACTCGATTTTTGTTTGGAAAAGAGTTAGAAGTAGATTAAGATGACACATACATGATTTTAGCAGATTTGAAATTGAAAAATCAGGTAGGCTATGAATTTTCCCAGGATGATTTAGATGATACAGATGAAGTTAGGGCTATCAATTTTGATCCGTAAATTGGAGAGGCAACCCTTTTTTTATGTTAGGGGGTAATCATGTAATTAAATAATAAACTTAATGATATATTGGCTAATCAAATGGAAGCTTAATTATAATTTGGCAAAACTAATACATAAGTGATTAGATAATCAGTCCCTCTTTTAATATATAAGAGAGAAGAGAGATTACTTTTTAAACCGTTTAATTCAACATTATAAATTATCCTTCCTATTTTACGTTATCAATTAAATATTCTAAACACACAAGAATACTTATATCTTTGTCTATATCTTAATCTAAATTATATATAAAGTATCTTCACATGTCTTAAAAGTAAACTCAACACTGGTTAAAGTCTATCCTTTCATTAATTATCTAAATCTTTCCAATTAAACCACTAATTGATTAGCAAAAGTAAATTTCATACCATATATATATGAATTTTATTTTCTCTTTATTAGCATTATATATTACTATAAACAAACAAATTTCAAAACACAAATTAATCTTTGAACGTATGTATACACACTATTACATTTTCATCAACCTTGCAGTATCACTATCATTATTACCACCACCACCATCTCTTCACCTGTATTACGCGGATTCTATGCTAATTAATCTATAAACTGTAGTTAGTAAAATTAATTACTTTTTTCAAACACTTTGACGTGTAAAGTTAAAATTATTTAATTTATTTGTATATTAATTAATCGCGGTGTCTGGTGAGATTGCGACCCAGTAACACTAGTGTTAATCAGCTTTCGTATACCCAAAGAAGTTTAGTAAACCCGACTGTAAAGTACTAAGAAAGCCTCAATTATTAAGCGTCAAGTATCCACCAAAATCATGCAATAATCAATTGTAGTACATGCATAGATAATTGTAATTGCTAGTGGATCTATTACATATTTTAGCAGAAATATTGTCAGCCATTATAAATTATAAAATCTATTTTAAACAACAAAAGTTATTATATGTAGGGTGTGTTTGGCGACCTTTTTCAAAGGGATTATTGAAGATTATATGAGATGAGCTTGTACTAAAAGCCCAATCTCTCAAAAAATTACAATCCTTGTTTGTTATAAAAAGTAGATTATGAATTCTTTAAAATATAATCTTCAGGAGAATCCCTTCAAACTAGTTTTTCTTAAGAATCCACATCCCCTCCTTACTAAATTATTATATTCCCCTTCTCTTAATTATTAAAAATGTAGATTAATAATATGTCATGTTCATTTACGTTATTTTACACTCGTAAGTTGCGGCCCCAACTGATTTGTCATACACTTCTAGAAAAATATAATCTCTAGCTCCAGCCTAAAACATAAACTTCAGCTCCAGCTTTCAAGCTTCCATCTCCATCTCAGCTCCATCTTAATCTTCATCTCTAACTAGTTTCACCAAACACACCCTTAGTTCACGATATATATATATAAAAATATAAAAAGCATTATAAAAAAGATCAAGAAAATGAGAAAGAAAATGATTATAAGAAAAATAAGTTTAGGAGAAAAAGAAATATTCCTTATAAAAACTTTAATCAACATAAACAAAAAGATATTATAATATGTTACAAATGTGGAAGAAATGGACATATGGCGAAAGATTGTTATGTTAAAAGGAAAATAAATGAATTGAATATATCAGATGAACTCAAAAAACAAATTAGTAAATTAATTATAAAAGATAATTCAAGCGAGTCAAGTATTTCAGATTATAGTGAAAATGATATTAATATTCTAGAAGAAAATACCTCTAGTAGTGAATCTGAAGTATGTGAATGTATAGAAAATTGTAATTGTGATTATAAATCAATTAATGTTATAACTAAAGATGGTACAATAGAACAATTAATAGATTTAATAAATAAAATAGAAGATAAAGATATAAAAAAAATCTATTTTCAGAAATTAGAAGAAAAATTAAATAATAAAGAAGAAGAACATATAAATTACAAACAAGAATATAATTTTAATGAAATCTGTAAAAGATTTAATAGAAATATAAATCCCATAACAATTCCAGAATTACAAGAAGAACTTAATAACGTAAAATTAGAAATAAAAATACTAAAACAAAGACTAGAAAAATTAGAGGATAATGAGAAATCATTATATGAGGAAAAGTCAGAAGATGAACCTAAAGTAGTAAATATAATAAGAAAAGTAAATTATCAAAGGTGGTATACAAAATTAACAATAGTTATTAATAAAAACTTTAAGCTATCATTAACAGCTTTATTAGATTCAGGAGCAGATTTAAATTGTATTCAGGAAGGTTTAATTCCAACTCAATATTATGAAAAATCCACAGAAAAGTTATCCTCTGCAAGTGGATCTAGATTAAAAATAAATTATAAATTATCTAATGTTCATATATGTAAAGACAATTATTGTTATAATACTCAATTAATTCTTGTAAAGAATTTAACTTCTCAACTAATATTAGGACAACCATTTATATTACAATTATACCCTTTCAATGCAGATGAAAAAGGATTAACTACTAAAGTCTTAAATAAAGACATATTTTTTGAATTTATTCACCCAATTGTAACCAAGGAAATAAATATATTAGAAAATAAAAAGAAACAAGTAAAATATCTAGTAAATGAAATAAATGACAAAAGAATATGCAATCAACTAAAAGACAAGAATATACAAACTAGAATAAAAATACTAGAAGAAAAATTTAAAAATAATGTATGTTCAACTATACCTAATGCTTTTTGGAAAAGAAAACAACATATAGTAGGATTACCCTATACTAAGGATTTTAGTGAGACAAATATACCTACTAAATCAAAATCCATACATATGTCTATAGAATTAGAACAACATTGTAAAAAAGAAATACAAGACTTATTAGATAAAAAGCTTATACGACCATCAAAATCCCCATGGTCCTGCTCAGCTTTCTATGTTGTAAATAATGCTGAAATAGAAAGGGGAGCACCAAGATTAGTTATAAATTATAAACCTTTAAATAAAGTTCTAGAATGGATTAGATATCCTATACCAAACAAAAGAGATTTATTAAAAAAGCTTTATGATTCAAAAATATTTTCTAAATTCGATATGAAATCTGGATTTTGGCAAATTCAAATAAAAGAAGAAGACAAATATAAAACAGGTTTTAATGTTCCCTTTGGGCATTATGAATGGAACGTAATGCCTTTTGGATTAAAAAATGCTCCATCTGAATTCCAAAATATAATGAATGATATAATTCTACCTTTAGGAAATTTTGCAATAGTTTATATTGATGATGTTTTGATATTTTCAAAGAATATAGATCAACATTTTAAACATTTAAATGCATTCTATGACATTATATATAAAAAGGGATTAGCAGTTTCACCAACTAAAATATCTCTATTTCAAACAGAAATAAGATTTTTAGGACATAATATAATTCAAGGAACTATAAAACCAATAGATAGAAGTTTAGAATTTTCAACTAAATTCCCTGATGAAATAAAAGATAAAAATCAATTACAAAGATTTTTAGGATGTTTAAATTATATACACGATTTCTTTAAAGATTTAGGAATTATTTGTAAACCGTTATATGATAGGTTAAAGAAAAATCCTAAACCATGGACAGAAGAACATTCTAATATAGTAAGACATATAAAAGAAAAAATAAAATATTTACCTTGCTTAAATATTCCTCACCCTGAGGCTAATCTTATAGTCGAAACGGATGCAAGTAATTTAGGTTATGGAGGTATATTAAAACAAAAATTACCTAATAATAATAGTGAAGAATTAGTCAGATTTTATTCAGGATCATGGAATGAAACTCAGAAAAACTATTCTACTATTAAAAAAGAGATTTTAAGTATAGTTTTAAATATTAAAAAATTTGAAGATGATTTATATATGAAAAAATTTATTTTAAGAATTGATTGTTTATCTGCAAAATATATTTTAGAAAAGGATATTAAAAATTTAATTTCTAAACAGATTTTTGCAAGATGGCAAGCATTATTAAGCAATTTTGATTTTCAAATTGAATTTATTAAGGGAGAAAATAATTCTTTACCAGATTTCTTATCAAGAGAATTTTTACAGGGAACATGAATCAAAATTCTTCTCAAAAGCTTATTTTGTCAAAGAAAACATTATCAAAAGAAAGTTCTTCGAGTCCCTCAACCCCTACCAAGCAAAATTTTCCAGCATTACCAGCACCAATTAGGTTTGCTCCTATGACTCCGAGACCAAGACCACCTTTTACACCAATGTATTCTAGTATATTTTCACCTACTCCAACTTCTACTCAAAATTCAATAAACAAAATTTCCACTTCCAAATCTTCCAAATTAGATTCTGAACCCATTCCATATATTAAAAACCCTTATTCCCATATAATCAAAATTCTTGAACCATGTGAGGTTGAAAAGGTAAATGAGAGTTTTCTAAGTTTGATCAACTATCTATTTCCTAGAGATTGCCATTTCTTCAATGATGAGTACAAGACTAGAGAATATTACCAAGCTATTCTTATTGATTCAGAATCAATTATTGTAGAGCATAATATGAACCCGAGAGATCCCTCAAAAATTGATTTTAGCAAAGTAAGGATTAGAAGGATTTTAACTCCAGAAGAATGGGGATCAAGACCATATATTAAGAAAACCCTTGCTGGTTTTCCCGCTCTCCCATATTTTAATTATTATGATTATCAAGAAGCATGGTACAAGACATTCTTATTACGGAACTATAATCATTCATGGTTTATTTACTTTGACAAAGATTTTTCAAACAACTATCCTTTATGGTTTGTCAAATGGTTCCAATACATGGGAATTTGTCCAGAAGCATTTCCTCCATTTGTTTTGGAAGCATTCAACAAATTTAAAAAATATTTTGAGAAAGATGGAACACCATTATTTGAATACACCCTTCAATTTATGTGTGTTCTAAGACTACCTTGGATTATGTCATGGACATATTTTTATCAAGAAGCTCAGACTACTCCATTATCACCTCCAGCATTATATAGACATTATCGTGTTAAGTGGTGGAATAAGTTTCCTAGTGAAAAGGCTGGTACTCAAGCTGTGGATGAATATTATAAATTATGTTACCAAACCCCTATTCAAAAAACTATCAAAGGAGAAAGTTCAGATATCATTTCAAGAATTCAAGCAGCAAGTTCTTCTCCAGAAGAAATTCAGAAAATTATCAATGAAATAAAAAATTCTACTTCAGGCAGTTCAAACAATGATCAAGATCAGTATCAAGATGCGAGAGATCCATATAATGATGTTATTTTAAGCCTCTAATAATGTAATAAGTGTTGTAACATATTTACTCCATATAAAATGTAAAAATGTAAAAGTAAGAAATTATCAAAAGAAAATTATCAAAACTCTACTTTCTATTATCAAATCATGGCCAACAAAGAAGATCACTCAAGCAATTTGATGGAATATCTTTCTACTAATGGACAAAATCTCTACTAGTGGAAAGCTTCTACAAAAGCCAATATAGGGAGCAATAATTTTACAAGAGGACAAGGCAATCAATCACTATTATTTAGAAGATGAAATAATTCTACAAATGGACAAAGCAACTAGTCATCATTTTTTCAAAAGATGAATTGAAGATATCGGACATCCATTATGGTGATAATTATTCAAGAGAAGTTTGAAGATTATAAAACGAAGGATGAAGAAGACATTGGGGAGAGAGAAAAAAACACATCTAAAAAAACTTACTTCAACAAAAACCTTCAATGTATGAAAACCAAAAACCCTTCCAAAGCCATACTATCAACCACTTTATGTTCAAAAACTTTAGATTTTCAAATTTTAATTTCTCCTTATATTTGTAAAGATTGTCAAGAAATTCTACCTTGTAATTGTCAAAACATCTGTGATAATAAAATCTCAGGTATTTAATTCTATTCTTTATCATTTTATGTTTAATTATGCTTGCAAACTTGCTATTTAAATTTGTAACAAAACAAGGTTTTAATAATCAAATTAGTCAAATATCACTAAAATCAAATAAAGAATATAAATAATGCTATTTGGTATATATTCTTAATTGTCACGATATTTTATATTCTTATATTCTTAATTGATTGTCACGATATTTGAATATATATATATATATATATATATATATATATATATATATATATATATATATATATAAACTAGCATATTACCCGCGCAATGCAACTATTTTCGTCAAATAACATAACATTAATTATTACATGATAATAAAAATATCATAATTTTGAATGAATCTATCATAAACGCATAATATACTAAAGTAGAAAGAACTAATATTTGGAAGAAAAGAAAAAGGTTTTCCTATTTGAAGTAGTATTCATTTATTAGTGTAATAAGGATAAATTAGTCACACAAAAAATTAAGATGTTAAGACTCAACATATGAAGATGCTTTATAAATAGTTATATATATATATATATATAAACAAATTTGATATGACCTTTTCTAATTAAGACCATTCCCAATAGTGACAGAAACTGACAGAAATTAACACGCCACATCAGCGTCACGTTAGCTTTTTCACACAACTAACAGAAACTGACAGGCTCCTCCCAACAGTCATCCGTCA
The DNA here is from genome assembly GCA_963422505.1 of Pseudognaphalium luteoalbum. NCBI lineage: Eukaryota > Viridiplantae > Streptophyta > Magnoliopsida > Asterales > Asteraceae > Pseudognaphalium > Pseudognaphalium luteoalbum. Next base: position 4,716,625 of record OY730193.1, on the reverse strand, counting down.
GTTTCATTTTTCAGGACCCCACACCAATAAACTTAATTAAATAATACACAATAATTAAAATAAAAACACATTTCATTAAAATTAAAAACATTACAATCCTAAAAAATAAAAACATTACAATACTTAAAAAAATAGATGGTTATTATATCTATGGAGGGGCATATATATATATACATATATATATATATATGTATATGGAGGGGCAATTTTGGTTATTATATATATATATATATATATGAACTGGAGCTTATCGCATCGAGCATTGCGAAAGCTTGCATCGGATCGGAACAAGCATTCACCGCCATCACGTCTTCGATATCAGAATCGGAAGATGACATTTTAAAAGTGTGAAAATATAGAAATTTGAATTTTGGAGAGAATTGTTTGTTTGAGGTGTGAATTTTTTGAGGTTTAGATGTGTGTATTTATAGGGAAAAAGGAAGAAGAAAAAAAACGGTAACATGCATGACCGTTACCTTTTTTTTAATTTTATTTTTAAATAATTTTCAACGGTTACTTTTTTAAAATAATGATTTTTTTTATTCTCACTCAGCCCCATACGGAACCACGCCAGCCAACCGACGCTCCGTCGGAATTCTGACGGAACCAACCGACGGACCGAAACCGACGGCCCGTGCCATCGGTGTCGGTTCCGTCGGTTGGAACCGACGGAAAACCGACGCCTCCGTTGGAACCGTCTAATAGGTATCTTGTTTGACGTTGATCGAACAAAAGAAAAACGTTATTTATTCAAACCATAACTAATACCAAAAACTTGTTTGACTTTTCATTTACCACTGATATATATCTTTATTTAATATATATTTTTTATTTATATAAAATGGAATAACGTGAAGGAATTTGAACAACACTTTAGATAGAATAGAATATCACATGCTATGGAGGGGTTAAAGCAATACTTTAGACTAGTTTAAAATAACTACACTTAACACCCTTAATTATTTGTTAATGTTATATAATATAACTAGATACAAATCCGTGCGATGCACAGCAATTTAACTATACAATTTTTATATTACAAAACATTTATGTTTAATAAAATCCTTTGATAAGTTACGATATATAGAAATATATCTCATCAATACATTAATGAATACCTTACATACTATAAAACACCACATTTTATTTTATTTTAAACAAGTCGGAAGCGCAATCCCATTCATTTTATATAATAAATGACATGACGTCATTTACCAAAAACATTATACATACTATAAGTATTATCTGTTAAATTACAAACTATTAAAGTATATCTGGGCAATATAAAGTATCAAAATAATATCAGAGTAGCCATGGTCAACCACTTCCAAGCACTCCTTGCCCAGTCCCATTCAAGTCAAACCTGCAAGGAGTAAACAACGGGATTAGCACGAAGCTAAGTGAATAAACCTGTTACAAACAGTTTGACTTAGCTCAACATAATTAATTATCAACAATTAACACATAGAATCAACATCACCAAGAGGATCGGTGGTCCTTGTGGCGCCCTCAGACCGCGGTGGCCCACCAAGCAACACTTATAATCACTGCAGGCCATTACAGTGATTTACCGATAACTGTTTGCTACCTTTAACCAACATAAGTTCCATTCACAACACATGTTCACAATCCCTATGTTGGTTAACCTGTAGCAACCCAGTCCAACAATTGTTGACCTCCGATACCCCAAATTGCTTAAAGCAATTTATATATATATATCTCACAGCAACAATCAACATTTAACACTACTACGTTTAATCTGTTGTAACTAATACGTCACAACCAAATCATACTGAAGTCCCAAGTTAATTCACCTGTCAACTTTGATCCACTTACTCAGTTGACTAACTCACTGAGTCTTCGGTGTATCTGTAAACACCACAAAGCAATGGAGTTAGTAACTCAATTCAATTCTCGCAGTAACTAAGTTAATATAACTGTGTATCAACAATAGATCACTTTATATTTTAAACACATACCAACTAACTTATTTATTAACACATGCCTATTCCCATAGCATACCCCTTAACTCAATTAATTGATCATATTTAAGCTCATTACAATGGTATACATTTATACCTTTTAAACTATATGTGTCGTATACATATTTTACTTGAAATCGTAATTTAATTCCATGAGCCATTGCTCATTTTATACACGTAGTACCATACACATATTATTTAATACATACATACAATATATACATATATATATTTCTTGTCTTATATAAACAAAGAACAAAAGCAGATTTCAAGAGCAGGGAGAGTACCCACCGGGTAAGGGGAGTACCCACCGGGTACTCTCCATTTCACCAAAACAGAAATTGCCCTAAACTGGGTTACCCACCGGGTAACGGGAGTACCCACCGGGTACTCTCCATTTCACCAAAACAGAAATTGCCCTAAACTGGGCTACCCACCGGGTAAGGGGAGTACCCACCGGGTACTTGCCCCAGACCCCTGAACCTGTTGTTGCTGCTGTTCAACACGACTAACCATTCAAAAACTCAATTTCTAGCTTACCAAAACACTTTCAAACCTCAAATAACTTCAACCAAACATGTTATAACATCACATAACTAAGTTTCAATCCTCAATTCATCACAATTCAAACAAATCACTTAAAACCTTTAAATTTCACATTTTAACTAAATTTCAAGGAATCAAGCAATTTCTTCATGTAATCATCATGAAATCAACATATTAAGATCAAGAATCATCATTCCATTATCACACAACTAATTTCTAGCTTCAATTTCATATACTTCACTCAATCATCCAATTATTCATATAAAATCATAAAGAACATCAAGAAACTTACTTACACTTTAAATAGATGAAGATGATGATAATGAAATCAAAGCTAGAATCAATCAATCACTTGTTATTGTTTCCTAATTTGTAGTTCTGATTTGTGAGTTTATGAGTTCTTACAAGAATTCCAAATGGGAAAGTTAGAAAGCAGAGTTTAACACCTCAACCCACTAAAAAAACCGACCATGTGGTTTAATTATTATACCCGTCCTAATTCTATTATCTGGAATCTAAATACCAATTGCGAGAAAACTATTTTATTGTACTGTGAACTAAAACTATTTAAATTGGTCAATAATTCACTAGTCACAATTAATCCTTTGACCAAATTTCTTAAGTTATAATTCAAATTATAAAAGGCACAAATGTTGAAATATAACAATTAATAATATCAAGGTTTAAGAAATTACCAGATTACCCTTGAATCACAACGCGGGTGTTACACATACAATCACTTCGGCTAGAGTTCGATGTGATCTCATAACTCATCAATGAACTTTATCTTGCAAATTGAGTTATAAGCGATAAACTATTTAAAAACACAAAATTTCTTATGCTATTTGAAGGTGTAAAATCCGAGTTCATAACGATGAGTAGTACATATATCTTTGAAATTATTCAACCCAAATGTTAAAATCGACTATTACATGAATGATGATGATAATGATTGGACGATGACTTCGAATGGATGACACAATCTAACGGATTTTTATTAAAATCCTTGCCTAACCATAGAGCAAACAATTACTTTCTATCACAAATCGACACGACAACCACTTGTCTAAATGGCCCAGTGGTAAGGTGGGTTCTTGACTTCCTAGAGGTCAGTGGTTCAAATCCTGCCAGAGGTAAACATTTAGCATGTTAGGTACCTACCCTCATAAAACACATGGGACTCTAGAGAAACTTGTTGGATAAAAGTTCATTCCAACTCTAGACGTCCCCACTGTACTATGGGAGTTGCCCGACAAATATGATATATGTTCATAAAGTAACATCATATAACAATACTAAGCAAATCTTGCTGATGAAAATATGCAATATATACAAATACTCAAAGTGTATTATAACTAATTTTAAGGTAAACAAAATTATGATTACGCAGTATTTTCGTTAATGGTTACAGAAAAATATATGGAAGCTATACACGAATTATAAAGATGGAATAGACCATAAGAGTAAGGTTCAAATGAGTCCATGATTTTTGAGTTAGACTAAGGGAATCAATGATATCATGCCACATGTACAAAGAGAATGTTCCATACTACAAAACCCATTTACCCCAAACATCAATTATCTCACAAATGACAAATCGAGAAATCATGAAACTTGCACCATATTTTTCAGCGTTTTATCCTCTTCGATTTTTCGTCCCTCAAGGTATACTTTCGATAAAAACAAATTCGGTTTTTTGGTGGGTTTTATAAATAAGTAACACATGTGTTAGTGATTGATTGTATATTTTATTTACGATTATGGTTAGAGTTTAGGGTTAGGGTTTAGGGTTAGAGTTTAAGGTTAGGATTTAGCAGGGTTCATGGTTTAGGGTTTAGATTTTATGTTTTAGTATGGTTTAGGGTTTATTAGGGTTTAGTATGATTTAGGGTTTAGAGTTTTATAAAGCGTTTAGGGGTTAGGGTTTAGGGTGTAGGGTTTGGGTTTTGGGGTTTCAGGGAGGTAGATGATTTTGAACCTCACCCTAGACCATAAATATATAAAGTGATGATCTGCGAGGTAGATGATTTTGGATAATTACTATACAAAGCTTTTTCTTTTTCTAACCACATGATGGTATATATTCCTATAATATAAGGAGGATAAAGGGAGTAATTATATACCACTTACAATTGCAAAGTAACTCAAATTAGATAACCACACACATATACGTATATACATTTTGTATTATTTAATGTAATTACTTTTCTTAATTGAAAATTATATGAGCGTGCCACGTGTCATTGTTGCCTACGTGTCAAATCCTAAAGCCATCTTTACTACTCGCTTAATATATACGATTGCTAAATACATATTAGATATTAATTTAAATTTAAATTAATAAAATAAAATAAAATCAAGCTTTAGATTAGCCCATAAAAGACGGCCGACTTCAACACTCAAATCTTCATAACAAACTTTATATTACTTATTACTAGATTTTAGACCCGTGTAGAAATACGGGATGTTGAAAATCAACCCATATATATTCATTTTATTTTTGAAGTGTCATTATCCTCTACTTGAGTTTCGTTATTGATAATTAATATTAAACCATGTTTTAGATTAGAATCATGTTCAAGTGATAGATTAGTATATCCATTATTCAAATGTTGAGAAATTGAATTCTTATAACACGAAACTTGAATTAATAAGCTTACAATGGTCAGAACCGCTATATAATTGAAGAGGTTTTCTTTTCCTCTAAGATACTAAATAAAGCTTAGGATGTTCACATGGGTTTTTAATTTCAGAATATACTTTTTAGATAAATCAATGTATTTGAATGGTTAGTCAAAAGTTTGACGAAATAAATTTATTTGATTGGTTAATAAGTCTCTATTTTCAAAAGATGTCAATAGTAAAAGTTTTCGTTTGTTATTATTTTAAACCCGTACATACACGACAATTTATCTATAAATGACATTATAATATAATTTTGGGATAAATTTATGTATTTGATTGGTTATTTGAAAGTTGAATGAAATCAAATAATTTGATTGGGTAACCCGTCTCTATATTTCAAAAGATGTCAATAGTAAAGTTTTCGTTTGTTATTATTTTAAACCTGTACATACATATCAACTTAATTAAACACAACGTTATAATATAATTTTGATAATGACAATGCAAAAAAAGGTATTTTTTGAACTTGTGCATGTTGAATCAAAACTATATTTCGTTTGTTTGAATGTTAAACCCATTATACTCACTGATGTTGAATCAAATTGTCTTTCGTTTATTTGAATGTTATATAAGTTTTATCTTCTCCATTTGAATCTTACTATTCGATGGATCTTAAACCATATTTTTTAAATGAAACTACCTTAATGCAAGATATTACTTATATAACTTATTTTTGTAATTAACATTTTATAAAAAGGTTAGAGTGTGTCATACTTTTAAATCATACGCTTTCGCTATTAGACCATCTCCAATGTATACATTTTTACACTAAATTTGATGTTTTGTTGTAAAAGTTGAACTTCAACCAACTGACCAAATATAGTGCAATTTTTAGTGTACACTAAAGTTTTGAAGAGTTTGCACCAACTTTGTTTTAACATTAAACTTTGCACTTAATTTTCGATATTTCATTTTAACCCCTATGTTTTAAATATGGTTATTATTGAAGTACAAAACTTAAAAGAACTTATTTATTTTTATGGTTTTTAAGTACATTATACATTAAATTAAATGATATGATATGATTGTTGAAAAGATAAAATATAATCTTTAAACATATATTGATAATTAAAACATTGATTTATGTAAAGAACTTATGTAATTGAAACTTTACAAAAGTAGATAAATAAAATTTACATTTAAGTTAGTAGTTTGGAAGGTTACGTGATCATAAAAATAATGAATTGAGGTAAAAATAAATTATAAAATTAGTTTAGGGGATGATGTGTAAATGTTGAAAGTCGTTTTAATGCATAAATTTAGAGCATACGTTAGAGATGAAACACATTTGATGCAAACACATTTCTTAAAGATTCTTTTATTACACAAAATTTAGTGTAGTGTTTATTATATGTTGGAGATTTCCTTAATATAAAAGTTTTGTTCATGAAAGTCTTAATTGGTAGCTAAATCCTAATGTCAGTATTAGTTAAATAAGCCTTAATAATATTAAGTGAAACTTATGTAATTATATAATATGTCGGTAAATATATAGACGTGCATTGTCAAATATATGAAAATTTGAGATAATCATAATAAGCTACACTTACAACTTTATTGCAGTGTTCTATATAATTGATTGTCGTTATGGTATCAACCTATTTTTTTAACCGAGAAATTGCTTAATTGATAAATTAATTTTAAGATTCTAAGAAAAATGTGTTAACAATATTATGGTTTATTAAGATTATAATATGTATTAGTATTAAATATTAACCCGTTATACACATTGATGTTGAAGCAAAACTTTATTTCATTGATTTGAATGTTAAACCCGTTATACATATTGATATTGAATCAAATAGTCTTTCGTTTATTTGCATGTTAGTTAAGTTTTATCTTCTTTCATTTGAGTTTTATTATTCGATGGCTTTTAAATCATGTTTTTGAAATGAAACTATGTTAATGAAAGATATATTAATTATATAACTTGGTTTTGTAATTAACATTTTATAAGAGTGTGTCATACTTTTACATCATACACTCAGTATTAATATAAATTAAAGGTTTTGCTAATTAAGTTTCTGAGAATCTAATTGTCATTGTCATATCTATATAACGGTAAAGCACATGATGATGAATATAATACTATGTATAATATTAATAGTAAACTAAATTATAACCCGCGAATTCGCGAGCTACCACATGATATTGATACAATGTTTCTATTCTATATCTATTTTATTACGTAATTTTCAATTGACATACTTGTGCAAGAGAACTTTACGTTCATATTATCAAATTATTTGTTATTTATTTTCTATGTTATTATAATAAAGTTCACAATTCCCATAAAAAAATATTAATTAAAGAAAAATAATATTTCAGTTGGGGTAAATCAATAGATTGTACTTTGAAATCACATTATTGTAAGGTATCTAAAAATTCGAAAAACCCAAAGGTAACATAATGAACAAAAAGAAAGTTAACAATAAGTTAACATGTTTTGAATATGTTTTTTGCATGAGCAGCTAACATATTTTGATCGGGTTTTTATTTATTTATTTATTTATTTATTATTATTATTATTATTATTATTATTATTATTATTATTATTATTATTATTATTATTATTATTATTATTATTATTATTATTATATTTATTATTACTAACTGGAGCTTAGTGTGAGGGTCTAAATTCATTTATGGTTAGAAAGATTTTTAGATGAATGAAAAGATGGTTGTTAACAAGCCTCTGTATGTTGCGCCTTGCACAACACAAGGAAAATAGAATGACAAGGTTACGGGCTTGGTTCTCACAGATGCGTCCATGCAATGGCATCAAAAGTAGGATGTCGTCAATGTACTCACCCAGTAGTCCTGGTCTAGGGTAACAAAAATTTTATGGTCAACAACCTTCATTGATTCTTCCATAGGTAAACCCATTTTTTAAGTACCCACATAACTACTACTACGAATATTTACACTAATAAACGAATATATATAATCGTCACATCCCCGTGAATTGAACCCCAACTTAATGCACCTAGTTATTATTGTGTCAATAATGTTATGTAATTGTTATCACACTACATATGTATTTATATATTTTCTAGGAATATATAAAAAAAAATGCTTATGGGTCAAATCCACCAAATAACACTATAATGAGGTGTTATTTTTGACCTCTTACTTATCTGACTGCCGCATATAAGCATATTATTAACAAACTTAATTTGAATTTGCATGTTGCCTTGCTTGTTTTTATGAAGCTCTTAGTAATGATTTCTTAGTAAAGTAAAAAACAAATTTTATATTATTTTAACAAATTGAAAATCGATTTAAATAAGATGGAAATAATTATTATAAATGAATGAAATTGAGTCTTTTTTAATTTTATTTGTTAACCATTAAGTATTTGATTGTTTATTAACTAAATATGATGCAAATGTACTACTAATCTAATTTCATTCAAAAAGGGTATTTGGGCTACCCACTGGAGTCACTCCGTATTTCTAATCTAATTCCTTATTTCTAATCTAATTCCATTCACAAACCAATGTTCGGGGGAGTTTAACCAAATGCATTTGTTGTACAAACATAATTACTAAATACAAGTGTCGTTGAAAATATATACCTAACAAAAATATGTTTTTAATTTTTTATTTTAACTAAAGCAAAATAAAATAATAAAAAATATATATCTACTTCGTCATTTTCAGTTTGTGTCATCCACTTCTTTCCATGCTGACATCCCGAACTCATTTACTCCAGTGGTGAGCTTAAACCGAACTGCAAACCAAAAACCAAAAAAAAAAATCGAAAAAAAGCCAAAACCAAAAAAAATCGAAGTTTTTCGTTTTCTCCAAAAAAAAACCAACCTAAAAAACTGAACAGAACTAGAGTATCTTTATTATATATAGTTCTTTGTATTTAAATAATAGTTA